>CM052710.1:3121154-3421405 GCA_028551405.1 Uromys caudimaculatus | reverse complement strand
GATGGGTGGGAGGGAGGATGGATGGGTGGGTGGGAGGGAGGATGGATGGGTGGGTGGGAGGGAGGATGGATGGATGGGTGGGAGGGAGGATGGATGGATGGGTGGGTGGGAGGATGGATGGATGGGTGGGTGGGAGGATGGATGGGTGGGTGGGAGGATGGATGGGTGGGTGGGAGGGAGGATGGATGGATGGGTGGGTGGGTGAGTGGGTGGGAGGATGGATGGGTGGGCGGGAGGATGGATGGGTGGGAGGATGGATGGGTGGGTGGGAGGATGGATGGGTGGGAGGATGGATGGATGGATGGATGGGTGGGTGGGAAGGATGGGTGGGTGGATGGGTGGGGAGGAGGACTGATGAACAGATGCTCGTCTCCAGCTCAGGTACTCATCCTGAGCCTGTGGTTTCTAGAACATGCTGTGGATTTCTATCCCAGCTGACTAAGGACATTGGTTCCAGGCTGCCCTTTCTGTGTCCCCTGAAGGTTTACTGTTCTGCCAATCACTGGCCACAGGTCCAAGCAGGAAGATATCAGCCTCAAATCTTCTGTTCCTCAAGACTTCAGGCTGCTCTCAGGTGCACGCCTGCCCCCAACCCCACCCATCCTTGTCGCCACAGCACACTATCCTCAGCCGAGGTCGGAGCCACTGCCCACGTCACAAACTGTCCTTTCTTCCTGGCCCTCAGCCCTCACTCTCCATCCAGCCCAGGCCCTGTACTTCCTGAATGGTCCCTCTACTCTCAGGTGGCAGCTTTGACTTCAGTCCTCTGGGACAACAGCAGGCCAGGCCTCTCTTCATCCCAGCACCCTGAATCTTCAGCTGTTGGACCAAAGTGTTTCACTGTGCTGTCCCTGTGAGCTTCTGTCCCACGTCTCATCCTTTTACTTCAGTGAGGGGAAGGGGAGCCAGCATGGTACACACAAACATGCTCCGGTACAGCCCACAGGACATGAGGCGAATGGCGCACGGTACTTATGTGGGTGGACGGGCACACGCAAGCACACGCCGCCACGACAGTCCACTGACTGCTTTCTCCGCCATGGTTTGGGGTGAGAGAGCCCAAGTCTTACTCACGGGTTCCACCCCAGATCAGCAGGGTTGATGTAGAGTATGCCAGCCCTAGAGACGGTGGCCGGGGTGGCTGTCCTCAGGTGACTGATCTCAAATACCAGCCTCATGGTGCGATTCAAGGGGATTCGCTCATTGCTGGCCAGGGTGAGGACCTAGGGAGGACAAAGCAAGCCCATTGGTCAGTGGCAGTCCCCAAAGGAGGAGCCACTGAAGGCAGCACATGTGGCCACAATGAATCTCTCTGCTCTCCTTGCCTCCAGCTCTCTGTGTACCTAGCCAACACAGGCTCCCTCCAAAACTACAACCCTCTCCTCTATGGGGATCCTTCTGTGTCTCCTTCTATCCGACTGAGAAGCCCTGTTTTTGAGGCAGGGTCTTGCTATGAAGCCCAAGCGGGCCTTGAACTCATGATCCTCCTGCCTCGCCCTCCCCAGTGCTGGGAAGAATCATTATCTTAAGCTGTTTCTAGGCTACTTTGGAGACCGTTTCTGCCTTGCCAAGTGTCGTTTCTACACTGCGCCATGGGTGAGTTGGAGAATGAGCCCACACAGAGGCAGAGCCACCACGGGGAAGGTTCAGGAGTGCACAGATCTGTGTCCTCCATGGAGAGCGTCTATTGTGGCAGGTGCTGTCTGAGGTCCATGACTTTCTCTGTGGGGCTCTTGACAGACTCCTGGCCACCTTGTCTCCACCCTGTCCCCAGCGCTGTGTGTGCACTGCCCAGGGCCTGTAGGTTCTCTCGTACTGTGGTGGTGACGGGAACTCGGCTGAGAATCCAGGAGTCACATACCTTGTTGTCGTCCATGACTGTGTTGAGAGACTCAATCCACATGGGATCTATGTCCCCGTCCAGGACAATCCACTTAGGACCGTCATGCGTGATGTTGGCCAGGTCCCGCATGATGGTTGAGAACAGGCCTGGAGGGAGGTGGGCTGGTGAAGCTAATGGCCCCATCTGAAGGAACTACACATCATTCGGGCACTCTGGAGTCTTCACTCAGTCATGCCCAGGTGGACCTGACCTCGGCCCTGCTCAGTTTCTCAGAGGTGGCAGGTCCCACCCTTAAAGGGACAAGGGTGGTCTTCTTGCTCTTCTTCATGGTACCTATGCTAGCCCCCCTCTTGCCTTCCTCTGATCCCTCAGCCCTGCCCCCTTTCCACCATTGACTGCCCTTTCAGAGGCTTGTGCCTGCTCTTCAAGGTTCAGCAGCCTCCTGTGGAGGGCCACACGGACACGACACTCCGATACTCCGACCCTCCAGCTCACTCAGTCACTCACTCGCCTGCTCACACGCATATGCTCTCCGTGTGCCCAGCACGGAAAGGGGTAGGGGGACAGCATGGGGACAAAACCAGGGGTGATCAAAGCCCCATCACCCTCGAGGAGCTTGTCTTCCCATGAGAGAGAGAGAGACAAGATGCCCGTGGAGAAATGTGTGCCCAGGAGGTGAGTGGGAAACCACGAAGAGAAAGGAGGAGGGGTCAGGGTGCTGCCACCCCGGGAGCCAGGTCTGCTCTTCGCTTCCAGCCAGGAAGTGCTCATTTGGGTGACACCTCAGCTCCCCCCTTTCCCTGGCCTGTTCTCAGTTTTCCCATGAGGCAAACCCAATGGAGCCTCAACCAGAAGCCTCTATCCCAGAACTATGAACAGAGGTCCGCCCTTCACTCCTGGGATGCTCTGCAGGAGGCTGCCACTGCAGCAGAGCTCAACCTCTGGGTCCCCTCTTGGGGTGAGGGGGCCTCTACTTGGGCGGCTGGGTCAGTCTCAGCCCCCTCTTCCTGCCTGCCTGGTCAGAACCTGTACAGGTTGTAATGTGTCTCAGGGAGCCTGCTCGGGGATGTGGTGGGGTCTCACTGCAGATGACGCCCCACACCCCACCCCACCTACCGTCTTTCCACTCCCTGGTCGCTGGGTTGATGATGCCAAACAGCTCATCACAGGTGACAGCCTTCGGGTCCAGGTCCACCGCCACAGGCTTCCTCTTCAGGTTCTGGTAGGTCTTGTTGAGGGATTTGAGGACCTGAGGGTGGGGAGCATCCACTGACTCTCAATGTCCACAGCACCTGTACGGGGGCTACTGATGCAGTCTGCACGGGGCGGTCCTCTGTGCAGCCCCGGATGTTTTGCACTCAGAGAAACTGGTTTTAGACACCTGAGGATATTTTGTGTGTGCATACATGTGTGAACATATATCTTTTCTTTTTAAAACGCCACGCAGAGTTTTTGTCTTTTAAACGGTAACTTGCTGTCAAGACCCCTTGTGACTTGCCGTTTTTTTAGGTATCGCCACGCAGGCCAGCTGACCTAGAACTTTCTATGTAGGTCAGGCTGGCCTTGAACTAAAGAGATCCACCTGCTTCTGCCTCCTGAGCACTGGAATTAAAGGTGTGTGCCATCATACCCAGCTTCTCTGGTTCCTAGCCTGTGTCTTCAGGAATGGGTTAGGAGCGGGCCTCAGGGAGACAGGTGATGGGGGGGGCTACCAATGAGTGCAGGCGACTACATGCCTGGGATTTGCCGCTGCCTGCGTTCCCAATGACAAACACCGAGTGTCGGACTTGAAGCAGCTCCTCCAACTGCACGACCTTCAGCACAAAGCTGTCTTCTGCCTGCAGCTTGAGCTCCACAATACTCTGTTTGATGATCTGGGAGACACGGGAGGGGGCGGGGTTAAGAGGGGGCGGGGTTAAGAGGGTGAGAGAAGATGACCTTTCCTGCCGATGCGCTTCTAAGCTGTGCCCCTAATCTCATCCAGAACTCACACCACCCCGGAGTCCCCGACTCCAGATCCTCCGTTACCATAGGTTCTGAAACCTGGGGCTGGTTGGGGAGCAGGAAGCAGCTTGTAGCCCCGGCATTCTTGCAGCAAAGAGCGAGCTTCTCAGGATGGATATGGGGGAGTATGTCGGGGAGGGGAGAGAATTACCTTCTCAAAATTCAGGTCTCGCTTCCGGGGCACGTCCAGAGCAGGGAAGAGGTCGCCAATCAGCCCCATGAACACAGGCAAGTCATCGGTCACGATCTTGGGGATGTTGAAGTCTCTCAGCGCCCTCATGAGCACCTGGTCCTCTGCCCGGGTGGGGTCCCCCCTCTTCAAGGAGCCGGCTACCACCAGCACAGACTTGATGGCTCGAAGGCCCCAGTCATAATGGTCCTGTGGGAAGTGGGAACTCAGATGTGAACTTGCCCTCGCGTCTGACAGTGGTCATCTGGTACTGTCAGGCTCAGAGTTTATCTTAGGGCAGAGACAGAAGTGTGGATCCCCGAGGCTGGGCCAAGAGTCCTAGGGGCTGGAAGAACCCACCTGCTTTGAGAGCAGTTCTTTGCACAGGGTGTAGAGTGTGATGAACTTCCGGGCCAGGAGACGAGCTTCCAGGAAGCCCTCGGCCACCAGCATGATCTCACAGATCAACTCGAAGTCGGGCACCACCATGGCGCAGGGCCTGAGAGAGGAGCAAGCGGCTGTCTCTCCTGCTTTTACTTCCCTGGCTCTCCAGTGGCCACCTGCCCCTCTTCCCCTGGGACATGTGTCCCCACCAGTCAACCTTCAGGATACATGAAGCTGGGTTCCAGCCTTTCCCCATTGGTTCACACACCCAGCTCAGGAAGCTCCAGGCCTCATGCCTGCTTTATCCGATTCCTCTGAGATTCCTCATGCAGAATAGCAAGTGTCTCAGCTGTGGACTGTCCCCACTTGGGGAGCCCTGGGACTTTTGAAGGACCTGCCTGCTGTCCTGTTACCCCTACTCCATCTTGGGAGCTAGCCTTGCGCTCCTCCACCCCCTGCACTAATTCTTCAGCCTGGGGATACTGCTGGGCCCCTCCTGTCACCTAAATAGGGCCTTCAGGTTCTCCGGCAGCTCCGTGCGTCCGGCGTAGCCAGGATTCATGGTGATGAAGATGCCCACGGTGGGGATGAGGCTTATTATTTCTCCCAGAAAGTTAAACTTCTTTTTCTTGGCCCGAATTGCATCTTGGACACACTTTACCTAGACAGTTGGCACACACATTAAAATAGAATCATTCGCATGTGCAAACGTGTATGCATGTATGTAGGTATGAACATATGTGAAATCCAGACAGTGACAGTGTCTTTCTCTATTGCTCTCTACGTTTTTGAGACAGGGTCTCATTGAATGCGGAGCTCACCAACTGACTGGACTGGCTAGTCAGAGAGCCCCAGGGGTCCTTCTGTCTCCCCCTCACGGCACTGGAATTACACACTTGACATCTGGTTTTGTTTGTGTTTTGAAACAGGCCCTCACTGTGCAGCCCTGGCTGGCCTTGAATTCACAAGAGATCCATCTGCCCCCGCCTTCTGAGGTCTGGGATTAAATAAAGGCCTGACAGCACCTGGCTTTTCCCCCTCTTGAAGGAAAATATTTATGTGTATGTGTGTGTCTGTATGCACGTGTGTGTTTGGCTGCCTGTGGAGGCCACAGAGGCTGTCGGATCTCCTGGTGCCGTGAGCCGCCTGGCATGGGTGTAAGTAAGCAAACTCAGGTCCTCTGAAAGAAACAGGTGCCCTACACCTCCAAGCCATCTCTCCAGTCTCCACATCTGGCTTTTTATATGGGTTTTGGGAGCCAAGCTCAGGGCCATGGGTTTGTGTGGCAAGCACTTTACTGGCTGGAATATTGTCCAACCCCTGTGCCCCCGAGTCAGTTACAGAATGTGGCGGCTGTAAATTAGTAGTGGCCTCCACTCTGTCATTGCCCTGGACTTCTGCCAGTGTTGGGCTGCCCTCCACCTGTGATTTTGTTGCTCATGGTGTTACACAGGTAGGCTTTTGTCTCAAGAGTGCCCTCTGGCCATGACCCTGGCTGAATTCTGTCAACTCTCTGACAAGAACCCACCAGAGCCCTGTTAGTAGTCTCTGGGGCCACCTCCCACATGTCAGGATGGAGGAATCTGGTCTGTACTTGGGATTTTAGAGGAACCCATGGAAGGTAGCTGCAAACCATAAGATCACCACTGGAGGGCGCTCCAGGCTCGTGACTGAAGTCTCTCAGCCATGGGCTCTTTTTTTTCCACCAGCGCACAGCTTGCTTGCCTGGTTTTGCTAGGTGACTCTGGGTCATGCTGGGTTTCCCTCCCAGTATGTAGCCCACAGGGCTCACACCTGGGTAGGACTAGAGGACAAGAATTTGGGAGCATCTCCTGCTGCTAGGACCTTCCTAGCATTTTGGTCCCTGCTCTCTTGTGTCCACAAACATCCAGATCATCAAATGGGCGGGCACCGTGGAACATTCTAGGGTTTGCCTCCTGACTTGGGAGTGGGGCAGGAACTTTGGGTGTGTACTGAGTCAGAGGGTCAGGGTGGGTGACTGACCCTGGAAAGAGGGGGTGGAGGAGTGGCTATTGCCTTGGCAAATTCAGTTGGCCCCTCTCAGATTGGGGGTTGAGGGGGCTGCTGAGAGTTCTAGAGGTAAGGTTTTCCCCAGGCTGTGGGTCCTCTCACCCCTGCATCTCCTCTACACCTGGATGGTCAGGAACCCTGCCCCGGCATCCCCACTGGCTTTTCCTGCTGAAATTCCAGCAAGAGTTGCAGCTGCCTTTGCTACAATGTTCTGACTTAGCACTCGGTGGACAGGTGGACCGCAGATTGAGAGCTGGTCACCTTGACCTTTCTTAGATTCTTTTTGGTGATCACTCCTATGCCAGGGACAACAGAAGGACTGTCATCTTATGACAGGACCAGAACCCCAACCCTGCAACAGTGCTTAGATGTGTATACCCAGTACCCCTTCCTTCCTGTGTAGCTTTAGAGCCCTTGCTAACACTCCCTTGACCTGCACACCCCATCTCACCCGGGACAAGAACACCGTTCCTCATCTTCCCGGGGCACAGTTTTCCTCTTCCCATTTCCCAGCATTCCTTCTTTCTGTCTGGGGTTGGGGCAAGTGGCTAGGCCTGGTGTGTTAGGACCTCCAAAGTGGGGCCTCTGGCCTAGGGCTCCACAGGAAGGGTCTCAAGCTGATCTGGGATTGGAGACCAGCTTCAGAGGACCTCAGAGCCCAGTGTTTATCCAGCCTGTCGGGCACCAGGATTGCTGGGCTCCTGTTTGGAGCGCAGGGCCCTGCTGGTGAGTTTAGAAGTTTGGGGTGTTGGCATGGCCCCTGCCCTGCACCCCCTTTGCCTTGGATTCCCACTGCTTTTCTGTGCCCTGCTAGGGAATTCCCTAGACATACAGTCATGCTTTCCCCGTCTGCTCCGGTCTTGTTAGTCTATACTGAGAGACTCCTATGTTCTTCAAAGCCCAGAGCCAATCCCTACACCAAAGTGCTTCACTCTCCTTTGTCAAGTTCAACTGTCTGGCCGGAGGCCACCTCCACACAGAGCTCCAGCTTCGGGAAGGGTTTCTCTCTACGTGGATATCTAGTGACTGCAACCGATGCATAGAAACACTGTAACTTAATTCTTGAAGCACCGGGCTGAGTCCCAGCCAGTTGCAGGCAGCCAACTGTTCAAACCGAGTTCAGATAAGGCAGAGCCCAGCTGTGATCAATCCACCAGCTGTCTGTATTCTGCACTTCCTTTCCTCCAGATTATAAATACAGCCTGCCTGGGGTGAGGGTGGGGGTGGGACATTCTGTAACATGTTGGTCTAGTCTGCAGCCCAGCAGTACAATCTCAAAGCCAGCTAAGGGTTATCAAATATTCTCTCTCCCATTCCCCCTTCTCTGTCTTGCAAAACAAAGTCTTAATCTATAGTCCTGACTAACCTAGAGCTCGTTCTATAGACCAGTCTGGCTTTGAACTTGTGGCAATCCTCCTGGGTTTGTATCACAAAGTGGCAGGGACTATAAGCATGTGCTGCCACACCCAAAGTAAACTTCTATGTTAGCACCCCCAAGCAGAATCAGTTATGCCTCCCTGTATCTGACTCTTACTGTCTCCTCTGTGTGTAAATTCTTAGGACTCCTGGGATTCAGGGGAGGGGCACCTGAGCTATTGCTGTGTCGCCCCCCTGCCCAGTGCTGGGCTATCAGGTGGACAGACAGGAGGGTCTCTGGTGACTGACATACCAGGAAAACTGGGCACAGCTCCAGACCCCCACTGACCCAGAGCAAGGACCTACCTGCACAGCAATCACAGACAAGACCTCCACCGAGATCCGGTTAAACTCATCAAAGCAACCCCAGGCTCCCGTCTGTGCCAGGCCCTTGTAGATGTTTCCACAGGACTACAAAGGGAAAGTAAGATCAGAGAGAGGGAGTGGCCCCCAAAGGCCTCCGGGAAGCAGGTGCCTGGAGACAGCACCCTTGCACATCTGACCAGCATTTCTCTAAGCGAAGGTCAGGCAGAGGCAGGCTGAGAAATCGCCCAATCTCCCCCTCCACCTTCTCATTTTATGCACACGAAGGAGGGGGTCCTTCAAGGTGGGCTGGGTCCACACAGGATCAGCAACACACCCACAGGGTCCACACAGGATCAGCAACACACACACACACACACACACACACACACACACACACACACACACACACACACATGTCCTTAGAGGATCAACAGACTTCAGTTTTCTAGGGCCCATGTGGGAGGCATGCTGGTGTGACCTTCAGTCAGCAGGGTCTTGGCTACTGTCCTCAGCTTCAGGATGGGAGCGCTAGGCTGTGGGGCTCGTCCAACGGGAGGGAGTCCCCTGTAGACTGAGGGCGCCCCCATTCCTCCCTCTTATGCTGGGACTGATACTGCTGGAGTCTCTCCCTTCCTGTTTAGTCCTGAGCAGACGTGACCCTGTAGCTGATGGGCTTGTCCTTGTCCCCTTCAGAGTTCACCCGGCGGCCACTACTTTCACCCTAACCCCACCCTGAACACGAAGCAGGTATTTACTCCTATCTGTGTCTCTATTCGTAGGGGACAGTCTTGGAACTGCTGGGACCTCTACCTCCATAAAGGGGTGCTAGCAGGGTATTCTGGATACCTAGTAGCTGCCCTGCAGGGCTCTGTTTGTAGGTGCACATGTTCTTGGGTTCTAGGTTGGGACCCGCAGCTCTGGCCACGTACCTTGTAGTCCATCTGCTCAGAGCAGTTGAAGACATACACCATGGTGCCCAGGGCTCTGCCCAGGTCCTTGGTTGTCTCCGTCTTGCCTGTGCCAGCAGGGCCTGCAGGGGCTCCGCCCATGATCAGGTGGAGGGACTGTGTGAGCGTGATGTAGCACCTGCCGAGGACCTTGGTTCACCTGGGGCACTGTGACCCTATGACCCACACCCCACTGTGCTCTGCTCAGTTTACTTTGGGACTGTTGTACTCACTGGCCCCAAGGGACCAAAGTCAAAGGTGGGGGTAGGGTGCGGGGGGGGGGCACTGTGCTGAGGGACAGGTGTGGGTGCTGGCATGGCCCTCCTGTGGGGTTGGGGAGCTGGCTCTGGGGACTCATCAGACACATGCTGAGAGTGTCTTGGGCAGTTTCTGGACCAAGTGTTTTTGTTGTTCTGTAATTTATTTAATCCCCACACACTCATCAGGGTTCCTGTAGCTCTCTCCCTGCTCTGCAGACCTTGGGGAGATGAAGTCACTCCTTGGGGACACAGCTAGTGTCAGACCAAGAACTCAGCCTAGAGCAGGGCTCCTGCCTGGCAGCTGGGCTGGATCAGGGAATAGGCCTGTTTAGGTTTGGTCTTGCTGTCTGTTGTAATGCTAAGTGGGGCCTCTAAGACCTGGAGTCTGCACATAGACCTATGCGACCCTGCTCCCAAGTTATTTCTGATTGGTAAATAAAGATGCCAACAGCTAATGGCTGGGTAGAAGGGACATAGATGGCGTTTAGATTTTCCGGGCTTAGGGTCGGAGGAGATGACAAGAAGAAGAAGGTGGAGGAGGAAGAGAAGCCGCCATGGGTTAGGTGAACCATAAAAACTGTGGCCCAGAGTGTTAGTATTCTGCCTAAACTCCACCCCACAGTTAACTGGCAACAGCCAGGTACGCTCCTCCCCACAGTTGCCTGGCAACAGCCAGGTGTGCCGGCCCACTATAAAAGGGGCTGCTTGCCCCTCCTCCCTCTCTTATCTCTCTCTTTAGCCTCTCTCTTACAACTCTTACTTCCCTTACCTCTCCCCATTCCCTTCCCCCCTCCCCCCCAAGTGGTCATGGCCGGTCTCCACCTCTCCACTTCTCTACTCTCTCCCTCTCTCTGCCTTTCTCTGCCTCTACTACCCTCTTAACTCCCCTCCCCATGCCCTAAATAAACTCTATTCTATACTATACCTTTGCGTGTGTCTGGTCCCTCAGGGGGAAGGGATGCATGGGCTTGGGCCGCCGAGGCACGCCCTTCCCCCACACCTCCCTATACCTCCATAAAATATGTCTCTTTACATTTTTTATAAACACATCACCGAGGGCTGACCCATTGGAGTTAATAGCAGCCCAGATGAAACATAGTAAGTAATAACTCGGGGTTATCCATAGGAAAGTAGATTTTAATGGTATAGAGGGTAGGTATCTACCCAGCTCTTGTGCTGTTTAAGGCTTATTATCATAAGTATAAAGGTCGAATGTGTCTTTTATCCGGGAACTAAATGGTCATAGGCGGGGAAGAAACCCCGGGTTGGGATTACAAAATGTCTACAACACAGGGCCTCCCCACTGAACATGGGCTCTCCTGGCCGCATAGCTGAGACTGTGTGTGGGTAGACGGCTGGACATCGGGCTGTGGGTGGTCCTCACCTGTCCGTGAGTGGGGTGATGACCAGCCGAGGAGTGTTGCCCAGGTACTCGTAGGAGTATCTGATCTGGGCGTCACAGATGTTGGCGAAGCAATGCCTCTTTTCTTCATCCCAGCGGTGTCGAAGCTGCGACTGCCAGGTGAAGGCCTGCGAGCTCTCTACCTGCAGCAGGAACCCAAGGGTCTTGGCTCCAGGCCAGTCCCCGGGGTCTCCCCCCAATCCTATGCATGACTCCTTCAATACCCCTAGCTGCAGCCTGCTACAGATGGGAGCTTCCAGGGTTGGGGGTTGGCCTAGGTAGTAAAGAATCTGCTGAGTTCGATCCTCAGAACCCCTGTTAACAGAGTCAGCCGGTGTGACGGCAGGTGCCTGCAATCCCAGGCTGAGAAGGTGAAGATGGGGTGGTGGTGGTGGTGGTGGTGGTGTAGGGTTTAGAAGAAGATTAACAGATATATATGTTCTGTGGGTGTAGGGGGAGGTAGGTGTGGGGGAAGGGAGTGCAGGCCCAAGCCCAGGCATCCCTTCCCCCTGAGGGACCATGCACACATGAAGGTATAGTATAGAAATAGAGTTTATTCAGGGCATGGGGAGGGGAGCTAAGAGGGTAGTAGAGGCAGAGAGAGGGAGAGAGTAGAGAGGTGGAGGCCGGCCATGACCAGGTGGGGGGGGGGGGAAGGGAATGGGGAGAGGTAAGAGATAAGAGATGTAAGAGAGAAGCAAGAGAAAGAGATAAAGAGAGAGAGGGGCGGGGCAAGCAGCCCCTTTTAGAGTGGGCCAGGCCCACCTGGCTGTTGCCAGGCAACTGTGGGGAGGAGCTTACCTGGCTGTTGCCAGGTAACTGTAAGGCGGAGTTTAGACAAATGCTAACAGGTGGGTGGGTGGGGGCGCTGGGCCTGAGTTCCAGGCCAGTGTGAGAGGAACTCTCCAAAATGGAAGCACCTGAGGAGCCACATCTAAGGTCCTCCTTGGGCCGACACATGTATGCACACATACATGCACATATGAGCGCACACACAAGAATGGAACTGTCTGACACTGCACTCATCTGACCCCCACGGATTGTGTGTGTGTGTGGGGGGGCACGGCCTCTCCCTCAGTCACCACCCTGGGAGGAGGAGGTTGTAACCGCTGGAGTTCTTGAGTGTGGGGCCGGCCCCAAACCCAGTTCCCAGCCCTTCCCAGCCCCCCAGGGACTCCTGCCTCCCCAGTGCCGGGGACACGGGTGCTCCTGCCTTAGCGATGATCATCTTGGCCACCACGTCTCGGGCGTGCACATCGATGGTGCAGATGGTCATGATCTTCATCCTGTCGCCGGCGCTGAGGTTGCCAATGAGCAGAGTGATGAGCGCGTTCAGCTGGCTGATCTGCGGAGAGGGGCGCCTGTGCTGGGACCCTGCCTGGCAGCTCCGCTCCCAGGATGTCACTGGACCGGGTGCCCAGGCTGTCGGGGTCCACAGAGAATGGTGTGTGTGTGCCTGTGTGTGTGCCTCTGTGTGTGCGCCTGTGCCTGTGTGTGTGCCTATGTGTGTGCGCCTATGCGTGTGCGCCTGTGCCTGTGTGTGCGCCTGTGCCTGTGTGTGCCTCTGTGTGTGTGTGTGTGTGTGTGTGTGTGTGTGTGTGTGTGCCTGTGAAAGATCACCAGTCCTTGTTTACCACAATGAAAAAAAAAAAAAACCTGCCAGAAAAGTCCCTCCCTCTCCTCCCAGGTGGAGGTAATACCATGGAGCCCCTTAGAAGAGCGAGCCTGCACAGTCAGTAAACACAGCTGCCTGCAATCATGCAGGCAGGCTCTGAAGCTACAAGAGAAAATGCTGACTGTGGCCCCGAGCGATGGGACAGCCAGTGGAGTGCTGTCTTTGTAAGCACAAGGACCTGGCTTTGATCCCCAAGATCCATGGAAGTAAGGGAGGGGCCAGCTTGTAATCCCAGCACCGGGGAGGCAGACACAAGAGGATCCCTGGGGCTCACTGGGGCCAGCCTGGCCTAATGGGAGAACTTCAGATCCTGACCCCAAACTAAGGTTCCTGAGGAACCACCCAAGGCTCCTGCGCATGGGGACGCATGCGCACACTCACACACTTGTCTTCTAAGATCCAACCAAGAATCTTAAGGGGAAAAAGTACTGCCAAGCCGGCTCAGCGGATAAAGCCCGACAACCCCAGTTCCGTTCATGAAAGCAAAGAATTGAGCCCCACAAGTTGTCTTCTGATCTCTCTCATGCACACTGAGATGCACACGTATACACACACACAAAGAGAGACAGAAGAGACAGAGAAGAGAGGGAGAGAGAGAGAGAGAGAGAGAGAACTGTAAAACAAAACCCAGCTGGGCAGTGGTGGCGCACGCCTTTAATCCCAGCACTCAGGAGGCAGAGGCAGGTGGATTTCTGAGTTGAAGGCCAGCCTGGTCTACAGAGTGAGTTCCAGGACAGCCAGAGCTACACAGAGAAACTCTGTCTCGAAAAACAAAGACAAAACAAAAAACAAACAAAACAACAACAACAACAAAAAAACCAAAACAAAGCCAGTGTTGGCATCCGATTTCTGGGGACCCACTGTAGGAGGAGTTCTGTACTGCTGAGGTTGACAGCTTCTGACCCACACAGACATTGAACACAGAGCTCCACCCTGGAGAGCCGGACCTGTGCTGTCCACTTCTAAGTCAGTTTGACACAAGCTACAGTTGTTTCAAAGAGAGAACCTCGACTGAGAAAATGCCCCTACCAGATTAGCCTGTGCTTCATTTTCTTAATAAATTGATGTGAGAAGGCTCAGTCTGCTGTGGGTGGGGCCAAGCCTGGGCTGGTGGTCCTGGGCTGCATAAGAAAGCAGGCTGAGCAAGTCTTGAGGAGCAAGCCAGTAAGCAGCACCCCTCCATGGCCTCTGCCTCCAGGCTCCTGCCTGACTTCCTGGATGATGGACTACAGGTTGTAAGCTCTTATCTATATATAGTAAACCTTCTCCTCCAAAAGTTGCTTTAGGTCCTGGTATTTTATCACAGGGGTAGAAACCCTAATCAAGACCGGGGGGGGGGGGGGGGCTTCTGCCTACTGCTTGGAGGTTTTGGGGCCCAGAGTCTCCAAACCTGCTTTTTGTTGTAGTCTTTGATGGCGTTTTCGTATCCTTCCTCCAGCCTAGCGAACGCCAGGCCCACCTCGGTCGTCCACCAGATCTGCGTGCATGTCAGCGCCACCTGGAAACCACCCAGGAGAAACAGTTCTTTATGAACAATACGAGGAGGTGTGGGTGCACACCTTTAATCCCAGCACTTGGGAGGCAGAGGCAGGTAGATCTCTGAGTTCAAGGCCAGCCTGGTCTATGGAGTGAGTTCCAGGAAAGCCAGGGCTACACAGAGAAACCCTGTCTTGAACCCCTACTTTCATCCCCTACTCCGTGCAAAAAGAAAAAAAGAAAAAGAAAAAGAGAAAAAAAAAAAAAAGAAAAAGAAAAGAAGAGAAAAAGATGAGGGCCATGAGGCTGGACAGACAGCTCTGTGGTTAAGAGCACTCTCTGTTCTCCCAGAGGATCTGGGTTTAGTTCCCTGCACCCACGTGGATGCTGGCAACCATCTTTAACTCCAGTTCCTGGGGCATCTGGCGCCATCTTGTGGCCACTGTGGGCACTGCACACAGAGGCAAAACACCCATACACATTAAATAAAGGGATTTAAAAAAAAAAAAAAAAAAAAAAAAAGAGCTTATGTTAAGCAGTTAAACCCATTCCCAAAAGACAATCGGGTGACCCAGGGTCCGGAGCCACACTGCAGTGGGTCCCCATCCGTTCCAGACCTGGGCCGGGTAGTCAAAGATCCATTGTTCCCTTGGTTTCTCCTCATAAGTCACTACGGCTTCTGGAATTTCGTGGCGCAATGTGGCACACATTCGATCCAGCACGCGATTCAGCCACACTTCCACCTGGGGAAAGACCTCACGCTGACCTCACAGGTCTATCTCATCGCAGTGATTGGTACGCCTGAAGCAGGCGAGCTGAGCGAGCAGGCAGGCAGAGCCACCCCACCCTGCCTGTCCTGGTCTCTGCACAGTCCTTTCCCAACAAAGCAGCTGGCCACCTGGGACCTCCACTGCGCTGAGATTCACCCATACCCCTCTCTAAACAAAGCCACCATCGCTCTGATTTATGGCTGCCCAGTAGTTTCCTTCCTGTGACCAAACACATCCTGGATCTAGAAGCAGTGAGCCAGTTCAATGTGGATCAGTTTTGGGTGCATTGGGCAGTGAGGCAGAATATATCCCGAGTCAACTTTCTGGGAAAATCCACTCTTAACCATCTCGTGGGTCTGCATGATTGGGCACGCACATGTTCACAATCCGAGATTAACAACCAACTCCTCCTCCACCTGGATCCACAAAAGAACTGTTGGGACACACCCAGAGTTCCAAGCCACTTATTTTAGCACCCGGTGCCCTTGTGTGTCTGTCTACTCTATATCATTGCTTTACTTGTAAATAATCTCTCCTCCACCCGCCTTGCTGGTTTTATTACTTGTATATGAGCTTCAAATCTTTGAACAAGATGCCAGGAACTTGGAAGCTCTGTCTAGGCAGGAACTGCCAGGAACATGTCGGTCAGGGGCAGAGATGCTAATGTTTCCCACAGAGCAGTAAAAAAACGACCCACCTGAGCCAGCGAGATGCCTCAGTGGGTAAGGACACTGGCATTGTGAGACTAGCAACCTTGGCTTGATGCCCAGAATCCCCATAAGATGGAAGGAGAGAATCATGTCCACAAGATTGTCCTTTACCCCCCCCCCCACGGTATTAATAGGATAAAGTTTTTTTAAAAAGCCCACAAAGTTGACCCCACTTAAAAGCCACTTTAGTAAGCCAGGGACACCCTTGCAAAAACTTGAGGAGTATACAATTATCCCTAAGCCAGAGAAGGGAGCAGGCAGGCATACAGAGAAAAGTCTATCTCAGTGGGAGACTGCCTCCCTCGCTCACAGGGCGCTGGACTCATCCCCAGCTCCACAGCCGACCCTCTCCCTGCTGCACCTGGGTGGGGGGGCAGGCTGTCTTTTTAAACTGTCACTCCCCTGAAAGGACCTTGCTGCTGCTCAGAGTCACCCTGAGAGGGGCAATGGGAAGCTGAGCCTCACCCAGCCCCGCTGGCCTCCCTAGTGCCCAGACTCCAGTGAGAGGTTCTTATTTGCCCTGTCACACGTTTCTTCAGGGTAATGGTCAGATCATCTCGGTGGCTGGGTCAGAGGTGGGCCAGTGAGGTGGGGGAAGGGCCAGTGAGAAGTTTGCTATCAGTAGGATCAGGTAGCCCAAGTGTAGGTGGCTTGCTTGTTGGGAAGAGGACCAGGGCCCCAAGATTGCTCTGAAGCCACTTAAGTGTCACCCACTTCCTGTGCACAGGGGCTAGGAACCTGTTCATATGGCACCAGCCATAACAATTCAGAGATGGGACAAGCCTGTCCCTTCCTCCTTCCTTTGCCCCTTAGATGCATGCCACACACTGAGGGAAGGCCGTGTGCTGATGATTCTATATCAAGGTCTGGGTGACTCAGCAGGTAAAGGAGCTTGCTGCCAAGCCTGGCAGCCTGAGTTCAATCCCCGGGGCCGGCATGGTGGAAGGGGAGAACCGACTCCTGAAAGTTGGCCTCGGACCTCCACGTGCACACGATGCCCCCCACCCCCAATGCAAATAACTACATTTGTACATCAGATAAAAAAAGGTCCGCAAACATTTCCTTGAGAGGTGGATGACCAAGTGACAGTGTGCGGCTGGCCCCTCCCCACAGGGCTCACCTGGCCCGAGAGGTCACACTCCTTGTCAAAGTCCATGTACTCGTCTTCCTTGCTGTACATCCCTAGCCCAAACTTGAGTGGTTTTCCATCAGCGCCAAGGCGGAACTTGAGCTTGCACAGACTGTCGAAGAGTTTGGACAGGTGGCGGCTCACCTGGGGGAAGGACCCTAGAGTTGCAGATGGCCCTGCGCTCCCTGAGTGCTTTTAAGCCCCCCCCCATCCTTTCTCTTTTGTCTTTGGAGTAGTTGTTCCGTGTCTTTGACTGAGGTTAATGGAGGCAGCCTCTGCCATGGGTGACGACTGACCTTGGGCAGGACACAGTTGCCAGGACCTCCATTGAGGCTTGGGGGGTGTGTGTGGCATGCCTCTCAGGGTGTGTGTGTGTGTATGTGTGTGTGTGTGTCAGGGCAAAGTTTGTGAAAGTTCGTGAAGGCCACACAGAGAACCGCTCAGTGTGTCCTTCAGATGTCCACGGAGCCTCCCAACTTCTTATCCATTCCATAGAAGGGAAACAAGCAGCGTGGAGTCAGGTGACTTGCCCAAAGCCACAGAATACATTATGGGCTTGTCCTCCAGCTGGGGCTCCTAGCTGTAGGCTGCTGCTCTGCCTACCTCCACAGGGTCATTTCCGTTGGAGAGAATGTCCAGCAGGTCAGCGGAGGAGACGAAATAGAAGCGTGGGAACGCCAGCCTCTTGGTCTCCAGGTATTCAGCCAGTGCCTTCTCACACACAGCCAAGCTAAGGGGCAGGAAGGGGAGGGGCGGGTGGGTCCTTTTCTGCAGGGCTCTTGGCTAGCCCATGCTCTCAGCTGACTGAGGGTATCTAGTTTTTTCTGCACAGACCCAGTTCATCTCCAGATGCGTCCATCCCCCTCCACCACCTCCCATGACAGGAGTGTGTGTGTCCTAATCCACCTCAGGGATGGAATAGTATTAGCCTGTGACTTGTGCCTTTGCAAAGCAGGTGGCACATGACCTGCGCCATCAACACCTCAGCTGGACATATGGGATGGGGACCCACCTCTTCTTCAGCCTCTCCAGTTTGTTGTAGAGACCGGGTTTATTGGTAGCTTCTACCACGTTTGGTGTTTTCACGGCATCTGCCATCAAGGCCTGGGGGTGGGGGGAGAAGGGAGGATGGAGGGGTTGGAGCCTGAGCCGCCCCCAGCAGCCATTTCTGGGGACACCCAGCGTCCGAGCTCACCTTGAATTCCTGGTCGATGGTGTCGAAGCGCTTAGAATCCTCTGGTAACTGGGCCCTGATGTCTTCTGAGCCAATGAAGATGCTTTCCAGGTGGCTCCAGGTTCTTTGGACCTCAAACCAGATGGAGATGACCGAGTCTGCTGTGGACAGCTTCTGCTGCCAGCTGGTCACCTCCTTCAGGAAGTGGGACAGGTACTTGGACATCATCAGGTTCTGCAGCTGCACCTGGTTGTCTTCCAGTGTCTCCACCAGAATTTCGTCAGACTTGAGCATCATGGTGCCTGTCCGTGGGTGTAACTCGTGCTCAAACTCCATGGTGGTCCAGGTGCTGTCCAGGGTTTTCAGCACCTTTCAGGGGAACAGACATAGGGAGTGCTTTCAGGGTAAGATGTCACCCACCTGTGCACCTGTGCACTTGGCGGATACCTTGTGCTGCGGTCCGGGAAGGTCATGGGATTCACTGTGGATTCACTGTGACCGGCAGCTTCCCACTCTTGCTGACAAGCTTACCCCTGTGGGGGGCTGCGCCCCCTCATGCAAGTCAGAACAGTCCCTTCCACCATCCTTAAATTGCTCCTCAGGTATTTTGTCACTGCAGTGAGAAAGATGACTAATTCACGAGCATAGAGAGCATCTGGGGTGGTGGGCTCAGGAAGGGCTCAGTCCTGGGACTTGGAACAAGGCCAGGGTGCTGACGCCCACACTGCTCAGGAACTAAGAGGCAACAAGCAGCCTAGAGGCCTGCCCACAGGTGGCGAGATAGACAGGTGGGTCTCGGGGAAACACAGGAGTCCCTACGCCACACTGCAGATGCAGGTGTTGGGCTCTGCAAAAGATGGCATATGCTTGTGTGCTGGGGAGGGGGTAGCCCAGATCAGGGCAATTTGAAGTTACTGAGTTCTGCAGGTATTGGATGGTTTTTCTGTCCTGAGCTGGCAAAGGAAGGATGTTGCTCCCCCCCCACCCCCCAGGTCAGTAAGTCAGAGGCTGTCTGAGGTCAGCCCCTCACAACAGCCACCAATTCCAGCAGCCAGTCCTGGGATCCTCTGGGGGAGAAGAACCACCTGACCCCAATGGCTCCTACCTTCTCCATCCCGGACTCCTTTACGGCCTTGTCTACAATGTTGCGGACCTCATCTTCGTACTTGTGGAGGTTCAGCTGTAGCAGATCTGCCAGGGTGGTGTCTTCTGACATTTCAAATTTCACCTAGGGAGAAAAAACCAGGCACGGCTTTCCCCAGGAGTCCAGGCATGCTGCCGCGGCCGGAACCAGGCCTCTTGAGCACAGCCTTGGCCACCAGGCCAAGCTTCGATCTGTGACCCAGGGGCTCCATGAGTCAGGACAATCCCTTCTCCAAGCCTCACCCTTTTCTCTGTAAAACCGTAACCGCAGAAATCTCTGGGGCCAGGTCAAAAGTATACACCAGAACATAAGTTCACTTAGAGCGCTGCTTCTCAGCCTTCCTGATGCTGAGGCCCTTTAATGTAGTTCATAATGCCAGGATCTGCCTAGGGGATAGCCTTGGAAATTTTGGGGGTGCTAGGAATTGAACTAGGATGCAGAGGGAAGTCAGAGGAGCAAGCTCATTGCCTCCAGCCTTCCTATGTCATATGGAAGCTCGGGTCCAATCAGAACTGGCTGTAACTTGCAGGACCTGGTGTGAAAAGAACACAGGACCTGTGAAGACCAAAGAGTGTCAAGATCCGCAGCAAATACCAACCTGCCAGACCGGTGTGTCCGCTAGAGCAATAGCCGCAGGACTGCTACAAAGTAGCCAACCATGTCTTCACAGGATTTGAGGCCTGCTCCACAAGGGGAAACTTATGTCTGTTATCCCAGTCCATGGCTGGGGGGGTCATAGGCCATAGGGGGAACAAACTCCTCTTGTTTTGGCAAATGGACACCGTGTCAAGCTGCCTTCTAAATATTTACGATTATATCAGCGCTGAGTGTTGCTCTCTGCCTGAGCCAGAGAAGCTTCTGCTGGCAGTGGGCAGAGGTTAGTGCAGCGACCGGTAACTGGTCAGTGGGCTGACAAGGATTGATGATTGAATGCTCAGTCTAAGTGGGACATCTGCATCATCCCCTCCAAAGCTCAGAGAACACTAAGGGAGTGTGTGTGTGTGTGTGTGTGTGTGTGTGTAAAGAACACAATAGCTAGAGCATGGAAAGATGCTGGAGAAAATCTTTTGTATGTGGTGTGGTTGCTGCACCTCGGAACTCATGCTCCTTGTGATCGTGCATAAGACTTGCACAAGATCAAGCCAGTAAAATGTCTGGCACAGTAGGGGAGAGGAATCACAAGGCCACACAGGGATTGATGGCTGCTGGTGGAGAGTCATTTTCTTCTGTGGTGTGAAAGTAAGTTACTTTCACTCAAGTTAAATAATCCCAATCCGTGGTCACAGACGTACCCTGGCTATATACCCCTGGCTAAACTCAGTGAGACACAATAAAACAGACAGACAGACATGAAAGTAAAGGGGGGCTTGGGAAGAGGAAAGGGTCTGGTAGGAGTAGAAGGGTCAAAAACAGTAATGGGGGTAAAAATGATTTTACATTGTATAGCTGTATGAAGTCATCAGAGAATTTAGAGACAGAGATATCAGCTGAGCTGAAGGCAAGCACAGATGCTCTGATTTCCAAGCCCGCCTTACAGAAACGGCCCATGCCTGGCTTGGTCAACCTCATGCACCCCCACCATTAAGGCAGCTCAGGCTAGCCCAACTCATGGCTGCCTGCCTGCCAGCAGCCTTCCTGCTCTCTACCGACACGTCTTGCGGAGGTACCTGAGTGGCCTGCATGAGCTGTTGCCAGTGGCGGTCGCGGATGGCGGGGTTCTGCAGCTCGCTCACGGCGCGCAGGGACGTGATCATGTTTTTCACTTTGTTGTCCAGTCCCACGAAGGCATCCCAGGCTTTCATCTCCTTGTCCAAAGATCTCACGTCCTTGGCAAACTTCTTACAGTCAATGTCCATCTGTTCCACGTTGATGTCCTTCCACTTGGTGGTCTTCCAGTCGTCAATGCTGGTGTTCACCTGCAGGGAGAGCAGATCACAGCGGCCTATCACCTCCCACCCTCCCTCAGCAGGGGGCTCCACCTGCTGTTGGAGGGTGTGCGGATGATACAAGATACAATGTACTCTGCGAGGCAGTGGTGGTGCACGCCTTTAATCCCAGCACTCAGGAGGCAGAGGCAGGTGGATTTCTGAGTTCGAGGCTAGCCTGGTCTACAGAGTGAGTTCCAGGACAGCCAGGGCTACACAGAGAAACCCTGTCTCGAAAAAAAAAAGAAAAAAAAAAAAGAAAAAAACAAAAACAAAAACAAAAAAAAGATACAATGTACTCTTTTTATGGGGCTATAAGATACAATATCCTTCATGGGAATACAAGATACAATGTACTTTTTAATGTGGATACAAGATACAATGTACTTATTTTTAAACTCAAAGTGTTACATTAAGACAAACTCTATTTAAAAAAAAAAACAGCTGCTGGGCAGAAATTCAAATTCCTCCCGGATCAGCACTTCCTGAACCCACACTTGCAAACCAACCCCACCACTTTGAATCAGCCCTGGATGAGCAGGAGGCGGAGCTCTGACCTCTCAGAGGGAAGTCAGGACTCCCTTGCACTAGGATGGCAAATGCCCATAGGACCTGACTCTGCTAGGTGTGCTCAACTGGTGGATTTGACACGCGTCAATACTTTGTCTGGCTGAGATAATTTGGACCGTGTGGTTGTTGGTTTTTGTTTTTGTTTTGTTTTTTTTGTCTTTTTGAGACTCCAGACCCATTTCTTACAGGGAGATGTGTCCAGTGGTGGGACATTTAGAATGAAAATCCGACATTAGTAAAAGGAGTGAACCAAGAACTGAGCCATTAAAAAAAAAAAAAGCCTCAGTTTAAAAGATGAACAGATGAGATGTTTGTTAGTCTAAGCCTGCACTGGGCCTTGCTAGTGCTTGTCAGGATTTGGCTTGCTGTCCTTTTGGGAATGACCACGGAACTTGCCTCAGCTAGGACATGTGAGCCAGGCCCAGACTTCCAGGCAGGAGCCCGGATTGCCAATGCTTGGCTCATTGTGTTCGTTGCCCACCTTGTCAGTTACGTCAGTTACGCTGATACACAGCCTGGACTAGTGAACTTACCTTGGGCAGCTACCTGGAACAACAGCATGACAAATACATTTTGTTGTTGTTCAAAAACATCTGGGAAAACTCACACCTTCACCTGCACAGGACTCAACGGCCCTGCCTCACTGACAAGTCTGAGATGACTCTGCATCATCATCTTACAGTGTCCTGGCTGCTTGGCTGTCTCTGCCTTTTCCTGAGCCACCCTGCCTGCTCACACACACGGAACCTCCTGGGTCAGGCTCCCTTTAGTGGTTTCTGTCAAGGGAGATGTTGCCCTCATCTGCTGCCAAAGTTTGCTTGAATGTTGGACTCCCCGGGTCTGAACCGTAAGAAGCACCACCCATTCTCTCTGGGTCTCAGGTCTCTGGACTGTGGTGTTTTGCTATGGTGGCTCTAATGGACTTCTGGATAGCTTTGGCTGGCTTGAAACCTGCTATGTCGTCTAGGCTGTCCTTGCCTTGAACTTCCTACTGTTTCTGCCTTCCTGGAGCTGGGATTGTGGGGTGTGGCATGGCACCTGTTTCATCCCTTACTACCCCCCCAGACATGAGATGGCTACTGCACTCAGGAACTCACGGCCCACAGGGACCACAGGAGATTTGGCCTTTCAACAATCCGTTATGGGCTGTGAGGGGAGGGGGAAGTCGTATTCCTCAATGGTATGGTCACTGGTAAGTTGCCCTTGCTGGGGTAAGCCACCCCTCCCCCCAAAAAAAAGGCATGGAAGTAGGAGGGGGCTTACTGGGGATGTCGGAGGGAGTCTTGGGGGAATAGGAGGAAAATGAGGGGATAAATAAATTTTAAAAGAGGAGAGATGTGAGAGGATGACAGGTAGAGGAGGAGACAGAGGGGAGAGAGGCAGGACAGGAGGGAGGTGGGATTAGGAGAGGGGCGGGGCAAGAGAGGCGGAGCAGGAGGGAGGTGGGATTAGGAGAGGGGCGGGGCAGGAGGGAGACTGCAGATAGAGGGCGGTGATGGATCCCTGAGCTGCTGCTGCATTCTCATATCCGGAGGTCCTCTGTGTTACAGCCACATGCAGAGTCCCCAGCCCTGACCCTCAAGGTCTGGCCTGCCTCACCATGACGATCATGTCCCAGAGCTCCTTCAGCAGGCGGACCTCCTTGTGGCAGGCCTTCAGCTGCTTGTAGTCTGGCACCGTGACCTCGAACAGGCTGGCAGACTTGCACAGCGCCTCCATCACACCTTCCATGGCCGAGATGCTCTTTTGTTGCTGGGGTGGGAGAGGAGGGGAGGGGACATCAATGGCTGCCCCAGCGTGGGTGTCCCCAAACCTGAGTGCCTCACCCTGACCCCACTGCTGCCTTCTTGGTCTCTTTTCTCCACCGTGCCCCTAATAAATCTTCTCTGTCCTCTAACTACTGTTTGCTGCCCCAACAGGGTGTACAGCCCACCTGATCCCAGCTTGACGGAGACCAATGCTCCAGCCAAGACGGCAGCCAACTTCTGTGATACCCCTCACTCATTAAATGAAGACTTGAATTTGTGTTGTTGCCATGGGCACAGCTATGACAAGAACCCCATGGCCTCAGACCCAGGGGCATGGCAAGGCCTTTCTCCAGGTCTGGCTCAGGGAGATGGTAATGCTTCCCCCGGTCCATGTCCGATGTTGACAGTGTGTGCAGAAAATACCAACCACAGTCTCCTCCTCCCTCCTCCCTTCTCCCCTCCTCCTTCCTCCTTCTTCTCTCCTCCCTTCCTGCCCTCTTCCCTCCTCTCCTCCTCTCCTCCTCCCTTGTCTCCTCCTCCCCTCCTCCCTTATCTCCTCTCCCTCCTCCCTCCACCCCTCCTCCGTTGTCTCCTCCTCCCCTCCTCCCTCCTCCCTCCTCTCCTTCTCCCTCCTCCCTTGTCTCCTCTCCCTCCTCCCTCTCCCCTCCTCCCTCTCCCCTCCTCCCTTCTCCCCTTCTCCCTCCTTCTTCTCTCCTCCCTTCCTGCCCTCTTCCCTCCTCCCCTCCTCCCTTGTCTCCTCTCCCTCCTCCCTTGTCTCCTCTCTCTCCTCCCTCCTCCTGGATGTTCACAGCTAGGACTGCTCACCTACAAAGACCCTCCTCTATGGAGATGAGCTTAAACCCATCTAATTCGGCTGTATACAATGAACCTGCGTCCTCGACGCAGGCATATACAATAAATGTATTGAGTTTCTGGGCTGTTGTGTCATCACCAGGGTGCCCAGTCCCCCTGATCCCAGCTTTTCCATCTACATGTCTGTTCTTCATCCCCTGATGCCCCTGTTAGGTCTTGGCATATCTAGGCTGACTTTTACTCATTTGTTTGTTTTTGAGATTGGGTCTCATGTAGCCCAGGATGGCCTAAACTTTCTACAAAGCTGAAGCTGCCCTTGAACACCTGACCCTCCTGCTTGTGTGTCCTAGGAGCTGAGGTGCCTGCTGGGGTTGGCATACTTCATTCCCTCTGGGTTGCTCTCCCCACACCCAGTGCTTCCGTACCCTAGTTCTTACTAGAAACGAGAAAAGCAGCATGGGGTTGCTTTAAGGAAAGGAAAAAAATATGGCGTCGAGATCGTGGCTCAGGGAGAGTGGTGTGAAATGGCCATGAGGAAAAGGGAGAGCCCTGACCTTTCAGAATGGGAGTTCAGGGCAGAGAGAGGCAATGTGGGGTGACTTGAAGGAGCTTGTGGGGTTCACATCTGCCCAGTGAGCTGAGGTCACCATGGGCTGGCCCCTGGAGTGGGTGCAAGAGGCCTGTTGAGCTCAGAGCTGACCCAGGCTCTGAGAACCTCTCTGCCTGCCCTGGGAGAATCAATGCTGGCTTGGCAAGCTGGCCAGACTGTGGCTGTAGGTGAACCTGAGCACCCTACAATGACTCTGACAGTGAGGACGGAGTGGGGGTGCATCCAAAACCTGGTGGCTGCTTGGATGGGAGGGAGGGAGGGACAAGATTAAGTCCAGGTGACAGGAAACTTTTCAAAGGAACGATGAAGCCAGCCTGAGGGGGAAGGGCGGCCTGTGAGGCTTGCAGGTTGCTCCTATGGCCATGGGTAGTGGTTGGCCTGGAATAGCTTTCTAAGTAGTGTGGCAGAGTGGAGGCTGGGGGGCTGGGAAGGGGATGCCTGAGTCTGCACATCCACATGTATGCCCCCACACACATCCACACAAACGAGTCCCATGCACGCACATGCTTGGCCTTGCGGGCAGTCCCATTTAAGCCGTGTTTCCATTTGCGAGAGTAAAGGAAAGACCAGCACTCCAAGGGGTTCCTGGAGCTGCCACAGGGACCTCGTCACAGTGCATAATAAGTACCTTATTCAGAGACTTGTAGGGGTCGGGGTCGCTGAAGGAGAAGGGGGCATCACGTCGGAACTTCTCTCTGAATTCGTGCTGCTTGAGCTGGGAGAAAGAGCGGGAGTAGGGTCGGGAGGGAGGTCACGCCATGTCTGGCTCTGAGCATCCCAGCTGCCACACCCACCCCCTGCTCCCAGCCCTGGCCTCCACTACCCAGCCCAGCCCAGGTTACCTCAAACTGCTGACACTTGCGCCTCAGGATGTTAACTTCGTTGGCCTGGAGGGGCGCCACATTCTGCTTCACCTGAATGGCCAGTTTCTTGGTGTTGGTCCACTGCTCCGGCAGCTCCTGGGGGAGACAGAGGCAGACAGCTGTGAGCTGCCACGTGGGGAACAGAATGCAGGTCCTCGGCAAAAGTAGCCAGGCTGTCTCTCGAGCCCCTAGTTTCTCTCCTTTTAAAATGCTCTGCCGTGACATAACTGAAGGCTCAGGAGAGACTTTTAAAAGTGCTCATGTCGTCGTCCCCAACCGACCCCAGAGTGGCAAAGCAGGGAGCTCAGTGCTCCGCCAATCAGAACTCTCTCTACCTTCTGAAGTTCATCAGCCTGAACCCGTCCACGTGTGTGCATTGTGCATAGATTCATGTGATGATGCGGATATGCATACGAGGGCATGAGGATGCACGTGTGCAAATGAGTGCTTAAGTGTGCATTTATGCATGTGTGCATGCGTGTGCCTATGTAGGTGCCTTTATGCATGGGCACGAGTTTGAACACCTGTGTGCACATTTGTGCATGGGTACACATGCACACCAGTGTGTGGTTTTAAGCCTTTTATCCCAGGCAGAGGTCTGTGTATGTTCCACTACCGGGCTAGGGAACCTAGCATCGGGAAATATTTAAGGAAAACACCCAGGCCACTGAGCCTCCCTGAGACATTCCTCTACAACCTGCCCTACGCGGCACCCTCATACCCCAGTGACCCCCGCATGGCCTGGGAACCCCTAGGGACTGGCCACATGCTTCAAAGCCCTTTGGCTTCAACTGGATCTTGAACAGTGTGGCTGGGGCAGGCACAAGGCCTGTGGCTTGGGGTTCGGTCCCGGCAGACTCTAGGGCAGGCCCCCTTATAGCAGAGGGCCACCCTCTAACTGCATGGTAGGGCCATGAGCCTATGGCTTCTTGTCCCTTGTTACTCCTGAGCCATGGGTCTGGACAGCGGCTAGAGTTGGTACATACAAACAGAGGAGTGGGCCTCGTGCAGCAGGAAAATAGGACAGATGGATGGACAGAAGGAGGGAGGGGGGAGGGAGAGGGGGAGGGGGAAAAGGGAGGGAGGGAAGCCGATGGGCTTGGGAAGAGATTGGAAAAAGAGGAGTCAGGCCCAGCTGGGGAGGGGGGTGGCTCCTTGGAGACCCTCCAGAGGGACTTCCCCCATCCTGCTTAGTCTATAGTCCAGCCAGCATGACAATGGCTGTCATGTGGGCTATGGATGGCAGGGCACAGGCAGCCTCTGGCTTCTTCTTCACTCACTCATCTCCAGGGCCCCTCTCTGCTCTAGTCTCCATCGGCTTTCACACCCATCTGGAGTGTGTGACCTCCACACTCAGGGGCAGATGGGGGTCATGGAGCTGGCTTTAACCCCGCAAAACCATCAGGAGGCTCTGGGCAAGCCTCGGGGACCGCCTTGGTCTTGTTCTCCAGGAAGATTCTCTCTGGCCTCAATCCTCCTGGGGCTCCAGAGTCTTGTCGGTGTCTAGCCTGCAGGGATCTGGCACAGCCCTGTTGGGACCCACCTGTAGCTTCAGATAGGTCTCCTCCGGCATCTCCTCCCCGTAGCTCTTGAGCAGTTCAATGGTTTGCTTCAGGGGCTCAAACATGCCGTCGGTGGCTACCTGCCTCTCCTTGACTTTCATCAGGTGCCCCATAACCTCCACCAGCCCGTCGTAGTCTCCCTCCTTAAGCGGCTTCTTCAGGCCTGTTCGGGTGATGGTCATGAAGCTCTCTAGGTCAGCAAGACTGCAGGACAGGGGGACTCGGTGAGGGGCTAGGTCCTTCCTGGGCACCGCCTCAATGTCATCTCAGCAAGGACACTCGACTGCCATGCAAAGCACTACCTGGAGAGGGACAGCCACTGCCCCCATATGGTCCCCCTCAGCCTAGATGTCACAAAGATCCTATTAGTGGAGAGCAGCCTGATCCTGAGCACTATCTTAAAACCACAGCTCAGAGCAGCCAGCCTCCCAGATGGGCTCAGCTGCTGTAGATGACCCTCATGCCACAATGACTGGGTCGTCCCAGTAGCCTTCCTGCCAGACTCAAGGCTTCAACACAGAGCCTGACAGGTACTTCATCCTTTTATCTGACCTGCACTGGTCACAACACCGAACCACGTGCACCACCTCCTGGGACAGCAGTGCTCCCCCGTGTGGCGAAGTGCGGTAGGGCAGGCTATTCCTCTTGGCCTCACCAGGAGCCAATGTAAAACCTGCATCGCAATCAGGTCACCCAACTTTCAAATTAGGCCACCGAACCACTTACAAAGTCCTTGGTGTCTCTCCCAGGCTGTTGGGGGATCCTGGGGGGATTCGGGTGTCACAGTAGCCAGTCTCGGCCTCACCTGTTGATGACGTGGTTGCTCAGGTGGCGCTTGAACAGGAGACTCCAGCGCTTGATGGTGTTGAGCAAGGCCTGCTTGAAGGGGCGGCAGTCGCACTGCAGCCAGCCATGGAAAACCTTGGTGTTCTCACATCTGGACACCTCCTCATATAGCTTCTCGTATGAATCAATCTGTCCAACACAGCCGTGGGCTTCGTCAGCCATGGCCGTGTGTCCCCCACGAGCCAGCACTGTTTCCTGTCTGGCTGTGAAGGGCAGCCAAGTGGCCCAGGGTGCAGCCCAAGAGAAGCCAAGACCACTGCTACCTGTTTGCCCTTGTCCCAACACCCCAGAGCTCCTTCTGCCCCACCTCTTCCAAGGGACAAACAGACAGGGGGGACGGGATTAGGTGACTACAGCAAGACTTCTGGAGCAGGAGGAGACTCCCAAAGGGTGTCCCTTAACTCATGGGAGCAGTTGCAGACTTTGGGCCATTCCATCTTTCTTCTCACTGGTATGGGGAAGGAGAGGGCTCTTTCTTATTGTGCCCAAGACTAATCTGGAGATCTGGAGGGACTGGATTGCTTCACTTTCTACATTCCCAATGCTCTGACACCTGAGCTCTTGCTGACCCTGGATGCCGATTTTTAGACTGCAGACCTTCTCACCCGGAGCCGGCCTGAGTGTGGGGCTCCCAACCACCTCTTATCTGGCTCTCAGGGACTCTTATCCTCAGGATCAGTCCTCAGTCCTATTCACCACAGCATGGGACACCAGCCAGCTCAGCACAGTGCCCTCACCTGAGCTAACTGAAGCCACTCACACTACAAGCCTGGCAGATCCTGCTGAGGGCTCTTCTCTCCCTGACTGCCTCCCGGACATCGGTGCTCCCCCGTGTGGCGTGGTGCGGTAGGGCAGGCTATCCCTCCTAGCCTCACCAGGAGCAAATGTAAAACCTACTTCACAGTCAGGCCACCCAACTTTCAAATTAGGCCTGGGGGGTGTCATCTACCAGAGGATGCAGGAGATGACACGGGAGGACAACAGGACCGTACACACCTGCTGCTGGAACTGAGCCAGGGTAGGTGGTGTCTTGGGGATGGTGTCGTCCGTCTTGGTGTCCAGCTCCTCGGGGGTGGGCGCATGCCCGAAGATGAGGAAGTTCTTCATAAACTCTTGAAGGTCATCCACCCAGAGGTAGGAGTACCTCTCAAAGGAGTCCTGGTACTCCTCGGCCACCTTCAGAGCCCCGATGACCAGACTGGACACTTCCTCCCGCATCTCTATGAGGTCCGTGATATCCTCCAGGTCTGTCTGCAGAGGTGGGAGTGGGGACAAAGGTTGGGTCATTTGTCTTCATGAGAGACAGATTTACCCCCTGCCTGGAAGAGCGTCCTTCTGTGGGTTAAAGTACTGCTGAGCGTCCTGGATGGAAGCAGGGGTGTGTGTGGGGGGTGCCTGTCAGTATGCAGCGGCCTCCCCCCCCACACACACACAGAAGATTTGCTAAGGATGGCTCTGGTCTGTCCTATCCCAAGGTGACTTGGGTGTCAGCTCACCCATTCTGTGTGTGCACATACCTTGGCTGTGTGCCATGCGTGCTGGGATGGACAGCGGGGACACAGAGCGGGCTCACATGGACTGTTTTTTTTTTTTTTTTTTGGGAGGATGGACATTTGTAAAATAACAAACCCAGAAAACTACCCTCTAGTTAAATCTCAGTAAATGTTATCTATGGTACATGCAAATCGATTGACCGTGCACCTTGTCCCTTACGAGGCCTTTAAAATTCCTCAGTATGTTCTGTTAAGATCTGCAGTTCAAACTTACTCCCAGACACAGTCTTGCTTCTGGCTGGTAACGCCACAGAAGGCGGTATTCTGTTCCGGGACCTTTCAACACGTTTACCTGTATCTGGTGACTTGCGTTATTATTTTGATCTTGATGCCTTTTGCCCTTCATTAGCTCTCATTGTACAAATTTAATATTCTAATAAAAATTAGGGGGAGGGGGACAATCACAGAATCGAGGCATTCATTTGACCGAAGAGGTTAAGGAGCACAGATTTGGCATGGGTCAGTCTGTCAGGGAGAGGCTGAGCCCTTGGCTGTCCTGTTGAGCTTGGTGGCTCTCTAGGAGGGGCAGACTCTACAGGCTAGCAAGGGTTTTTGTTTTGTTTTGCTTTGTAAAAAATTTTTTAAAAGATTTTATTTTTTATTTATGTCTGGGTTTATTTATGTGGGTGCGTCTCTCTGTCCCACCACAGAACCCAAACCCACACCCCAGGATGGCTCCCAGCAAGGCTGGGATTTCACTTGCCCCTGTGTCCTTCTCAGAGCCTCTGTATGCTTGTGTGCAGTACATCTTGGTTCTAAGGTTGACGTGCCACCCGTTCCTCTGTGCCAAGGCTTAGGCCTCTCTGCACGCCACAGTCCCATGGGACCAGAGCACAGGAGAGGCTGCCTGGGAAGAGTCTGCCCCAACTTATGAAGAATAGAATCCACCTCTAGGAAGAGACCTGCCCTTGCTAATGGCTAATCCAATGGGGGGAAGGTTAGGGACCTGGCTGGGGACCACCCCTGGCTGGGAAAGTAGACCATGTGCCTTCTCTCCCCCCTAGAATTCCTACCCCTCTTGTGCAGTCTCCATGAGCTGAGCCACCATGAGACTGGGCTGGGTCTGCTCGCCTTTCAGGCTCCTTCCTGCTCAGAGAGGGGTAATTATTTCTTTTTCTTCTTTTTCTTTCAGAGGGAGATTGGAGCTTAAGTATGCCTAGACCCCATGCTAAAATTTTGGGGGGGTCCTTCCCCTTTTTCTAAAGACCCTCCACACCAGCTGCAGTCTGATGCTTTCCTCCCACCCTCAGTCACCTCATCTCAAGTTTCATGCCTGTTTTCTCCTCTGTTCTCCAGACAGCTGCACAAGTCTGGGTAGCCAGCCCTGAGGTTTTCCTTTCTAACCCCAGTACATTGTCCTCCAGAGTCTTTTTTTGCCCTGAGCTTCTGTTTGTGTTGTCCTTAAATTCCTTTATTAATGAGACCTAAGAGCCTGAAGAGAGGACACTGGGGGCTCCCCAGATTTCAGGCAACACTCTTTTCCTGCCTTTTCTTTGGTTGGCAGAGAAGAGGAACTGTAATCTTATATCCAAAGCAGGCACCAGCCCCAAGGTGGCCATGTGAGCTGTAGGTTGTGTATCCCGGGTCAGCTCTTAGGGCGCAGAGAGGACAAGGAGGAAGGCTCACAGCTATGGCAGAAGGACCAGGCGCCTGTAGCCTGTTGGTCCGGACCCTTCTAAAGTGAGCTGTGGGGATAGAGCACCGGGGATGTGGTCCCAGCATGCTGGCATGAAGCCTTCTGCTTGGCTGGTGGTCAATTGACATGTGGTCAGTTCCAGGAGGCTCCTCGGGTCAGAGTTTTCTCTTTCACTTCCATGGCAGAGTCAGAGTAGGCTGAGCTGAGGGACTTGTTGCCTGGCCTGCATGGGGTGGACCACTGCCTAGGGCTTCTCTCCTAGAGCTTTCCTGCAAGGTCATCCAATTCCCTAGGTTCGTATGGTTTTAGACAGGTGCCCTGGGTCATGCTGTAGCTTCTGCTCTGATGATGTCACATACTCTGGCCCCTCCTTTTTCTGGCTCCTCTGGACTGATCATCCAGTGTCCCAAGGGATGCAGTTCTCGGATTCTCAGCAGAGCCAGAGCCTTTGGGAAGTAGCCATGGCCCAGCTGACCCTGAGCACCCTGTCAGACTCAGGCAGTCTTGGCTGCAGCCTTTGGACATATCTCAACAATGACCCCTTCAGGTCTGCAGTGTCCTGCCTAGGTGCCCTTGGGCTTGGGACACAAGACAGCTTTGCTTTTATGACACTAGAGGGAGTTGGGGGGGGGGGAATAAAATACTTTGGGCCACTTGCTTGTCTAGTGTCTGTGTCACTGGTGGCAAACTCAATTTTGAACTCTGGGACAGACTACCATGTACTCCGGGCATGCTGACTGTGGCTCAGAAATAGTAGGCCATCGCTATTTTATCTGCCTGTTTGGTCTGGAGCACCATCCCACACATGGGGGTAGGTCTCCTGGCAGTGCATCTCAGAAGCTTGACCTCCCAGGGCGTGAGCGTGTTCCTCTTGTGTCCTCACTACAGGCATGCACATGCACACACAGAAGCATGCATGTTCACACGTAGCACGTGCACACACATTCCTCACTCCCCGAACACACAGAATACCTCATTTCAGCTACTTGTTAGTACCGAGGACCCACCCCACTGGACAGTGCCAATGAGGCAGAAACCTAGAAAAGGAAACATCTCCATGTTGTATGGTGATTCTCCAGAATAAAACAACTCTTCTCCAAGGAGGTTCCCACAGGACTCAGAAAGCAGAGGAAACTCACAAGGGCCAGGAAACTCCTAACGAGGAATTCACACTGCTGAACCCCGGGTCCTGTGAACAGTAACTGCTATCAAGAGGACATTCTGGCGGGCTGCCTGCAATTCCTGCAGGTTGTTCCAGGTGGTTGCAGCTTTTGTGAGTTGTCACCCATACTTGGGTAGGCTTTTCAGTGATGTAGCTGCCTCTGAGAAACCCACAACCCTGTCAGTAACCCTACCTAATAAACTCATTGGTTCACTAGGCTAGACTTGGGTGGGGTAGGCTCTCTAGGTTACTGTTTGTACTCTGAGGTGAACACATTTGTTCACGTCTCCCCAGGAAAAGTCACACGGTGTCCCCTTCATGAGTTTGTCTTCATATCCCTTCACCCTAGTCCTGGCTGCCACTAGTACGCACCTGTACCCACAGAAAGGCTGGCTTCTGTCTGTTTAAGCCTCTGAGATCACACTAGATACAGTGGCCCAGCCTCACAGGTCTGCGCGACCAGGATGGCTTCCTGGCCTGGCTTGTCAAACTTGATTGGGGACAGACACTAACAGACAGCTCCAGTCTGGGAGGAACACCAAAACCCTCTCCAATTTGTATTTCACTGTGCAAACAAATGCTTTAGCAGCATGCTTGCTTCCCTAGTTCAGGTCTCTGCACCCAGAATCTGACCAGGCTCGAGAATCAACACACTCAGATCAGGTGAATGGGAAAGGTAGCAACCGGCCTCTGTAAGAATTAATCTCGTTGTCAGCTTTAGAGTCACCTCTGGGTGTGGCTATGAAAACTTCTAGTGGGTCCCGAACCCTGGTGGGAAGACCCACCCCAAATGCAGGCAGTACCATTCCCAGACTGGGCACCAGGGGGAAAGCCCGCTGAGTCCCAGCATTCATCGCTCGCTGCTTCCTGACTGCAGACACGCTGTGACTAGCCGCCTCACACTCACAACCATGGTTGACCATACTCTCAAACTGTGAGCTGCAACGAACCTCTCCTCTTTACAATTGCTTTTCTGGATGTTCTGTCCCAGTGGTGAGAAGAAAAAGAAGTAATCTGGCACACTCGTCAAGGCTGCCCAGGCACATTTGAAGAGGAAGGAAAGCCAGGCAAGCTCCCGAAGATAGGACATTTAGAAATTTAGAAGGCCAGATTTGAGAGAGAGAGAGAGAGAGAGAGAGAGAGAGATCAGACCTTTGGTCTGGGCAACGGGGGGACAGCAACCACAGACTGTCGCATTCTGAACTGTTATTTTAACGCTTCACGCTTTGCAGAGCTTGGCCAACACTAGCTGGCATCTAAGCAGGGAAATGCAAACAGACCATGAGAGATCAAGACTGACCTTGTAGTTCATTCTGCCCTTGGCCAGGCGAGGGATGAGCCTGGCCACATTGTAGAGGTCATTGATCAAGCCCTCGATCAGCGACAGGAAGCCCTCCTCGTCACCCATCTCCAGAGATGGGTTGTAGGTCAGCCCGTCTTCATCCAGTTCCATGCGGATCTCAAACAGGGGAGCGATAGCCTCCTGAAACAAGTTCCTGGGGTTTAGTACCTCGGCTGATACTAAATGATGCCTGGGGTTGCCCATTCCAGGCTCTGGCTAATGTGTAGTTATCTCCTGCTGGTGCAGACCAGCAGTTCGGACCACTTCAGTCAGATGCACAGCCATGGGCCCAAGGCCAGCCAAGAATTGGCTGAGTAAGAACTGGGTTGGAGCAGGCAGATTGTTGAGCTCGGTGCTACCAATCACCATAGAGTTACTTCACATAAAACCAGGGCCATCGTTTCAGAGGGTGAGACAATGGCTGCCCGTCACTACTTGCTTGGCAAGCCCTTGTATCTCTACATGGCTGCAGCCAGTCGATGTCTTAATGCATTTGGCGAGGCTGCAAAGCTACAGGGTGCCAACCCCATCTGTCAGGAGATACTATTGAGGTTTACTCTGGGGCAATTCCCACTATACCAGTGCTTCTCCGGTTATGTGCTATGGTGTGCAAGTGGCTGGACTGTCTTTTCTTTGACCACCTCAGACTCGGGTCCCATCATAGTTGTGACTGACAGACTCTGAGCTCCCAAGCGCTCTATGAAGAGGAGAGCTGCTTACTGGTATTGAGAGGTCCTGTAGGCTATAGATAGTCAGTCATCACGAAGGATGGTCAGGCTTTTCTGAACACTAACCCAGAGGCTGCCTCCTGCCATGAGGCCACTGGGAACTCTCTGGCGGTGTCAAGGAGGGACCCTTGTGGTATGGATGGCGACTCTCCTTGCTCCGCTGCTGTCATCTTTACCACTGACTTAGCAACAGTGTGGGGTTGCTTTGTGAGCCTATGATTGGAAGCAATGCCTGCCTGCACCAACAAAATTTTAGGTCTGAAAATTTGTCATGGCTGTGGCTGATATGAATCTCCCAATGAGCCCATGTGATGGCAGTATTCTGGTCACGGGGAGGGGGTGTGTGGATTCTGACTACAATGGACTTGAGGCTGCAAGCTTGTACCTTTTTTTTTTTTGCCTTTTCTTTCTCTTCCACGAAAGGCTGCAACATAAAGACCTGCTCTAGAACGGCCTCTCATTGATCTTACATGGTGAACTGCATAGACTTCTGTTATGCATAACTCACCCAGACTCAGGTATTCTGCTATAGCATCGGGAAACATACTAAAGACAATTACAGACCAGCAATGGAGATGCGTGCCAGGTTCACACATGGCCGTCTGCCCTCTGTGGCTGTGGGAGGCCCTCCCGATGCCACCACCCTGCTCTTCACTGGCTGCGTGGGTCTTTGCCCTCTCTTACTGGCAGCATTTGGGAACTTCGGTATTACAGTATAGAACTAAAATGTCCCCAGTGTAGTGTTTGGAGATGATGGGGCCTGGAGAACTCTGGCCTCATTAGTGGACCAATCTGTTGGTGGATTTGTAGCTTAAAGAGTTTGTGGGGGAAAGGCTTTGCTAGGAAGAAGGGCTTCCCCTTTTTCTCTGCCTGCCAGGGTGAGCAGCCTCGCTCCATTATCGGCTCCCTGCTATGAGGCTTTTCTCACTACAACCCAGGAGTAGTGGACTGGAATCTCTGAGATCATGAGTGAAATCTTTCTTCTTAGAAGTTGCTTTTGAAGTTCTCTGATGTTTTGTCATAGCAAGGAGTGCCGACTGGTAGGCATTGTGACAAGGCACTGGTGCTGACTGGGAGACATTGTAACAAGGTACTGGTGCTGACTGGGAGACATTGTAACAAGGCATGGGTAGGGAGGGCATTGTCTCCTTGGAGATCACAACTCAGTGGGACTCGCCAGCACACCTTGGATACAGAGAGGTGAAGCTTAGCTGCTGGCATTTCTGGGAAGAGCCCCCTCTGCCATTGCCACAAGAAGGGGTCAGGGGTGCCTAGTATCACCTGGCAGCTAGGTGAGAGCGTTTTCTCAGGTCTGCTTAGGTACGCTACAGTGCATTGGGGTTATGACAGATCTCAGGTGATTGGCTGTCCTGAGGGCCTAGGATTGGTTCTTCTCTAGCATGGCAGGACCTTTAGTTATAAAACCAGGGCAAGCTGGCTAACACAAACAGACTTTAATTAAGTCTGTTAATCCATAAAACAGCCTGATCTTTCATCAGGCAAATCTGAAGCATAGATCCCAACACAGATCTTGCTTTTACACGCACGCGCACGCACTCACGCACGCACGCACACGGCAACTTACATCTGTAGTCATGTTGCTAATTAAGTAATTTAGAGATTTGCGGATGAAGTGGTCAAACTCATCTAAGACCATGGCATCAATATAGTTGACGTAATCCTTCCAGGACTGGCTGGCTGTATCTGCTCTGAACAGTTCTGCGTTTTCCTGCACAGAGAAGCACACCGTTGCCTGTGATTTCACCAGTACACCATTTAGCTTTCTGTTTAACCTATCCAGTGACAGGCTGCATCACCCCTGCGCCTTTGTCCTCTTGGTTTACAGACACTCAAGGCAGATGGTTTAAGCCCCTTGAATATGTTGGGCTCTTTCCCATAGAAGGCTTCATGCACGGGGCTTCCTGCCATTCCCGGAAGGCGAGCCTTCTAATCTTTTAGCCCTCAGCTCGGGCATCACCTCCTTGTAAGGCTGTCCTTGAGCACCCACTATTGGTTTTGGGTAGGAATTCCTATCCTTGCTCCCAGTCACATTTTCTTTAGTAGCCTGCTGTTTATGCCATGGCAGTACAAGTAGCAACCTTCAATTATATTGTCTTTGGTCTATACCTTCCTTTGATGACCATGTTTGTGACAAAGAGCTTAGATTATCCCTTTTGCAATTGGACCCTGACACTGGACAGTATCTGGGACAGAAGTGGTAAAGGGTTCAATATACTAGGGATAAACAGATGGACAGAGGGGTTGATGAATGGGTCAACAAATTGGTGAATGAATGAGTGGGTGGGTAGATGGATGGATGGATGGATGGGTGAATGGTGGATGGATGGATGGATGGATAGGTGGGTGAATGGATGGATAGGTGGATGGGTGGGTGGGTGGATGGGTAGATAGGTGGATGGGTAGATGGATGGATGGATGGATGGATGGATGGATGGATGGATAGGTGGATGGGTGGGTGGGTGGATGGGTAAATGGATGGATGAGTGGATAGATGGATGGATGGATGGGTGGGTGGATGGGTGGGTGGATAGGTGGGTGGATGGTTGAGTGGATGGATGGGTGGGTGGTTGGATAGGTGGATGGGTGGGTGGGTGGATAGGTGGATGGGTGGGTGGGTGGATAGGTGGATGGGTGGGTGGGTGGATAGGTGGATGGGTGGGTGGGTGGATAGGTGAGTGGATGGGTGGGTGGATGGATGGGTGGATGGGTGGGTGGACAGTGGAAGGAGAGGTTGATGAATACATGAGTGGATGTCAGGGATGAATAAAGAGTCATGTGAAGGGAAGGATGGATGGATGGAGAAGTATGTAAAGGCTGGGAGAAGGACAAATGGATGAATCTGTAAGACACTGAGTGCTATAGGTGAACACACAGATGAATGTAACTCAGCCTGTATTCTCAGGTAAAGGAGACAGTAGTCAGAATCCCAGGTAACTTTAGTGTGGGGCAGAAAGAAATGGTTCAAGTGGCTGTCTCAGTAGTGGATAGGCATGGTAACCAAGCCGGGTACCCTGGCAGTGCTGTATTACTGAAGCCGGCCACCCAGGCAGCAGAGTCTCACTAAAGCCAGAGCAGGTGAGGCTGCTCTCCCTGGCTCTGGCCTGCTCCTCTCTCTATCAGCTTTGCTCCCTCTGCTAGCTTCTATCAAAGACACCCACTTTCTAGATGGTTAAGCAGGTGCATATCCCATCTGCACACAGACTGACATGTGCTATCTGTGATAAGCCACATGCACACATGTGAGGGGTCCTCAGGTCTCACGTGTCCGTGTCCACACTCATGGGTGGGGAACCCATGAAGGATACATGTAAGCTCGAAGCAGCCTGTCCCTGTTGGCTTAGGGTGAAGATGTCACCAGCACATGTGGACTTTAATGCAGGTGTTGGTGGTGCTCTGGCCACCTTGGGACAGAGCGCAGGCATGCTAACAGCAGGAATCGGGCTTTGAAGCTGTTCTTGGGTCAGGCCATCTTGGACTGAAATCTAACAGACTCTGTGGCCACCAGAACACTTCTGATTGATCATTTAATAAAATGCTGGGCTCCTCCTCCTCCACACAAATCAAGCAGCTTCCAAAAGACCCCCGGGGGTCTCCTTACCGCAACCATGGCTTGGATTCTTACACCCGCATCCTTGACAGCAGCATAGCGCTTGTTCAGGTTGGCCACCCTGCCGTCCAGGTCCAGCAAGGCTTCCTTCTTGTTGTCCTTCCTTTCAAACAGTGGGTTGGCCGACCACTCCTGGAAGAAAACCACGAGACCGGCCCTTTCAGAGATGGCACACTTGGTCTGGCCCCTCCTCCACGTTCTCTTGGGTGTGAGCCTCCCTGTCTCTCGCCAGGCTCTTCTTGTGTACCCTATGAACTGTGAGCCCCTGTGCATAACTTCTTGAGGGGAGTTCTTGGGGGCTTGGGCATGCCACTCAAGTGAAGACTAAATTCAAAACATAAAAACTCCGGTAAGCGGTGGCTTTGTTCTTCCACTCGTTTTGGTTTTTTATGTTTAGGTATGTGTGTGTGCCTGCTTGTCTATATGTGTACCACATGTACGTAGTGCCCGGAGAACAGGAGAGAGTATCGGACTCCCACGGGGACTGGAATTATAGGCAGCTGTGAGCCACCCAGTGTCTGCTAGGGACAGAACCCAGGTCCTCTGCAGGTGTAGCACTTCCTCTTATCTGCGGAGCCATCTCTGCAGTTTCCCATGTAGTTTGTTCTCAGTGTTGCTGTTTGTTTTTCTGAGGCAGGGCATTCTGGTATCCCCCCCACCCCCACGCCATAGGTCTCAACCTCAGGTCCCCTACCTTCAGTTTCCTGAGCACTGCAGGATTAATACACTTTAGCTCATAGCTACCTCCCCCCACCATGCAGGTCCATCTGCACGACTGCTTTCAGCATATAATAAGGTTATATAACTGAGACTTTATGGGAGGAAAGGTTTTTTTAAAAACTGTTTTCTAGTCTGGGGAGGATAAAATGCTTGCTGTGCAAACACGAGGCCCTCAACCCATACCCCAGCACCCACGCAAGAGCTGGGTGCTCGGTGTATGTCTCTAAGCCCAGTGAGGGGCTGGGGGCTGGGGGCTGGAGGCAGGAACAGCTGAATCCTGGGATTCATTGGCTAGTCAGTCTGGTCAACCGGTGAGATTCGGGTTTAAAGGTAAGATGGAAAACTACTGAGGAACACACCTGATGTTAACCTGTGTTCTCCACATGTGCACACATGGATAGACACTTGCATGCACCACACACACACACACACACTCACAAAACTTCTTTTTGAATACATAGTCACGAGTATTTTGCAAATTAAGGTTACCGAAACCCACTATGGAGGCTAGAGAACTGTCCCTCGGCTTTCTGGAGATTTGAGGTCTTTCACCCCCAGAGGCTGCCTCTTCTCTGATCAGCTCTTACCACAACGTATTCCTAGCGTCCAGCCTGGCACAGCCAGGGCTCCCGTGCAGTCTGCTGACTGTAACAGACTGGAGTGGAGTGGGTTCTGCCGAGTGACAAGGCTCTTTCTGCTCTGGGAGCACGCTGACATCACAGTCCAGAGCATTGGGTGGGTGGGAGTTCTCTGTCCCATCATCAAACAGGAGCCCCTGCCGGAGGCCTCTGCATGACCCCAGTGCCGTACCCTCGGTAGCCCGCTCACCTGCATGGCCTGTCTGATTCCTTCTATGTTTTGCTTGGCTTTCTGCATCCGGTTCTGCAGATTGTGCAGTATCTCCCGCATCTCCTGGATGTACTCAATCACATCTATGGTGCAAAGGCAAGAGGTCTGACCCCAGGAACCCAGCAAGACACACACTTTTCTTAGGGGGCCTCAGTGCTCCAGATGGTGGGGCGGGCGGCTCCTGCAAAGTGTCCTACTCTATCAATCACAGGAAGCAGAAGTCATTGGAGTGAAGTGGTGGTACTTGGTCACCATCTGCCACTATGGTGGTAGGTCTCCTTTGCTGCCCAGGGTTAGGGTCCTGCCTCACTTCAGGCTCCTGAGATGAAACCCCTTCCCAACTATGAATGAATGAGGAGGGGTTGGGGGGTAGGGTGGGTACCTGCACAAAGCTGCCAGGGCCCCAGGCAGCTGTGCTCTGTGAGGGAGGGTGGGAGAAGGAATGTAGCCTCTGCCTACAGGGAAAGTCTGGGGGCCCACATGCATAGATGTGGTGACGTGTGGTGCCATCTTCCAGCCGAGACAGTAGAGTGTGGTGGGGCTGGAAGGGTGGCTAAAGGCACGGCAAAGGTCTCAGGGGGAAGAAAGTAGCAGTGTGTGGCTCATCAAGACTCTGAGGGCACCCGGGGTGGGGGAAAGTGAGGGACACTGCCTTGTTTGCTGGTGGGACGGAGGGGGGAAGGAGACCCTCCAGTTCCTGTTCTTCTTTTCCCTCAGCATCTGCCTTGAGCAGCAGAGACCATATGTCTTCTCTACTGACTTGCTGTGTGCAAGTGGTAGGTGTGAGGAGGGCCAGACCTCCAGGGGTCCCCGTCAAGAAATGGCTGCACCCTGGGCAGCTCCCCGGGAATCTTTGCCCAGTTCTGTGAGTGACATAGGCAAGGTTTATGGCTTGGGCAAAAAGTTGGATGACAGCAGTTCATGCAACTCTCTGGAGCCTGAAGGCAAAACTAGCTCCCCCAGCATGTCAGAGGGCAAGCAGGTGCTACATAGGCTAAACCCTCAAAACAAAGGAGGTCTATGTACTTTCGCCATTCCAGAACAATGTTGTCTCGGCACTCAGCAGCTTGACATCAATGGCTTCCAGTTCTAACTTGATCAGTGGAAACTCCACCTCCATCACTGTCGTCTTTATCTGCAGAAGAAATGCTGTGGAGTTAAGGGTTTGGTTCCCAAATCTTGATTTTTAAACTGCTTAGAATTTAACAGCGTTGAGGACCCACTTACAGACACCACCAGACCAGCCATGATCAATACTGTTTATCTGGGAGTTACTCCTAAATTGCATTCCTGGTGCTTCAGAGGTTAAGAGTGGGCATTCCTCTTCTGGAAGGTCCCGGGTTCAATTCCTAGCACCCACGTCTGGTGGCTCATACCTGGACCTTCTGCTGCAGAGGATCTAATGTCCCTGGCCTCCAAGGGTACCCACAGAAATGTGGTGGACACATGTGATTGAAAATAAAAATCTCCGGCAAAATAAAATAACTTGTATTCCAGGTGATTCTGATTTCTCAAACGATTCTTAAACCGGAAGGATTCGGGCGAATGTTTTGTTCCTCATGGAGAGGATGACCACAGTGGGAAACAGGTGGGTAAGGCATGCTTCCTGCTGCAAAGCCTCTGGTAGGGTCAGGAATATAACATCTGAAGTCCAGCAATCCCATCGGGGAGCTATGTCTGGGGAGAAGTGTTTAAGTCTATTTACCACGGCATAGAGCCTGCAACTTCTGCCCGACTCTGCCTTGAGTAACCCCTGAAAGCAGTTGATCCTTGAAAAAGGAAACTCACAAAACAAAACAATCAAAAGTAACTAAGGTCCAGCGCTTGGGAGGCAGAGGCAGGTGGATTTCTGAGTTCGAGGCCAGCCTGGTCTATAGAGTGAGTTCCAGGATAGCCAGGGCTACACAGAGAAACCCTGTCTCGAAAAACAAACAAACAAACAAACAAACAAAAAAAGTAACCAAGGGAGCCATCAGTCAGAGCTTGTCTGTGACACACGGGACAGTGACTCCTCCCAGTGTCAGGGCCCTTCCTTAGAACCTGAGACCTGAGATGATATCTTACATTGGGTCTCTCATCGGTGTGTCCTAACCAGAGCCTGTGAGTGGATGTCGGGGGAGCCCCGTGTATCAGACTCTAACTGCTGGCTTCTGGTGGCTATCCTTGATGAAACTGTGGGGTCCTGGCCATCTTCTGTCCTGAAGACCAGGTCGCTATAAAAAAATTGTTTGCACTGGGTGCAGTTCACAGACCTGTTTCTGTTTATCACCTTGCTTAGTTAGGGTTTCTGTCAATGTAATGAAACACCATGGCCCCAAAGACAGTTGGGGAGGAAAAGGTTTAGTTGGTTTACACTTCCAGATCACAGTCCATCACTGGAGGAAGTCAAGACAGGAGCTCAAACAGGGCAGGATGCAGAGGCCATGGAGGGGTGCTGCTTACTGGCTTGCTCCTCATGGCTTGCTCAGCCTGCTTCCTTATAGAACCCAGGACCACCAGCCTAGGGATGGCTCCACCCACATGGGCTGAGCTCTCCTCCATCCATCATTAATTGAGAAAATGTCCTACAACTGGGTCTTTTAGAGGCATTTCTTAACTGACATCCCCTCCTCTCAGATGGCTTCGGCTTGTGTCAAGCTGACAGAAAACTGTGCAGCACACCATCCCATTTTCTTTGAACACTGCATGTGTGCTGCTCCTAGGGAGGAAGACCATGGGCTGCGAGGCAGCAGGTGTGGAGAAAGCGGGCTTGAGGAAGTTTGGTTAAGACGGATACCGGCATTTTAGAGATGTGGTACAAATAGGCAAGGCAAAAATATATTGGAAACGTTGATTACGTGTGTGTGTGTGTGTGTGTGTGTGTGTGTGTGTGTGTGTGTGTGTGCTTGCTTGCACCCACACATGCATTCTAGCCAGAAGACAAATTTTCAGGAGTCAGTTTTCTGCCACTATGTGGATCTTTGGGGATCGAACTCAGGAACTGGACTTAGAAGCAGTCGTATTTGCCCACTGAGCCAGGGTCTCACTCTGCAGTCCAGGTTGGCATCAAACCCATGGCCGTGCTCCTGCCTCCACTTCCTGGGTGCCAGCACTATAGGTGTGCACCGCACGGCTCCCTGTGCGCACCACAGGTGTGCATGGCACCTGGCACTGTCTTGTTTTTGAGACATGGGGTTGCCCTGTGACCTAAGCCTTCCCCAGTCAGCTTTTTAAATGCCTGGATTGCAGCTGCATGTCCCTGCCCTTGGCTAGGCTCTGCTGAATAAACTGCAGGCACAGCTCAGTCACGGTTGGTCCAGTCTTTACTGGTTGGAGTGTGCCGAGCATGTGCTATTTCTGGCCAGCCTCTCTCCTCTTTACCTTTGGCTTTTGCATCACTTGTGAGGGAAGTCCCAAGTGGAGGCACCCCCCCCCCCACGGGCTGCTGCAGTCTGGCTGTCCCCCAAGCCTTCGCTTCAGATGCATCTAGGGTGGCACTGACATGCTGGCTGTGGCCAGTGGGGGGGGGGAGGGGAGGGGTGTCCTTGGTGCCGTCCCTGTGAGTTTCCTCATGGAAGGGACAGCTTGTCCTCCTTGCCACTCTTCCCGATTTTGCTACTCAGTGCTGTCTCAGGCAGGACTTAGCAAGGGGCAGAATCAGGTGGACCCAGTGGGGCCCTCCCAATGCGGGTGGGGCCTCATCAGTGGAATGGAGGTTGAAGTGGGAGAAATTTGCCCCCTTTTCCTGGCTCACTGCCTGGGGCATCTGGTCTCCTCTTCTGGCATTGGTTTTGTATTTATGCTGCTGGGTCCCCCAGTTCTTAGGTTTTGGACTCTCTAAATTACAGCACAGTCCCTTCCTGGGTCATCAGCTCGCAGGTGGACCTCCCACTCTCCATAACTGTACAAGCCAATTCCTTGTAATTAATGTCCATGTAGGCCACCGTCTCTTCCTGACTCCACTTCCCCGGAGAGCCTTGACTGACACCTGAGCCGTTAGCCGAGGACATCGGTGGCCTTTAGAAGTTGGAGAGGCTCAGTAAATAGATCCTATCCCACAGCATCCCTGCCCCAGTCAGCACCTCCACCTCTGCAGAGGGCAGGTTATGTGCACTTCTGACCTTGAGAACTGGAAGGCATAGGTCTGCGATGTCCTGGGCCACTTGGAGTGTGGTGATAGGTCACAGTGACGGTGGCAGTGAGCCTGTCAGCGCCTGGCCTGGCCCACTGTCTATGTCTAGGGGAACTGTGGTACCTGGGATTGCTTGTTCCAGACACAAAAGATGCCTGAGAAAACCAACTTGAGAGCTGTAGCTTGTGGCTTCCAAAGTCTCATTCTGAGGTTGGTGGAAGTGTTTTGGGGCCTGTGGTGAGGCAGACGTCATGCGGGTAGGAATGTGAAGCAGTGGTCACCTCGTGGTGACCAGAGGACCAAAGAGGGAGGATGTGGGGTCTAGTACTGTCTTCTGTGTCACTAGTGTCCTAACTCCTTTCCAGAAGGCCCACCTCCTGATGGTACTGTAACCAGCTAACAGCCCAGACTGCCTTTCCCCATCTATGGGTTGAACCTGAGAGTGGGGCAGGCACATGAGCTGCCTGCAATGCCCCATGCCTATGGTTGGCTTAGCGGCCATTTTTGCTGCCAGGGCAGATTGTCCTTGAGGCTAATCAATGCCTGGGAGTCTTATCAGTACATGGTGGCCGTGTCAGGCCCCCAGGTCCGAGGGGCCAGAGAGTCAGGGATTCTTGAGCTGACAGATGAGGGTGCTCTCTCTCCAGCCCCACATGCCGCTTCCTCAGCACCAGCTGGGCGGTGCCGTTCCCATCTGGGTTTCAGAAGATGCCCTCCCGACTTTCACAATGGAAGCAATGTGGGGTGCGGTCAGTATTATCCCAGAGCTGGGGAAACCTCCCAAGCCCGTTGCACAGAACCATGCAGTGTTAGCCAGAGCCCAACAAACACGGCACTTCCACGCCATCTTGTAGCCTCTGACAACTCTTGAGGCACATTTGAATACACAAATGTCCCTGCCCAAGACTGCACCAGCCCACCTCATTGTACCAGCCGACAATGAGCTCCAGGTTGCCCACGAACTTCCGGAAGGTCTCATTCTCCGAGAAGAGCGACTCCGCACTGCTTGGGATCTCTTTCTGTTGCTGGAAGTTCAAATATTTCACTTCTCTCAGGACTGCCACCAACTAAAAGGCCGGGGAAGAGCGGGGAACCCATCAGAAGGTGACCTCAACCATGCGCCCGCTGCCCCTGGCTTCTCACAGTCAGGGAACTTCAAGGTGGGTGGGTGGGACGCAGCGCTTGCTGGCGGGAGTGGCTTCACCCTATGAGATGGATCGGAGCCAGGGAAGGCTTGACGTCATCATCGTGGGCCGATGAGGTCATCTTTCTCTTATCTCCACCCCTGTCCTAGGCCCTTGAGCGGTTTCCTCTCTTCTTCCTTCTCTCTTCCCTCACACTTTGTCTGACCCAGGGGATTGACTTGGCAGCCAACACTGCTGTCCCCAAAGCTGTTCTCATCAAGGCTTCGGTAACTGCCTGCAAGGCTTGGCTCAGGTCTGAAATTCCATCTGCCCTATTCTCCCAGCCCCGGGGTGACTCCCTCATCATCTTCCCTCCTTATTCCTTTGCCTGGGGCACCTGATGTCACGTTTTTGCCTTACCAGCTGGTTATCAGCTCTCTCTGTACCCCTCCAACCCACCTCCTTTATTGGAGAAGCACCAGGAGGGCAGGATGGAGATTGGACTAGCCTCGGCAGTGTGTGCCAGGCACACACACAGCAATGCCCCACACTATGTTCTGAAGGGAGGAGTGGATTTTGAGAAAAGGAAAGGTTTTAATAAATCGTCCTGTGGTCCCCTCCCCACCTGCTGGCATCACTGTCCACATCCAGACAGGACAGGGTCATACAAGGCAGAAGACTCACTTGGTGTCCAACCTACATACACATCTGAGCCATCTGGGGTTAGCCCTAAATGTTCCACTCTGGCTACCTGGCCCGTCTCTCTGGGTCACGCAGAGACTTTAATCTTCAAATTTGTGTTTTCTCTTGGGTTCATGGGAAATGCAGACAGATTCCCAAAAAGGCAGCAGAAGGCTGGAACCCCAGCTCCTCGGAAATCCGAGGCAGGGGGCAGTCACGAGAGAATGAACTGAAAGCCAGACTCCAAATAAGGTAAATCCAAATAAAGTGTCTCAAAATAAAGTAAAAGGTCTGGGTATGTAGGTGGGTGGTAGAGTGTGTGCCTCGTACGTATGAGGTCCTGGGTTTGGTCAGATCAAATCAATACAATTAAAGACTGTCTTAAAGCCCCTCCCCCTGGTAGGGATCATGGACCAAAGGGTCTCTTGTGTAGCTGACAAGGACTCTACTGTTGAGCTAGCCTCCACTTAAAAAATACTCAACAAACCTGTACACGCTTGTAACACACACGCGCACACATATATGCACACACACATGCACACACATGCACACATACATGTGTACACACACATGCACATGCCCACACACACACACACACACACATACACACAGGCACATACACACTTGAGCATGCACACGCACACAGTACACACATGTGCGCATATACATGCACACATACGCACACTCAAGCACATTCACGAACATGTGTGTGTATACACACACACCCCTGTGCGCACACACACATGCACACGCGTGCGCGCACACGTACACAGAGCAACCTCCGTAAACGCTCACTGTTGGTGGTGGAGTCAGCCTGCAGCTCGGTGAGCCGGGGCTTTCCCCTCCCTCTCAGCCCACCCCCACCAGACCCCCACCGGGGACACACCGCCTTGCTGAAGTTGACTTGGATGAGCCTGGAGATGGGGTCCCGCTGGATGAGTGGCTGGCCCAGGTTGAAGTGGCAGTCTTGGTCCACGCCCTCCACCCACTGCTGGTATTTCTTCTCCCGGCAGCTTTTCAGCAGCCCTATCATCTCCTCATACTTGTCATAGATCAGCTTGGCCTCCACGCTGGACATGATCCTGGGGCAGAGTGGGCAGAGCCATGGGGTGCCAGGGGTCATGTCACCCCGACATTACCTTCTAGATCTTTCTAATGCTCCCATCGGCTGCTGCCAGACCTCACGGTGCTGAAGCAGACTCTCAGCTACCTGTTCCTCCAGGATGACAAAGTGACTATGCTATCAGGGGACTGCTGGGCCACATGTGAAAAATATGGTATCTGAGTTCTTAGCCTGCCCACACAGCCTCGTGAGCTGAAGGAAAGACCCTAGGAGGACATGTTGCAGTAACCCCAACTAACCATAGCTCTATTTGGAACTCACAGCAGCTTCTTTTTCAGCTTGGGGCAGACTGGACTACAGTAATGTCAGCATGACCCCTGGGTCCCACCGAATTCTGCTTCCCCAGCAACAGCCCTATCTGTGCACACACACTGTGACATTTCTGAGTTTGCTGTGGAACCCCACCCCCTCCCCCCAGCGTGCCTCAGAAATCCTGCCAAATGCAGGTCTAGTGACTCCTTCACTCTAGCAAGCATGGTGGATAGCCTCTTTGTTCCCAACCGGATGGACTTGGTTTATTTCCATGAGGCCAGAAGATGGAAGGCACAAGCTGGGTTACCTCCCTCCCCGCAGCCGAGAATGCTTGGGCTCCCTGGGCCCTTCCCAGCCTGGCCTGCCACTCACGGGTGCTCGATGTGCTTCAGGTGCTTCATAGACACCTCAAGCCTCTCCTGCAGCTCCAGGCTCCACTTGAGCTGTCCAGCCACGGGGGACATGTTTTTGTGGATAGGCGGTATCTGGCCGCCTTCGGAGGCCGCCATCTGCGCATCGTACATGAGCTTGGCATTGTTCAACTCTGTATCAAACATCTCCAGCATGACTGAGTACCTGGGTACCACCTGGACGAGGATCAGGGGTCGTTCCAGGAGCCCCCCACACATGTACAGGAGCTGTGGAGACATGGGAGTAGGTGTGCCATCACCAGGGTCCCTGCTGCTTCCAGCCCTGGCCCTGGCCCTGGCCCCAGCATGGGGTGATTTGACAAAATGAGCATGACTAAACTTCAGGACTGAGGAGACATGAGCCTTTTTTGGGGGGAGGGCATCTGGTTTTAGGGAAGGAAACTCTTTTATTTTCTGCAAAAGGAGGTCACATGAACAATGCTCCGAAACTCCTCAGGTCCCGTGTTGATGTGCTGATGACAGGGAGACCCGCAATCTGGATAGCCTACCTTGTCACGCAGGGATGGCTGGAGGGGATTCCCAAGGGTCTCCCTGCCCCAAGTTTTTCTAACTTAGCATTGTCGTAAACTGAGAATTTGGTAAGTGACTGAGAACAGAAGTGAATCTCGTGAGGGAGAAGCCCTGGGATAGGCCAAGGCTATCATTCAGGGATGAAAAGGCCTCATCCCTCAGTGGCCTACCTGCCTCTCACAGAAAAAGATCCCAAGACACAGGGTGCTCCTCGTGAGAGTGGGGGGGGGGGGGCTCAGCTCCCTCCAGTGTGTTCCTTGTGTGCTCCTGTTTGGGGCCCGAGAGACTGGGGGTGCATATGGTGTCTCTTCATGCCTTGGTCAGCGGACCAGATACTCCTCTGTTTTGTTCTGAGTGTTTTCCCTGAGGTCCATGTGACCATTATCAACTTGCCTATGAATTCCTGCTGGGGTGTGTGTGAGGGGCTGTTGTGGATAGAGACACCTGAAGAGTTAGCAGGGCTCACAGCTGGGTGTTTCATCCAGACCCTTCCAGAGACCTGTGAGGTACTTAGTCATATCTAGGCACCGGCCACATCTGTTCCCTGGCAGTGGGTTGGGCTGAACCCATGGCAGTGGGGGAGACAGCAGAGTGTCTCCCCTTGTCTACAACACCAGATGAAGCTCCCTTCCTGCTTTAACAAGCATCACTCAATAAATTCTTTGACCATAGTTTTGGAGACATGGCATTAATTTGTCTATAATTTGCATACATTGCGACTTCACCTCAAGTCCCAAGCTAAGCCATCCCAGATGTCACCCATCGCTGCAGCTGTACCCCAAGGGCTCCCAAAATGCCTCTACATTTGCATGTATAGAAACAGAGCTCTGCTGTTGCACCCGGCTCTGCTGGAGAGAGATCTTGGTGCTCTGGTGCCAGAATTGTCCTGAGTCTGCAGCGGAGGTCAGGAAACCCAGCTCTGGTGATGGAAAGGTATCCGTTGCCCTGGGGTGCCCAGGCCCCCTCTGACCGCCTTCACTGGGGGGTATTCCTTACTGACCTGACATACGGTCAGGGAGCTGATAGATGGGCTCCCTGGCCCTGCAGTGATGGACAGTGTTAACCTACCTTTGCGGCAGACTCAATGCAGTTGCAGTCGTCAAAGGCTTGGCAGAAGATGGTGGCCAGCCTCCTGTCCAGGTCTTGGATCTTAGTCTCAAAGTCATTGTAATCATCATCAAAACTCTGACAGAGGAAAGGCGACAGAGCAGGTGGCTGCAGTAAATTGTCACCAGGCTGGGAGGCCACAGGGTTAAGCAAAGTGTCGATGGGGCCAGCTGCACGGCTCAGTGTGGTGGATTGTGGACCTGGGGTTGGGGTCCCCAACACTTCCATCTCCCCGTCAATGACCCCAGATCCTGCCCATGCAGTGGACACTTCTACGCTTTCAGTGACAACCTATTAAAGTTCTTAACTCCCCAGGACGACCTGTCACTCCCTTGGCCCACCATCACCCCACTCCCTGGGCTGGTGTTAGTCTCTGCCCAGACTTACCGAGTCTCCGGGGTCCAGAGGGTCGTATTTGCACTCGGCAAAGACCTTTACCAGTTCAAAGACCTCGTCGTAGATCTGGGTCACCAGATTCCCCAGGATATTGCCCCGCACACCTCCCAGCTCAATCTTCTCCAGCTTCAGAAACTCAATGGCCGTTTTGTAAAGGTCCTAGCATGGGGGAGGGGGGGAGAGGAGGAAGAATCATCAGCTCAGTCCGTCTGTCTGCAGGGACGAAGTCAAAGGTCCGGGGAGATTGCGTAAACCAGTGAGTGGCACACCCAGGGATGCCACCATGGGGTGCTCACGAGGCGTGCAAGGGGCACATGTGGGGTGCATTCTTCAGGGCCTGTGTGCTTCACAGTCATTTCTAGAACAAGGAGCAAAAGGATGGGGGGAGGGGTGACTCCTTTAGGAATCACCCCTGTATTGGGAGCTTGTAGGGTTGAGGGCAGAGGACGGCCGAGGGATGGAGGAGGAGGCAGAGGGTCTCTCACGCTCTGGCTGAGCCTCGGGTTCTCTGTTCCCTGGAAAGCAGTCCACACTGAGAGGATCGGATGCCTGGTGACACTGGCACCCCCTGCTGGGGAACTTCCATGAGGAACCCCACTGCCTAGCTTTCCCCAGCTGTCCGCCCATGGTAATCCCTTCCCTGAAGATAACCACTTCAAGGTCATGGTCTTCACTCTCCATCCCTCCAACTGATACTGGTGTGCCCGATATTCTTGTTTCCCCAACAGGACCCCTAACCCTGAGGGCAGTGGGCATCACTTCTGTGTTTCATCCTCTTCCTTGCTCCCCATCATCGTCCTGAGTCAGGGTCTCAGCTCAAGCTGGCCTCAAACTCATTATAGAGTTGATGTTCCATATGTTGACCACTGTATGCTAATAGATGAATCCTCCTTGAAGTCCTTGTCCCCCTGCCTCCGCTTTCCACATGCTGGGGTTACAGGTATGCCACTCCACTCTGTGTTGCTAGAGGTGAGACTCGGGGCTCTGCGCCCTCAAGAGGCAAGCACCCTAGCGACTGAGCCACAGCCCCTGTTTGTCCTCCTCCTTTTACTGTGTTGAGGACCCTCGCACATGAAGTTAAAAGCCAGTCACCTCGTGCAAAAGGTTCTAAGCCCAAAACCAAGATGGGGGTGGGGCAAGGAGAGGGCTCGACTGCTGGATGTGCTTGCTGCACAAACCTCAGGACTTGAGTTCAAACCCTCTGCACCTACATCCAAATCTGGGCATGTGTGTGAGGGTACTGGAGAGATGGCTCAGGGGTTAGGGGTGCTTGCTGCCCTTTACAAAGGACCTGAGTTTGGTTCCCAGGACCCACATAGCAGCTCGCAGCCATCATTAACGTCCGTTCCGGGAGGGATATGATGCCCTTTTCTGGTTCTGTGGGCACCTGGTGTACACGGTGCGTACGCATACATGCAGGCAAAACGCTCACACACATAAAAGCATCTGGTGAAGGCTCACATGCTCGGAACCCCGGCACTGAGATGGAGGATGGACTGGGGCTCGCTGGCCGCCAATGTCCTCCAAGTTGGGAGAGACCCTGCTTCAGGTGGATAAGGCAGAACGTGGTAGAGCAGGGCACTGATTTCTTCTGGTCTATACCCTGGCATAGGGGTGCATGTGCTCACACGTGTGTGCTCACCACACACATATGAAAATTATACCAGGCTGGAGAGATGGCTCAGCAGTTAAGAGCACGGACTGCCCTTCCAGAGGTCCTGAGTTCAATTCCCAACAACCCCATGGTGGCTCACAACCATCTGTAATGGGATCCGGTGCCCTCTTCTGATGTGTCTGAAGACAGAGTACTCATATACATATAATAAATAAATAAATCTTAAAAAAAAAAAAAAAAGAAAATTATACCAAGGGCCCCTTGTGTCATCCAGCTGGGGTCCTCCACCTTTCCTCCACAGGGAAACCATCTGGGTGCTTTCTTGGATTTTCACTTGACACGTGTCACACACGATTCTCTCTCTGACTCTCTTTCTGTCTCTCTCTCTCTGTCTCTCTTTCTGTCTCTCTGTCTCTGTCTCTCTCTGTCTCCCCATCTCTGTCTCTCTCTGCCTCTCTCTCTGTCTCTCTCAGTCTCTGTTTCTCTCTCTCTCTCTCTCTCTCTCTCTCTCTCTCTCTCTCTCTCTCACTCACACACACACACACACACACTGCTCACACAGGGGTCTAAAGTCTCCCGCTGTGCTGATTTTGTGCAGTAACCCTGCCTTTGGATGCTGGCTTGCAGCTGACAGTGGTCATTGTATTGCCTGGTGATAAGACTGGAGCTGAGGGAGAAGCAGCTACCAGGTCAGGTGCAGAGGTTACCTCAGGGACACAGTTTACCACTCACTGAGATCTTTCTAACTAGGAGACGATTGTGATTTTTTTTTCTCCCAGTGATGAGGTCCCGTGCACGCTGGCAGACGATACCCCTGGGCCCAGCCCCCAGAGTCTCTTCTGAGGGACTTGGAGGCGAAAAGGAACAGGATTCAAATTTTACCTCAATGGTCTGCACGCGGTGCATGAAGGAATTCATGCGGGAGAAGGCGAGGGCTGAAGGGAATTCCCACGGCACAGGAGGCCTGTCCTTTTAGAAGAGAGAGGATGAGAGGAAAGTGAGCATCTGGAAGAGGCCACACTTGCTTCTGCTAGTCCACCTGCCCACCTGTCAGGGGTGGCACTGACATGGCCCAGTTTGCTGAGGCCCAGGCTCCGTGCGTCTGCAGGTACCTTAAAGAAAAGCTTCATGTTGGAACAGCAGAAGTCGTAGGCGTGGAAGAGCTCCTTGAGGACCCCCACCGACAGGGAGATGCCGTTCAGGACCTCTTCTATCTCCCCCTGCAAGCCCTTTAGCACCTCATCCGGGCTCAGGAAGGTTCTAGTCTAGACAGAGGAAAAGACAGGCATCCTTAGACATCCCTGACGAGCCTCCCTCCCGGCAGGATCCCGGCACAGTGGGTACCAATCCTCCCGATACTTCTCTCTCGTCCAGGCTACAGCGGATTAGGGAGCACCAGACATGGGAGACACGCAGTGTTTTCTTGGTCCTATAGATAGGCTACAAGCACAGCCTGGATTAAGGTCTTTTGGGTTGTGCTGGCACCTGCTCTGATAGTACTTTTTTTAAAAAAAATTATTTATTTTATGTATATGAGTACACGTTCGCTGTCTTCAGACACGCTGGAAGAGGGCATCAAATCCCATTACAGATGGTTGTGAGCCACCATGTGGTTGCTGGGAATTGAACTCAGAACCTCTGGAAGAGCAGTCAGTGCTCTTAACCGCTGAGCCATCTCTCCAGCCCCCTGATTGTACTTTTGAGGAGAGGAAAAGAAAGGACAGTGTGTGTTGAGGGTTTTGTAGGAGGCCCCACAGAGTACCTGGCTGAGTGCTGGGGTACTGGGGTTCTCTGGGCAACTGTCCCCCTTCCCTTCCTTTCCTCCCTGCTCCTGATGGGGTACTGGCTAGCAAGGCACTCTGGGAAAAAAATCTTTGTGAGTCACCCCAGGCTTGGCTCCAGGTTGAGGCCCAAGAATGCCCAGACCTAAGGGGAGTGGAGTGGGGGCGTGGGGGAGAAGACCAGGCTAGGGCTATGTGTCACCATCTCGATGATCTGGTTGCAGAATTCCCGGAGGATGACGATGACCCTGGAGGGTGTGTTGTAGTGTTCGGAGGTGGCCCAGATGAAGCAGATCGTGCTCAGCACCTTGACAATGAAGCTGGGGAGCTGGGATAGACAGCCAGGATTGCTGGAGGGGGCTGGCCTCGGTGACTGTGCCTCCCCACCCCGCCTACCTCTTCCCACAGCTAGCCCTGGGCCTCCAGAAGAGGATTCCCAAGGGAATCTGTGCTGGACGGAAGCCAAGGGCTCTACAGCGACTTGTGCCGCCTCTCCCACCCAGCCAGTTGGCTTTCCCTTATCAACGTACCATGGTGAAGTCGGCCTGCTCCATCTCCTCCAACAAGATGCGCAGGGGCTTCAGATATAAGACAATGTCGTTGGCTTCCTTCAGCCCTGGCATAAAGGGACAAGGGACTGTGCTGAAGGGGGAGTCACTGAGAAATAGCAGAGCTGTAGGGGTTTCAGGGTCATCCCAGGAGTGAGCTGAGGAACTGCTCATGGGGTGACAGGCAGTCCACACAGCCCTTCCCGAAGGCCCAGCAGCTTTGTGGATTACAGTATCTGCCTCACCTTGGGTGACATTCATGTAGACATTTTGTAGGGCTGGCCAGTAGCAGCTTTTGGCTTTTTCCAGAATCTCAACTATCTTGTTCACCTTAGGCCTGTTTAGCTGAGGACCAAAGAATCACAGCTCTGAATCCAACCCTCAGGCGAGGGAGCCTGACCGGGAGCTACCAGGGCCGAGGAATGCACCGGGAATGTATCTTGGGGCCCCTGGGAGGGCAACACTGGGCCGACCAGTGCCTAAGTGAGCCAGCAAGGACTTAGCTGCTGGGTAGGGTGAGGCCCTACCTGTTCATGGATGCACTGCAGGTTCATAAGCCGGGCATCCCAGAATTCAAATTCCACACGGGGCAGTGGGTGCAGGCCGTCTAGCAGGGCCTGAGCTGAGTCCTTGCTCAGCACATCCCGGATTTGATGGGACCAGTCAATGATGATGGTCTCGATGGAGTGTAGGAGCGAGTTGTCCAGGGAGGAGGGGATCCTGTTGAGGGCAAAGTCGGGGTGATGCTCTTGTGGCCACACACACATGGATTCCCTTGCTACAGAGAGGAACTCCACCTAGCCCCTGCCTCCCACCAGCAACCTACAAGTAACAAATCCTGAGCCACCCTAGCCACCACCACCACCATCGCCATCACCACCACCACCACCACCACCATCACCACCATCACCACCACCACTACTGCTATTACCACCATCACCACCCACACCTCAGGACAATGTTGGGGGCTTCATGGACAGTCCCTGGAGGACCAGTTAGGACGAGACTGAGAAGACATCATCCAGTAGGCGTGTGTGGACAAGTTCACACAAGTGAGTTCTAGAGTTTCATATACATATTAAATGCCAGGAAGCCTCACGTCCCTGCAGCTCTGGATGCCACAGCCCTCTATACCCTGACTGGCACCTTCCAGCCAAACACCCCTCCCACATGCCCCTCAGCGAGGCATCCCAGAGCCAGTGTGTGGGGTTACCATTTGAGCTATGCAGTGATTACACATGTGTGTAAATAGAGAGGAAGACGGGATGCAGGTGGGTCCCCCTCTGCCCCCCGCTGTAGATACTGCTGGGTGAATGGAGTCTCAGGATCTACCACTCCCCGGGTTGTGCCCTCCACTGTAGATTTGGTGCCCCCTCACGTGTTGGCCTACACTTGAGCACCTCGTGAATGTCGGCCATAGAATGGATTTGCATTTAACCTGTGGTTCACGGTCACGGCTCGGATCCCTCCCCCCTCCAGCTGCTGCCCACCTCTCCATGGACTCCAGTGTGCCATCCAGGCTACCCAGGTGCTCGGGGATAGGCAGCAGGGTTTTCCCCTTGATCTTGCCTCCCATTACAAACATCTCATTCTTCAGCCTGTGGACCTGCTTGACAATATCTTCTGACACCACCCGGGGCCATCCATCCATGTTCTCACTCTGGTTTAGCAGAGAGTAGAGGACCTGCAAGGAGACAGGGCAGTGACTCTGCCGGGCTCTGCTGTTCTGAGGAGCTGGGTCCGCTGGGGGAGTTGGGAGTCCTCTGTGCCCTTAACCATGAGAAAGCGAAACCTTTCTCCTGGAGATGAGGCAGCTGGAGTTCCTAGAGCCATGGTGGCTGGCTGCCTTCAGCTCCCCACAGCTCACAACCATAGCATGCAAGCCACACTCCTTACAGGAAGTTTAAGGGCTGAGGTAGGCGGGGTTATGTCTCTATGTCCATACACATAGTCCCACCACCTGTATCTTAATACGTGACCACATCTGGAGGGGTGTGTGTGTGTGTGTGTGTGTGTGTGTATGTGTGTGTGACATGCACACATGAATCTGCATAGAGGTCACAGGTCAGTGTATCTTCCACCTTATGTTTTGGAGCAAAGTCTCTCACTGTACCTGGAACATTTATCAAATGGACCGGATGTCCAGCATGTCAATGGGCTCCTCCTGTCCCTGCCTCCAAGGGCTGTCATTTCAAGATGCCATGGCCACACCTAGCTTTTTATGTGGCTTGGGAGCTTGGAACTCATGCTTTTCTGTTTGTGCAGCAAGCTCTGTGTCCACTGAGTCATCTCTGCTCAGGCTAACACGGCCTTTGAAGAGGCGATGAGGTAAATTAGGCCAGGAGGCTAAACCCTAACCAGTAGGACTTGGGCCTCATATGAAGAGATCAGGACACAAAAATCTATCCTGTGAGGGAACTGGGAGAGGTGGTCATCTAAGCCCAGGACAGAGGTGTAGCAGGAGAAGGCCAGTTGACCCCTGGGCCTTGGGCTTCCAGCTTCAAGAGCATCTGGGACTAGAGATGCAACTGAACTGGCTGTGTCTGCCAGACTTCCCACTCTTGGCTTGTAGGCCCTGCCTTCACATTCCTCTTGGAATAAGCACAGGCAAAGTCCAGGCCCCTGTTCTATGATGACTGGGAGGGTACGTAACCTAGCCCACCAGAGGCTATTGCCCCCCCCCCCCCCCATGCACTGCCGAGGGGAGTATGAGGCATGCTAGCAGCATACATAGAGGAATAGAAAAGACCCTTCCTAGCTCAAAGTCTCAGAGCTAGGGGAACCATCTACTGGTTCTTGGGTGACCCACACCTGGGGTGACAGAAGATGTCAGAGACTACTGCCAGAGTCGGCAACTTTAACGCTGGGAAGAGGGCAAGCCCTCTGACCTCCTGCCGCATCACCTGGAGCGGGTCTGTCTGTATTTCCAACCAGCTCTCAGGCAAGGCCACCGGGAGATGCCTCCCACTGGGACAGCAAGGTCTCAGGCTCTTCCCAAGCTTTAGAGCTCCAGCCCCGCCCCCCACTCCCACTGGGCCCCGCCCCCCACTCCCATCGGGCCCCGCCCCTGCCCACCCAGGCGCGCGCACCTCTTCCACTACTGCAATCAACTGGTCCACAGGGGTGGGGCTGATGTCCCCGTAGATGAGGCCGGTCTTGTAGTTGTCCTTGGTGACGTTCTCTGGCTTCCTCTTGATAAAGTAAACTCCTTTGGACTTGAGGGACTCCGGGAAACCCAGGCAGGGAACGATCATACCAGCAGTGTTGAGTGTCAACACCAGGACCAGGTTGTCTGCTTTGTCAAAGAATTCCGTCAACAGGGCCAGGTTCTCCTCTGCTCCGATCAGTTTGCCCCACTTGTCCGCCTTGAACTTGAGGAGGACAGAAGACACTGTCTCCAGAAAATCGAATCTGGGGTCTGGCATGCTTGTCAACTCTCCTTATACCGCCGTCCTCTGTGGGAGTGAACAAGCAGGTTTCAGCTGGTTTCTGGGCTTTCAGAACCACACAGACTATATCCGTCCTAACCACAGTGATTGATGAAAGGGGCTCACGAGTCTTTCTGTCTTTATCTGTGGTTGGGCTGGTGACAAGGGTGGAGGGCCTTTCCCTGCCCTGGCACAGGGTCATCAGGTAAATAGTACCCCTGGGTTATTATGACCATAAAATTAAGTAAGCTGGGAAAGATGAGAGATGAACACAGGGAAAAGAGAAGAGGAAATGACTATATCAGTGTGGGAGAGGGGCAGGCAAGGGAGGAGGGGGAGAGGAGGGAGGGGGAAGGAGGGAGGGAGGGAGGGAGGGAGGGCAGCCGCTGAGAAGAATCTGAGGAAGGACACCCGAGATCAACCTCTGGCATCTGCACACACACAAAACCTTGGCTGCTTAGCTCCTCTGCGTCCTGTGCGTGGTTTCAGCCTGTTCTAGAACTGGCCATTGTCAATGTCAGCTTTTGCAGGCCACACTGGAAGCACTCAGATCCTAACCTTTGGCTTGGCCAAAGCTAAGACTCAAAGCTTTTGAGATGTTACCGCACCGGGTCCTCAAAGCCGCCATCCCACAGCAGAACTGGTGCTCAGTCCTGGCCCCATCTGAATGGGAAGGTGCTGTGTGGTATTCAGGGCCCCAGGGCTTTTCTAGAGCCTAGGGTGTCTCTGTGACAGGTTGCAAGATTGATATACAGTGAGACAGAGAGGAAGAGGGAGGAGGAGGGAGGGGAGAGAGAGAAACCCAGAGTGGTCCCTGAACCAAACCTGTCTGATCTGGACCAGGGAGCTACAGCGGTACCTCCATTGCATGGGAGGAGCCATGCAGCCTGTCTGTGGAGCACACGGGGCTCGTGACTCATTGGGTGCTACTGCTGAGCTAACCCCTCCCAGCACCTAAGTGTAGGCACTGGAATGGGAGTGTCTAGGGGCACCCTCTTCCAAGTCTTGCTAAGTCTATGGTTCTACTGAGGTTGAAGGTACATCCTCTGGTTTACTGAGGCGCCATTTTCTGGAGGGCTGGCCAGGAGATAGTGGTTTACCAAACTGTCCCACGAAGTGCTTCTCAGACCCACCAGTCCCTCAGATTGTCAGACTTGGGGCTGGGCTGACTCAAGGGCAGTTACAGGAGGGTACTTGGAGCCCCAGTGAGGAAGGGGTGGGGCTGTAGCAGCTGAACTCCTGGCCAGCACCAAACATAGGTCAGAGACAGTGCTTGGTAAGTCGTGAGACTGTTGCCAGCCAGGATCTGGGCTCCTACCTACCCTGTGTGCTAATGCCCCTCAGCTCTTCCCCAATACCCTGGGCTGGTTCACAGCTCACCAAACCAGTGTGTGCTTTTGTCAAGATCAGGTGAGCCCTTTCCCAGCGACCAAAAGAAATGGTTTCTGTCCCTCTAGAGGCTCCAACTGCCACAGAACTTTCAGAGCGTCCTCAAGACACCTGGAACTTCTAGAATGTTCTCCTGGCTACTTAGGTAGCGAGGAAGGTGACAGGTGCTGCCCACAGTTCAGAAGCAGGAAAGTCTGGGCTCTGAGCCTGCAGACAGCAGAGGACACTCACTGTCTCAGGACAGAGCCCTCTACAGAGTTTTACTACATGGGGCTTACATCTACTATCTTAAAACCTTCTACTCTTCCAGATCGAACCATTTTATATAGTATTTTATATTTAATATTTTATCCATTTTTAAGAATTTCATGCGATATATTTCGATCATATTCACTGCCTACTTCTCCTGATTCTTCCTAGATCCACTCTTCCTTCCTTCCAATTTCGTTGTTTGTTTTAAAACAACCCAGAGTCCAGGCTGGGCTACCTAAATCCCCTGAGGCGGGACTGTCCACTCTCAGAGCACGAAGTGGTTGACCTACCATAGCCATATTCTTAAAGGAATGGACTCTCCCTCCTCTGGAGGGTTAGACTGTTGGAACTGGTTCGGTTTTCTTATGTGCTTGCTTCTCTGAACCAATCAGAAGATTCTGAGCATGCTGGGCACTTTGGCTCAGGGCTCTCACCTGTGTGTGACCTCCCCTCCCCTGTGTTCTTACTGTTTTCTGCTACTATAATGGAATGCCACAGGTTGGCTAAATGATAAAGAACAGAGGTTTGGGCCAGAAAATGTCTCAGCAGGTAAAAGCCACACAAGCCAACCTCCTGAGTTTGAGCTCTTGACCCAATAAGGATAGAAGAGACTCCACAAGGCTGTCTACTGAGCACACTTGCTGTGACACATAAGCCACCCCCCCCCCAGTATCGTGTATACACATAGTAACAGTAACATTATTATTTCTTAAAAAGTAGAGAGGTATATTTCATCTCACTGATGTGGAGGCTGGACTCTCAGCCTGGCATCCGAATCTGCCTGGGACTTCTTACTGCTCCGTAACACTGTGATACTGGGGACCCATTCAGACACATGAAATTGAGACCAATTCCAACACATTAAATTTTATTTAATTAAAATTTAATTTGAACTAAATTAAAATTTTAATTTAACCAAATTTAAATTGCATCAGTTTTTATTAAAACTAGAGCAATTTGTCTTGTATTGTCTTAATACAATCGCCAGATAGTTTGCATTTCTATAAATCGTCATCAGGTGCCCGCGCAGGTTCATTTTCTGATTGCTTCCTGCACCTCTGAGCCTCCTCTTCTATCAGTCAATTTCTCCCTCTTGTGGCATCTTCTGGAAGATATGTCAGTGACAGAGTAAAGGCAGGACCAGGTTCATTTCCTGAAGGCCACTCCTGGCACTCAGAGTCCCCCCAAATCAGGAGCAACACCAGGGTGCTGGCTATCACCACTGCTCTGCAGCACGAGAGCTGCCAGCCATGAGCCAAGGAAGAAAAGGAAACAAGAGGATTCAAATCAGAAAGAAGGACCCCCCTTCCCTCAGAGCAACAGCCTGTCCATAGAAAATCCTAAGAAGCCCTGAGCTAACTAAGCTGGGCAGAGGTCTGCAAGCCACTGGGATAAGAGATTTTATTTTATCTTATTTTATATACTCCAGACTTTATGTACTTGCTGGTTTGTCCAGGCTGGCCTCCAGCTCCTGGGCCCAGCAGATCCTAAAGTGCTGGAGCTGAGGGTATGTGCCACCACAGCCAGCTAGATTCAGGATTGGTGGCTAAAAATCCACTGGTTCTATAAGCTAGCAATGGATACCATGATGGCGAATTCAGAAAACAATTCTTATCTGGTGGTGGTTTGTATCTGCTTGGTCCAGGGAGTGCCACTATTAGGAGCTATGACCTTGTTGTTGGAGTAGGTGTGTCACTGTGGGGCTGGGCTTTAAGGCCCCTCTTCCTGGCTGCCTGGGAGACAGTCTCTCCTGGCTGCAGTCAGATCAAGATGCAGAACTCCTAGCTCCTCCTACAGCACCGTGCCTGCCTGGATGCTGCCATTGCTTCCTGCCATGGTGATAATGGACCGAACCTCTGAACCTGTAAGCCAGTCTCAATTTAAATATTGTCCTTTATAAGAGTTGCCTTGGTCATGGTGTCTCTTCACAGCAATGGAAACCGTAAACTTAGACATTAGGCTTCCTCACTGTCCCTGGGAAGAGGGACAAATGACTTTGTGTGTGTATGTGTGTGTGTGTGTGTGTGTGAGAGAGAGAGAGAGAGAGAGAGAGAGAGAGTTTGATGACTTAGCCCAGAAGGTACCCATCATGCCACCCTGGTTCCGATGCCTTCAGTTCCATGGCCACCACTAGCTTCATGGGAAGCTGGGAGATGTAGTTTCTAGCTGGCCTCCATGTGACCACTTGGACTTGACTTCTAAGGAGATAGACAAAGGGGATCCCATGGTTGAGATGCCAGTTTCTCCCACACTGGTCCAGATCGCTCCTTAGAGCTCAAGGATACTGTGAAAGCTTCTAAACTCAGTTTGTCCAGAACCTCAGTTTGTCTGTCTGCTCAACATCCCACACATTCCTAGCTCAACGCTGAGCCTCCAGCATTATCCAATCTGTCCATGGCTCTCTTCATTCAAGGCCCTCTCCTGGGCCCAGGGCAGGACTTGCTCGGTTCCTCCCATCTAGTCTTGTCTTGTAGGAGCTCACTCCACCAGCATCTTTAAGATATCTGTCATGGCAATACCCCTAAGAACCACCACCAACTTCCTGTTTTTAGGATGAAGCTGCCCCCCCATCCTCAGGACCACAGCCGAATCTCACCAGGCCTCAGCAGCTCCCACCCTTAGCCCCGCCTACGCATCATCAGCTTCCTGGGCTCTCACACAGCAATGCTGCAATTAGTCAGCTTTGCAATCAGCCTGAGTTGCCAGCCTCCTGACTTCCTGCTGATAGATAGGCATGATCACTCCAGGGTCTGGCACTGAGCCTGGCCCAGAGCAGGCCCTCAGAGGACAAGGCTCTGAGACAACCTGCTGTAAAGACAGCTGTCAAACCTCACCCGACCCAGCGACCCCCAAACTCACTAGGCCTCCGGACAGTCGCTCCTTGCAGCCCTGTCTCTGACTCATGGAGCAGCTAGGGAACCATAGACCAAACTTTCAGCCAGACCAACTTCTGCCCAAATCCTGCTTCCCTGGGGCCTCCAGGTTCCAAAGCCAGATGGGGCTGGAGAGATGGCTCAGCTGGTTAAATGCTTGTGTGTAGGCACAAGGACACGAGTTTGATCCCTAGCATCCAGGGAAAGAACCAGAGCATGGTGACAAACATTTACCGTTCTAATGTAGTGGGGGCAGAGACAGGAGGGGCACCAGGGCTCCCTGGCCAGTCCATCTAGCTGAATCAACAAGCTCCAGGTTCAGTGAGAAGCCCTAACTCAAAAGACAGGCGGAGAGCCACCAAAGACGATACCTCATGATAACCTCTGACCTCCCTGGGTGCGCGCACACACACACACACACACACACACACACACACACACACACACACACACACACACACACGAGACACTCTCCAATCCCCCACCCCATCGGAATGGATGAAGATCTAGGACTCTCAGCTCCTCCCTCACCATACCTGCCTGGATGCTGCCCTGTTCCCTCCTTGATGATAATGGACTGAACCTCTGAACCTGTAAACCAGCCCCAGTTAAATGTTGTGTCTGTAAGAGTTGCCTTGGTCATGGTGTCTGTCCACAGCAGGAAAACCTAAGACACGCCACATTCATTTACAAATGAAGAGTGAAAGAGGCCACAGGATCTGTGCTGGGACACAACAGGGCCTTTGATCCATAGCACCAGGACCCTGACTCATGATGGCACAGAGGTTGCCTTCCTGCTCCTATGCCATGCCTGAGAGCGAGTGGGGGCTGCTGGCCTTCACATATACATGCTGTCTGAGTCACACTGGGCTGGGGAAGAGGCCAGAGTGCCATGTATGAAGCTGCACCATTTCTTGCCTAACTGGAAGTGGACAGGAAGAGCAATGGTATCTTTGTGCCAGGGCCACCAGCTGAGGAATCTGTCCTCCCCGTTCTGTGTGGGATGGAGGCTGTGAGAGCTGAAAGGCTCTGCTTGTGGTCTGACACCCTCTCCCCTCCCAAAGGGAATTAGGAAGGCGGCTTCAGAAAAGATTTACCCACCATTAACTCAGATTGCAGAGACTTGCCCTGTGGGGGTGCTTGTGGTGCAGAGGAGGCCTGGGGCCAAGAATGCAGGGGCTGGGAATTGGGGAATGACCACCTGGGTCTGTCAGACTCCCTTGCATCTGTGTTGGCCTGGTGACATGCCCTCACACTGAGGACAGGAAGGGCAGAGTTGTCATCTTGCCTGAAGCGTCCTGCCCCAGTATTGAGCAAAAAAGCAGAGCTGAGCTCTAAGCAGCCAGGCAGCCTATAGGGTCACTTGGTCATGGGTAGGACAGAGTGACCTGAGGGATGCCTCCAACCTGGCAGGTGCCTGGGACTGCAGTCTGCTGTGACTCTTCAGTCTTGTGGGCCTTTCCTCATTTGGGGTCCCTACAGGCAGTTCCTGAGGTGAGGCTTCCCCCAACAGGGAAGTGTGTCGATTCCAAGCCATCTGGTCAGAAGAAAGCACATCAGTGGGAGGGCCTTGCCTGGCCTACCCTGCAGAGAGGGGTTGTGTCCTGGGTGGCTGCCGGTGACCACGACAGGTGACAGGTATAGCCAGGAAGGCTTCAAGGAACAGTTGAGGTGTTTGGGCTTCTTGCTAAAGCTAACCTAACAGGGTTCCAGACAAAGCAGGCCAAGGCCTAAGGCCTGAAGGAGAGGAGGATGTGTTGGGGTGGGGGTGAGTCTGCAGTAATTACTTATCCAGTTGCTTTGATCAAAAATCTGACAAGAGACATTTAAGGGAGGAAGGGATTATCTGTGCTCAGTTTGAGAAGTCCATCACCGTGGGGAAGGCATGGCAGCAGGCGTGAGGTGGCCAGCCACAGAGCAGCTACAGCCAGGAAGCTGAGGACAGGTAAGGGTGCGGGGCTACTATGCTGTAAACCTTCAAGGCTGCCCCCATGACCCACTTCCCCAGGTGGGGCTCTGTCTCCTAAAGGCTTCACAGCCTTCCAAAATAGCACCACCAGATGGTGACTGTGTTTCAAAAATAGAAGCCTACGGGGGACATTTTGAACATGGTGGGCCAGGGACAACTGTTCTGTCAGGCCCAGGACAAGGTCCTGAAGGGGACATAGTTACAGGAGGCTGAGAGATGAAAGCCTTTGTCTACTGTCTTACAATGGAAGTCTGAGCTGGGGGGGTGGGGGAGGGGAGGAAGAGTTGTCCCCAGGGATCAGGCAAAGGGTGATGTCCCTCCTAGGGCGTGGTCTACTCTCAGCAGTGTTAGCATTAGCATCTTCAAGTCCATGGGCCCCCCTGCACTGGGCCCCTGGGACTAGAGACATGGCTGTCACTGTCTTGCCCGCTCCCTATCTGTGTCTGTGAGAACCAATGGTTGATGGATGATACCCTCATACTCGATGAAGTCTCCAGCTCAGTGACAGCTCCCCCCCTGGAGGCCCAAGGCTGGCTTCTCCCCCGAGCAAGTCACACACTCTCACTTTGCTCCTTGTTCGGTCCAAGAACCATGGTGCCTGTAATCTGTTTGGATGAAAGAGAAGATATCTGTGGTTTCCATTGATTTGCTGAGGATAGAACGTAGATCAAGAACTCTATCCTTGAGAGACATCTGAGAAGCTTCTAGAACTAATGGGGTTGTTGTGGTTTGAATATGCTTGGCCCAGGGAGTGGCACTATTTGGAGGTGTGGCCTTGTTGGAGGAGGTGTGTCGCTGTGGGTATGGCCTTTAAGACCCTCATCCTAGCTGCCTTGAAGCCAGTCTTCCACTGGCAGCCTTCAGATGAAGATGTAGAACTCTCAGCTCTGCCTGCACCATGCCTGCCTGTATGCTGCCATGCTCCCACCTTGATGATACTGGATTGAACCTCTGAACCTGTAAGTCAGCCCCAATTAAAATGTTGTCCTTATAAGAGTTGCCTAGGTCATGGTGCCTGTTCACAGCAGTAAAACCCTAAGTAAGACAGGGGTTAAATAGGCAAAAACAAAGCTTTTGAAACTCTGGTGTGGGTTAATGTGGGAGCTGGCTCGCCCTAGGTAGTGAGAGAAAGGGGCTCACAAATGCTCGGATGAAAACAGACCTTGGGGTTGAAGGAGCAAGGCTGGGCACACTGAAGCTTTGCAGCTGACCTGACAAGAGTTGGACAGGGGCTCTGAGAGGCAAGATCACTGTCTCATGAACCAACAGAATGGGGGGTTTCCAGAGGAGCAAGCCCTGACCTATGGAAAATGTAACAGGAGTCTCTCAGGATCCCGTAACTGTGGAAACCACTGTCTTGCACCAAATCAGCACTGCAGCAGCCGCTTTTTGCTCCTTGTCTGTGCCAGCATCCCTTTCTATAGGGTGGTATGTTCAAAACTGCTGCATTTGCATTAGCCTCTTGAATTTACTATCTTATTTCCCTCAGGGTGTAAGTGCATGCAAGTGAGGACATTCTGGACTAGGAGCCAAGGCCTACAGAGCTGAATTTTGGCCCTTTGGGTAGAAAACTGATAAATAATAATGCAAATTAGAAACTGAGATATACCTGAGTCAGAGCCGAAAGCCATGCAGCATGCAGCCGGGCTCACACACAGTGGCTCGAAGGGGTCTCAGAACTCAGAGTGCATGTCACCCAGCTCTGCAGTTGGGTTCCTATAGTGAGCACCATGTCTCTAAGGGGACAGAGCTTGGGTGAGGCTTTAAGGCCTCTCAGAGAAGGTCCCACTGGGCCCTGCAGACCCCAGGATAGGCCATGTGCTTAGCTGGGTTTCTGGAAGGAGGACATGCCACATGCCAATTGCATGGTTTACTCTGGCACAGTTATGTCACCGATGGCCTGCTTAAGAGACTGAGCCAGGCTTCCACCACACCATAGCCCCTCAACTAGGAGAGCTCTGGAAGATTATCTCTCTTCTTAAAGAGCAAAATCCCTTCCTTTGGAATACTTTTGAAAGATCTAAAGTATGCGTCAGGGGTGTCTCCTCTTCAGTGATTTAGTCCCGACCAAGTCTGGCTGGGGAAAGGTGTCTCCAAGATGAAAGCTGAGGCACGCAGTAGTACCCAGACAAAGTGTGGCTGAGAGCTGTAGGGACCTATACGTAGGCCACCCCTGGAATGGAACCTTCTGGTTTGTTTGGAAAGCGGGTTATGTCAAATGATGGTTTGCTGGGGCACACAGGTGAAAGGATGTCTTGCTAAAACAGAGCCATGAAGAAATGCTTTCCTGAAGGAGACATGGGTGAACGGATGTTTTGCTGAAGCAGACACAGGTGAAAGGCGCATAAATGTGACCCCTTCAGTCCATACCTGAACTTTCCAACCCCTGAGAAGCTCTTCACTATATAATACAGACATTTTGGTGTTTCTCCCTCCCTCCCTCCCTCTCTCTCTCTCTCTCTCTCTCTCTCTCTCTGGCTGCACAGCAACTTCCCTAACCTCCTAGGAGATCAGTGAACCCGCCCCAGAACTGCACCCAAGAAACCTGCCTTTCTATACTTTGAATTGGCTTATTTTGTCCATGGAGACAACCTGTCCCATAGAGCCAGGCCTGGGTGAGGGGAGGAGAGGTAGGCAGAGCAGGGGCGAAGGGAGCAGGGGGGCGCTTATGAAAGATGGGGTTATGATTTAGACCTGGGGACCTTCTGACGATGACTGAGAGACACTGGTGAGAAAGCCACGGAGCCAGCCCCAGAGTATGCTGCTAACAGGGCAGACATGTAGAGGAAGGCTGCCCGTACAGATGGGGAAGCTTCAGATCATGGCCAGTCTCAGTGCCAGAGCTGTCCCCTTCTCCATCTATTTCCAAACAAGGCAAAAACATGGACTATCGCAAACTTAGACCAGCCCGACAGCAGGCGGGCCTCCCTCACAGGGCAGCAGAAATGGCTGTCAGCAAGAATTTGCTGGGTTTGCAAGAAAGATGATTAATTCCACAGCTGCCTTCATTCCTCGGCTTCTTCAACACACTCTGGGGGCCACGGTATGAGGTCCTGGGCTGGGGGCTTCAGGAATTTGTTTCTAAAGTGCCTACTATGTTTACAAAAAGCAAGAATGTGCAGACCGTGAAGACTATCTGCTCTCATGCTCCAAAAGTGACCTTGCCAGCTGGTTCTGCCTATTGTTCCCCTGACTGAGGAAGCGTCTGAGACAGACACCCTTCCACCTTTAGGAAGGACAGCCTGCCTCACAGGGCCCAGAGGTATGTGCCCATCCAACAAAAGGCAAATGCAAAACAGGGGGTGTAGATCTAGTTCCCTCTCAGGCCCAAGAAGATGAAGTCAGAACAGGACTGCAGGTCTAAGGTTGCAAAGGGACACTGTGCTCTTCACAAGGTCAGTTCCCAAGGGGTTTGAGCTTGAGTCCCCAGTGGAGCCCTCAGAACAAGGAACGATTGTGCAGAGCCATGGTGGTATATGCTTGTCATCCCAGCATGGGGGAGTCTGAGGCAGGAGGGTCAGGAGTTCAAGGACAACTGGGTATACTTAGTAAGTCAGAGGCCAGCATGAGCTGCATAGCGAGACCTTGTCTCCGACATAAAAGAATTCAAGCTGTCAGTAAGAGCATAAAGATCGGGCAGCACAAATGAGGGAGTTGACTTTATGGCCTTGCAAAGCTCCGTGTTAAAATAAGTCATATTTTTTAAATAATAAAATTTAATTGTTAGAGAATTTTAGAGAAATATTCCATATAACAGTACAAATCAATACGGTACTTCTAATGAACAGTTAACCAACAAGTATTGAAGTATAAATTGTGCATACAATTTTATCTAGTAAACTTATTTCTAGGAATTTATGTTGACAAAAATATGTATGTACTGTGTGATATCAATCACAATATTATATACAGTGGTGAATTATGAGAAACATGTCAAAATTAAATATAGAATTAATAAATTATGAAATTACTTGCTAATTAAATGCTATTTTTAATTAAATTGCTATTTTTTGGCTAAAACTTTAGAAGCCAATATTATCATCATCTTATACTTCCACATTATAAATATGATTAAAATAAATTAAATCACTTTGTAAAAACATTGTGCAATTGGAAATTATTTCTGACAGATCAACTCTTACAGTTTTATAGGCCATTCATTTTTTCTTCTTTGAAATGACAAAGGAAAGTTGACTTCAGTCAAAATAGCACACAACCTAATCTCATAAATGACACATTCAATGTCACTTGTTTTCAGTAGGCTTTGAAAACCTTACCACTGTCACACTCAACTAGAAATAAGTTGACAACTCCTGACTAAATTCAGAGAAAATAAATACTAGTCTTCTAAAATATACAGGACTCACCTCCCTAATGTGAACATAAAATTCAAATACCTCCGTTGTTCTCCCTTGAAGATATGTTAGCTTCACTCTGAGCAAAGAGCAGCATTCCTTTGCATTTCCCAAGGCCATTACACTGAGACTCATCAGATACCTATAACACTTGCTGAAGTTACCCCTTAAATATTTCTATTTGACCAGCACAAAGTGTCCTTCCTTATCTTTTTTGATAACTTTTGGTTGAAAGTTGATTTTATTCAATATTAGAATGGCTGCTCCAGCTTGTTTCTTGGGACCATTTGCTTGGAAAATTGTTTTCCAACCTTTTACTCTGAGGTAGTTAGTGTGTCTGTCTTTGTCACTGAGGTGCGTTTCCTGTATGCTGCAAAATGCTGGGTCCTGTTTACGTATCCAGTCAATTAGTCTATGGCTTTTTATTGGGATATTGAGTTCATTAATGTTAAGAGATATTAAGGAAAAGTGATTGTTACTTCCTGTTATTTTTGTTGTTAGAGGTGGTATTATGTTTGGGATTGTTGAAAGATTACTTTCTTGCTTTTTCTAGGGTGTAGTTTCCTTCCTTATGTTGGTGTTTTCTATCTATTATCCTTTGTAGAGCTGGATTTGTAGAAAGATATTGTGTATATTTGGTTTTGTCATGGAATATCTTGTTTTCTCTGTCTATGGTAATTGAGAGTTTTGCTGGGTATAGTAGCCTGGGCTGGCATTTGTATTCTCTTAGGGTCTGTATGATATCTGCCCAGGATCTTCTAGCTTTCATAGTCTCTGGTGAGAAGTCTGGTGTAATTCTGATAGGTCCGCCTTTGTATGTTATTTGACCTTTTCCCCTTACTGCTTTTAATATTCTTTCTTTGTTTTGTGCATTTGGTGTCTTGATTATTATGTGATGAGAGGAATTTCTTTTCTGGTCCAGTCTATATGGAGTTCTGTAGGTTTCTGTCATCTCTTTCTTTAGGTTAGGAAAGTTTTCTTCTATAATACTGTTGAAGATATTTACTGGCCCTTTAAGTTGGGAATCTTCACTCTCTTCTATACCTATTATCCTTAGGTTTCATCTTCTCATTGTGTCCTGGATTTCCTGGATGTTTTGTGTTAGGAGCTTTTTGCATTTTGCATTTTCTTTGACTGTTGTGTCAATGTTTTCTATGGTATCTTCTGCACCTGAGATTCTCTCTTCTATCTCTTGTATTCTGTTGGTGATGCTTGCATCTATGACTCCTGATCTCTTTCCTAGGTTTTTTAACTTCCGGGTCGTTTCCCTTTGTGATTTCTTTATTGTTTTTGTTTCCATTTTTAGATCCTGGATAGTTTTGTTCAATTCCTTCACCTGCTTGGTTGTATTTTCCTCTAATTCTTTAGGGGATTTTTGTGTTTCCTCTTTAAGGGCTTCTAGCTGTTTACCTGTGTTCTCCTGTATTTCCTTAAGGGAGTTATTTATGTCCTTCTTAAAGTCCTCTATCATCATCATGAGAAGTGATTTTAGATCCGAATCTTGCTTTTCCAGTGTGATGGTGTATCCAGGACTTGCTATGGTGGGAGAATTGATTTCTGATGATGCCAGGTAACCTTGGTTTCTGTTGTTTATGTTCTTGTGCCTGCCTCCTGCCATCTGGTTATCTCTAGTGCTACCTGCCCTCCCTTTATCTGACTGGAGCCTGTCCTTCCTGTCATCCTGGTTGTGTCAGAACTCCTCAGAGACCAGTTGTCTCTGGGATCCTGGGATCCTGAAATCCTGGGTGTGACAGAGCTCCTGGGAGTCAAGCTGCCTCTGTGACCCTGAGATCCTGTGTGACCAAGCTCCTGGGACCCTGTGATCCTGTGATTCTGGGCGTGTTAGAGTGCCTGGGAGTGGAGCTTCCTCAATGTGTTGTGGGATTGGCTGAGGAGTTTGCACCCAAGGTCTGCTCAGGGCACTGGCCCAGACATGAAGGAAATAAGTCATATTTTAATGCGTGTGATATTTGAAGAAAAATCAAAGTTGCTGCTGACATCACAGTATCCGTCCGAGTTTGTTTTTTAAATTTTGAGGCAGGGTTTTCTTGTCTAGCCCCAGCAGGCTAGGAATCCTGTAGACCAGGCTAGACTTCAGCTGGCCTTATCTTCCTGCCTCAGCCTTGCAAGTACTGTAATCACAGGTGTGTGCTGTGTCCCAGGTACAATCTCCAAGTTTTACATGAAGAAGGGGTTAACACTCTCTGATGGACCATACTAGAACCTGGAAAGGGAGAATCCGGAGTCCGTAATTCTGACCGTCCCCCAACCCCAATGTTAACCTAAGCCTGCAGAGTCCTTCCCCTGCTGGAGAGAGGGACATCTGAGAGAGAAAGCAAGGCCACTGTCCCTTCACACTGCAGGTGCAGGTGGGGGGGCTCGCTCAGAAAACACAGGGCAAGGATAAATGCAGTTGGGGATGTACAGAACATTGAGAGCTTGCAAAATTTTGGGACCTAGAAGGTTCTAAGCTCAGCTATGAAATGACCATTAGCTATGGTGACTGAGCTCTGTCCTAATCCAGGGGCAGTCCTTGTTTCTGCCTAGAGACTCGGCTGAAGGCAGACAGTAAGAGCCAGGCTAAAGTGACTGAACGGCCTCCTTCCCTCTACTGCTCCCAGCTGTCTGAGCTATGTGGTTAGGGATGGCAGTGAAGGGACTCCTGGGGACCATTCTGTTCTATTGAGAAGAGAGCAGGTCTGCCTCATCTATGGCCTCTCAGGAAATGACTACCACACAGCCTCCATCTCCTCCAGAGGCCCAGAGGCTCTTGCAACCTGGGTCTATGGGTCTGTTTTCATGGATATGGTGGTCTGGGATCAGATACTGGCTGCATTAGTGTATTAGTGTACACACACACACACACACACACACACACACACACACACACACACACACACACAATGTGAAGGGGATTTATTAGAATGCCTACAGATTGTGGTCTGGTTATCCCAACAATGACTGTCTACCAAGGAAGGCACAAGGACCCAGTAGTTGTTCAGTCCACGCGGCTGGATGTCTCTGCTGGTCTTCAGTATACACTAGAACCCCCAAAGAGTAGGCTCCACTGCCAGCGAAGGGATGGCCTTGCCAGCGAGAGCAAGAGCCAGCAGGCAAAGAGCGATCAAGTTTCCTTCTTCCCTATCCGTGGTATAGGCTGTCGTCCAAGGCGTGGCCCAGATTAAAAGTGGCTCTTCCTACCTCGAAAGATCTGGATTAAAAGTGGGTCTTTGCACTTCAAAAGATTTTACTTAAGAAAAAATATCCCTCAAGGATGTACCCAGTCTCTTGGTTTTAGTTAATTCCAGATATAGTCGAGTTGACAATCAAGAATAGTGATCACACCAGCGTACAGTGATAAGGAATGACTGACAGCTGCAAAGTGTGTGGAGGAGGGTTGGGGAAGGTTCTCACCCAGCAGGAGAGCGTGTGTATCCAAACAGAGAGTGTGTATCCAAACAGAGAGTCTCAGGTCGTCCGTGATGACCCCGCCTCCATTTCGTGTATTGCTCAGTAACCTTGAAGGGCCTCTGGAAGGCAGCCCTGTGTTCCTGTTTCTGCTCTGTTCTCTTTACAGGCTAGCCTTATCGACCAGCTGAGGCGGAGGAGAACTGGTAACTGCAGTAAGATTAATGAGCCCCCAGCTCCTCCGAACCATTAGGTTTATGGGGCTCTGGGGCCTCCTTCCCTGTCCTTGCGGGGTTAGCATAGAACCTTCCTCCCCATTAGCTGAGCTTCATGGGTGGCAGAGAGTTGCTTTTTATACATTCTTTTGTCTCTGCCTTCTGTTCTCCCTCCCCCTCTGCCTTCTAAGGAGCCTCCTGCTCCCCTGTTCCCCAAGGCTCATTGTCCTGGGTGGTTGTTTTGTTTATTGATGAGAACATTCTGTTAAAATCAAAGTCATCAGTTGATAAAGCAGCTATGCCTACCTCTCACAAGGCTTTCTCTCCTTAGTCCCTAAAAGGCAGGCTGAGCAACAAACCTGGTGGCTTTTGGTTACAGTGTTTCGTTACTGCTATAGAAACCCTAACTAAGACAGAGGTGCACCGGAAATGAGGGAAGGGCTTCAAGGCAGAGTCTGGAGGCAGGAACTGAAGTAGAGGCTTACTTGCTTGCTTCTCCTGGCTTGCCCAACCTGCTTTCTTATCGAACCCAGGACCATCAGCCCAGGCTGGTACCATCTATGGTGGGCTGGGCCCTGTCACATCAATCATTGATCAAGAAAATGCTCAACAGATTTGCCTGAAAGCCAATTTTTTTTTTCTTTTTCGAGACAGGGTTTCTCTGTGTAGCCCTGGCTGTTCTGGAACTCACTCTGTAGACCAGGCTGGCTTTGAACTCAGAAATCCACCTGCCTCTGTCTCCCAAGTGCTGGGATTAAAGGCACGCGCCACCACTGCCTGGCCTGAAAGCCATTTTTTTTTTTTAAAGATTTATTTATTTATTTATTTTATGTGAGTACATTGCTGTCTTTAGACACTCCAGAAGGGGGCGTCAGATCCTATTACAGATGGTTGTGAGCCACCATGTGGTTGCTGGGATTTGAACTCAGAACCTCTGGAAGAGCAGTCAGTGCTCTTAACCGCTGAGCCATCTCTCCAGCTCCCCCCCCCCCCGAAAGCCATTTTTATGGATACATTTTTCAACTGGGAGAACTTATTCCAGAGATGTTGTGGGGTATTCACCAGAGAAAACTACTCAGACATGAATTTAAGATAATAGAACGGTGGTTCTCACCCTGTGGGTCTCAACCCCCTCTCACAAACGTTCCATATATGATATCCTGTAGAGCAGATATTTACGTTATGATTCATGACGGTAGCAAAATCACAGTTGTGAAATAGCAACAAAAATAATTTTATGGTTGGGGGTCAGCACCACATGAGGAACTGTATTAAAGGGCCCAGCATTAGGAAGGCTGAGAACCACTGCAATAGAAAGTCAGCTAGCCAGTGATTACACTGGGTGTCTGAGATCCCAGTGTAGCCCTGAGCCTTTCTCAGGGTAAACTTTTAAGCACAAAACCACATCCTGTATGACATACTTCTTCAGCTAACAAGAACAGTTAGCTAGAAATGTAACAACAGAAGCTAAAAAAGTAAGGTTAGTACATTTAGAGACTTTCCCAGAACTATGGGCTTTGATGGATTAGATCTTTGTTTTTGTTTTGGCAGGTGGTACTTGTCCACTGCTGTTTTACAGCCTGAATGGTCCTTCCATCATGGAGTCGGTTGTGCTAAGGTCTGGGCGCCTGTTACGAAATGACTCTAGCTTGTGTCAAGTTAACTTAAAACTAACAAGAACAATTGATAATCTTCCAGTGACCTTCCAAGGAAGTATCTAAACACTTCCCACCCCTGGAAGGGAGCTCTCAGAGGAGGTCATTATAAAGGCTGGTTTCTCTGACTCTAATCCAGTTCTCCGAGGACCTTGCTGAGGCACTGTGGCCAGTCTTCATGGTCAACTTCACTGGACCTAGACTTGTTCTGGAAACACAGCTCTGGCTGTCTCCTAGCGTGTTTCTAGGGAGGTTTAATTATCACTGCTCAGCCCATTGGATAAGATCAGATGTGGAGAGGTTAACTAAGAAGGGAAAACTCACGCTGGCTGTGGTTGTACCATCCCCTGTGCCGGAGGCTTGCACTGAATAAATTGAGCTGATCAGCGGCATTCATCTCTCTCTGCGTCCTGCCTGCAGCTGCAATGTGACCAGCTGCCTCATGCCCCTGCCTCATGTCCTCCCCACCAAGGTGAACTGTGCCCTCCAACTGTGAGGCAGATAAACCACCCTTCCTTCCTTAAGTAACCCAGCATGTGAGCTGTGCACATACCCCACATGTGAGGCTGGAAGCTGGCAAGGTGGCCACCTCAAGAACCAATGAATCAAGACACACTGGAAGGCAGGCTTGTCAGGGTGACTGCCCAGTGAGACAGCCACCAGCCATTCTCTGGGAGTGTGCTTCTTAGGACAGTCTTACAGTGCTTGCCTGGTATTCACCATGCTCTGGCTTCGTTAGCCTCAGCGCCCCATTCTCTGGGCTATCTGTACATGCTTATCCTCCTCACAGCTCATCCGCTGGGCTGACATGACTGTCATCCCAGCACTTGGGAGGTAGAGGGAAGGGGATCAGAAGGGAGGAGTCATCCTCAACCACACAATGAGTGACGCCAGCTATGTAAGGCATGGTCTCAGAAGTATAACAGTGGACCAGCGAGGTGCTTCAGTGGGTGTAGGCATTTGCCGCTAAGCCTGAGAACCTGAATTTGATCTCTGGGACCCATGTGATGGAGAAGATGGGTTACTGTTGTTCTTACATATGTACACCCGTGCACATACATGTATACCCATGCACACACACGCATACCCGTGCACACACATGTACACCCGTGCACACACATGCACACCCATGCACACACATGTACGCCTGTGCACACACACGTATACCTGTGCACACACATGTACACACGTGTACACACATGTATATCTGTGCATACACACGAATACCCGTGCACACACATGTACACATGTGCACACACATGTACACCTGTGCACACATATGTATACCCATGCACAGACACGTATACCCGTGCACACACTCGTATACCCGTGCACACACACGTACACACATGTACACACATGTATACCTGTGCATACACACGAATACCCGTGCACACACATGTACACATGTGCACACACATGTATGCCTGTGCATACACACGAATACCCGTGCACACACATGTACACATGTGCACACACATGTACACCTGTGCACACATATGTATACCCGTGCACACACAGGTATACCCATGCACACACGTATACCTATATACACACATGTATACCCGTGCACACAAACGTACACCACACCCATGCACACACACATACACCCATGCACACACATGTATACCTGTGCATGTGCACGCGCACACACGCACACACACACACACACACACCCCAAAGTATAATGAAGCAACAAAAACAAAGACCCAGAGCACTCCACCCTCTGAGTTGCATGCTGCCGTGATTTTCTGGACAGTGACACACGTCTGGGCATGTGGCTGTATCTGACTCACTGCAACGCCCTTCCTCTTCTGTCAGCACACGCCACAAGGAAGTTGTTGTTCCTGTGACACCGAGATCCCTTTCCTGTTTTCACAGGAGTGTAGCTCAGTGCATTCCGGGTGACACATACACCAATGTATCACACGCCACAGGCTCTGGTCCCTTCCACCATCCCTTCAGCTTTGCTCTGGGTGCATCTGCCCAACCGTGGCCATGTGAGTTTGCCATGGAAAGCTCACCAAATTGAGGCTCCCAGGCAAGTGATAAAGGCTCTCACAGGAAGCAAACATCACATTGAAAGCATACCCAGCGGAGGGCAGAGTGCCAGAGGAGGAGTGGAGGGAGACAGCTGGAGGGCGGCCTTCAGAACATGGGTGGGCTGTGCACAGCAGGAAGGAGGAGAAAGGCAGGAGGGCTGGGAGGGCAGCGATGTAAGAAGCCTCAGGACTGACAGCGGGCATGGTGCTTTGGGCGTTACTGAGATAGCCTGGGCTCCCACAGAGCTTGTGGGTGTCCATGTGATCAGGGAATAAACGGGGCCTGAGGAGGAGCACAGCAGGGAAGGGTGGTACCATGAAGCCTTGGCACACAAGGACTTGGAGCTGCCTCATGTCTGAGAAACAGAATAGACTCAAACTTCCCAGTGGGAAACAAGAATCAGGAAGTCCACAGAAGTTAAGATTCAGGCCCCTAAACCAGGAGCCCTGCGGTGCCTTCCAACAGGAGGTGGGCATCTGTGTCCCTTGTGTGTAACCTGGCCTTGTGATTTGCTGTGGACAACAGAATGCAGAGGAAGTGATGCTGGACTCAGGGTCTAGCCTCAGAGCCCCCTCCGCAGTGCTTGGTCCCATCCTTTATCCAGACAGCGCTCACAGTCCTGTGTTGAGAGGCTGGAGACGGTGAGGTGGCAGGCATGCCTGGTATGATTGGTATGTCCCATGCTACAGGCCTGGAAGACCTCAGATTCTCCCAAGGACAGTGTGTGTACAAGGCCAGTGACTCCAGCCAGGCTTGGGGTCATATGCAATCCTGGTACTGGAAAGGTGGAAGCATGAGGATCAGGGTCAGGAGCTTCTAGCCTAAGCTGCATAGTGAGTTTAGGAATACCCTGGGCTACATGAGACCCTATCTTTTTTTTTGGTTTTTCGAGACAGGGTTTCTCTGTGTAGTCCTAGCTGTCCTGGAACTCACTCTGTAGACCAGGCTGGCCTTGAACTCAGAAATCCACCTCCCTCTGCCTCCCAAGTGCTGGGATTAAAGGTGTGCGCCACCACTGCTCGACTGAGACCCTATCTTAAAAAAAAAAAAAAAAAAAAAGCTAGGTGGTGTTCATGCTTTAAGCCCAGTACTAGAGAGGCAGAGACAGGTGGATTTCTGAGTTTGAGGCCAGTCTGGTCTACAAAGTGAATTCTAGGACAGCCAGGGCTACACAGAGAAACTCTGTCTCAGAAAACAAAAAGAAGGGGGGGGGGAAGGAAAAATAAAATAAATCCATGCTCTTCCTCTGTCTCATACATTCTGTACACGGTGCATATATATGATCTATGTAGCCCCAAACTCCACTTGAAGTGATAATAACCAACACAGACTCAACACACACATAACACAAACATCTGGAACATTATGCAGCTCTGAAAAAGGATGTGCTAGAGCTGCACCAACTTTCCTGGAGACAAACCAAGTCATGCTGCTATACTGGATTGGAGGTACATGCCACATGAGATGGTTTCCGTGACTCAGGTCTACAGCAGTGCTGGACCCCAAATCTCAGCTTGTCTAGATCAGTGATGCAGCCCTTGCTAATGGCGGCTTTCCCCTGAGGCAGAGAAAGAATGGCATGTGTCAGAGGCAGTCTATTGTACTGTCAGGGCCTGGATTCTTCAATTCTGCTGTGTGTAGCTGGGTGTGGTGACGCACGCCTTTAATACTCACACTTAGGAGGCAGAAGAAGGAGGATCTCTGAGTTCGAGGCCAGCCTGGTCTATAGAGTGAGTTTGAGGATAGCCAGGGCTACACGGTGAGACCCTTTATGGGGGAGGAGAGAGGTGCTGTGTGGTTTGGAAACAGTAATGGGCAAGTGTGGTGAGAATTGTGGTTTCTTTGAGAACCACAGAAATAGCATAGGAATATGTTTTCGTTTTGATCCCAGGTGTGGGATTGGGGCTGCTTCAGACTGTTCACAGAAGCTATTATTCACCTTGTGCTTTGGCAGGGGCATGCATTTGCCAGCTGCAGACAGTTTCTGCAAGTGCGTGACGTTTGGAATTCTGGGGACTTTTGAGAGAGACTATAAATGCTAGGGCCTGGAGAGGTGGGGCTGTTGTTGGTTGGCCGCCATTTGTTAAGTAGTCATGTGCAAAGAAGAAAGAAGAAATTAGAAACCCTGCTGGAGAAGATCAGACTTACCCCAAGGAACTCACCGCCCCCGATCAGCAGGAAGAAGTCTAAGGACAGCCTCTACCCTTTTCTCTCCTATCTAGAGTTGGGGGGGGGGGTTGAAAGAGTGGAAAGGGGGTAGAGAATAAAGAACCCACAAAGTGCTCGGCAGTGGTGGCGCACGCCTTTAATCCCAGCACTTGGGAGGCAGAGGCAGGTGGATTTTTGAGTTCGAGGCCAGCCTGGTCTACAGAGTGAGTTCCAGGATAGCCAAGGCTACACAGAGAACCCTGTCTCGAAAAAGCAAACAAAACAAAACAAAAAAACCAAGACAAACAAACAAACAAAAAAACCCCAAACCCACAAAGTAGTTAAAAGTCCACCTGCAGGCAAGACTCCCTACCAAGACTCCACCCCCCCCCCCCACCTGTCACAAAGGCAGAGATGGCTTTGATTTAGCAACAGTAGCAAACACATTTCACAGTTCACAATGTATCTTGCCTAACGTTCTTGGGCCTATCTGGCCTTTTCCTGCTCAGCAAGAAAGGACGCAAATTTAAGATTTCTGTCATAGGTGGCCTAGTAGCCTCTGAAAGAGTCTGTTTCTAAATCATGCTCAGCAAGTTGAGTACCTTTCTCCTAGACTTCCAGCCTCAGTGTAAGGTAGGAGACCTTGCACGAGTCTCCTCCATGGCTATCCTGAGGAACTTAAGGATGGACTCTGGAAGGAAGAGCTCTGGAGTGCGAGAGACTGATAACACAGGGTCAGTGCAGGCCATTTCCTCTGGAAGGCGGAGGCAGGAGGATAACAAGATCAAGGTTATGGAGAGCATCATGGAAAAGCACATTTGAGAGCAAACACATATGACCACAGGGAGCCTGTGAGTGGGGAGGGTCTGGCTCACTCTGTTACCTCGGTGAGAATGCAGAGTCCCCTGAGGGATACCTTAATCCCCTCTGAGGACAGCACCCCAGTGACCCAATGACCTCTCATTTATGTGGGGGGTGGGGTGGGGGCAGGGTACACATACCACAGTGTGTATGCGGAGGTCAGAGGAGAATCTATGGGAGCCCTTTCTCTCTTTCTACCATGTGGGTCCCAGGGTTCAAACTCAGGTCATCACATGTAGTGGTAAGCATCTTTATCTGCTGAGCCATCTCAAAGCTCTGAGGCCTTGTCTCTTAAAGGGCCCACCAACACAACACAGCGTCAGCACACTGGGGACCTAGCACCCAACATACAGACCCCAGGGACACATTCTGATCACACCCAAGTGCAGCAAGCCCCCATGGACAAAGGTCAGAAGTCTTCCTCAACCAGTCCTCAGTGTTTTCCTCTCTCTGGTGGCATGTTGGAAGGTACAGGGACTAGACAAGAAATATGAGCTCTACAGAAGCAGTCTGGAGAGTCTCAGCCAGGTGGATACACATGGAGAGACTTTTGTGGACCATGTGAGCTGCCCAGGAAACGGTTTCTGTGTGACAGGGCTGTAGATCCAATGTTCTCTGCCTCATTTTATGCACGTTCCTGATTTCTCACTGAGGATAAAGCTGGCTGCCCCTTCTAGGCGTGGGGACTATAGAGGGCTGTGGGTGGATTTCTCTGGACCACATGTGGATTTCTTTCTTTCTTGCCCCTTTGGGCATCTGACTCATTATAACAGGCCTTAGCTATGAGTTGATCTCAGGGACTCTAAAACAACACGTTCTAAGAGGAATCTGCATAGACATCGAAAGATGACAAGACTTGGCTAACATGGCAGCAAGGACCAGAAGAATGCAAGGGGACCCCGGATGCTCACAGAGGGGACACCCAACCCTAGGCCTTAGACTATCCAGACAGTTCTGGTGGTAAGAAGTCCAAGACCAAGTTGCTGGTGAGGGTTCCTCCTGGAGCCTTGCATGGCAGAAGGAGAAACAGGCAGAAAGTACAGACATCTTGAGCTTAGTGTGTGAGAGACGGTCACACCAAAGGCAGCAAGAAGTCCTCCTCACCCTCCTTCCTAATGGCTCTCTTGATGTCCTCCACCATGAGGCCAGAGTCTGAGGCTCAATCACCCCTCCCAGAAAACAGCTCCTCACACCACCCCCTCAGGCTTGAGTTTCAACACGTGAACCTTGAAGTAACACAGACACCAAATCAACACCTACTAGGCTTCTGAGGGCTTTTGGACCTGTGGGATCTGAGTTCTCAGTAGTGCAGAGACCCAAAATGCCATCAATTCTTGCTCCTTCCTTCTGGACTTTGGTAGACCAGTGTGAGGCAGGGATGGGGCTAAGTTGAGTAAGGAATGGACTGTCCCAGCCAGGCACATTCTTCCTTCATGTCCTGTGAGCCCCAGTGGCAACAGCAAGCGTGCCTCACCTCCTCTGTACTAGAGTCCTGATGCCATAGAAGATGCAAGTGTGGGGACCATTTGAGCAGGCAGCACAGGCAGCCATGCACTCTCCCTACTTGAGGATGAGATGAAGACCAGAACACCTACAAGGAACGGGTGCATTCAGCAGGAATTAAGGTAGTGTGTAAGCTTGGCAGTGCGCCAGCAAGACAGCGAAACCTGGCTTTGCCACACTGCAGTCAGCCCATGACTCTGCGTTAGATGCTTATACCTCATTTGTTAGCATAAAACACGCCTGGGGACGCCCAGAAGAGAGCCAACTGCCATCCTTCAACTCCAAAGAGATGCTTCAGACACCAAAACCAGTTACAGGCTGGGTAGTAGAGGGAGTAGAGGAAAACAGCTGAACAAAAGAGATAGGTTACACACAGAGAGTCAGAGCCAGGAGCTCAGCCACAGAGTAAACCATGTGTACAATGCAGATTTAACACACGTACACTCCTGCCCAGGGGGTCCTCGCATGAGGAATTGCACACTAAGATGGCATGCATGTCTGCAGAAAGTCTAGTTAGGACTGTGCCCCTTGGGCCAAGCAGCCAAGTCTCAGGCACTCTACCACTGGCTCTGACCAGTCAAAGACGGTCAGCTGTTCATAAGCAAGTGTGAGCTGGAGCCAGCCCACCATCCCCACCTGATTCCTTCCTGTCCCTTTCTGTCCTCAGACATCTTCCTACCCTGAGAAGGTCGGAGTTCTCTGACACCATCTATAATAGATTTGCAATTAAAAGTCAAGTAAGACTTTCAGCTTTGCTGCCATTTTGTGGCCATTCAGCAGGTCCCCAGGCCCCAAACAACCACCAGATAGTCTCCCTGTGTCCACGGACCTGAGCTCAGACAGCAGCACCCCTCCCCCATGTCCATGCTGGGGTCTCAGTGAGTAGGGGGTGACACAGGGGATCCCCTCTACCTGCCCAAGCAAGTGAGCAACAATTCATTAAGTTCTTCTCAGAGAGAAGGCAGCCACAAGACTGCCTTCTAGGGCACAGTGGGCTGGGAGGGCTCCTTGACTTAGGAATAAGAGGCAATGATCCCCCACATTGACGCCCAACACGGGGAGACCAGTAAAGGAGGATGTGTCAAACTTTCCAGCGTACCACAACCTGATGCCACCAGAGTGACTACTACCACCTCCCCACTGCAACCCTTCACCACAGCCCCAACAGCCAGCCTGAGGGTGTGGTCACTTAGGATGGGGACAGACAACTACAGGAGCAGCGGGGCTCCTGGCCAGCCAGAGGCTATGGGCCTAGTACTTGAACAGGGGCTGATGTTTATCTGACAGCAACAAAGTTAAACCAGTTGGTTATCAGTGGGGCTGGGGGTGGGGGAATGCCTGACAGACTTGTTTACAGGTGAAGTTACATTTGGCTTTCTGGTTGCTAAGCAGGAGAGAGGCCTTGTCAAAGGAGCTGAGGAGGCATAAAAATAGAACTTTGGGTCTGCACATAGCTGACTGGGAAAGGTGGATTCACATGGACCTAAAGCAGAGAGATGCAGCACACAAGCCAAACCTGTGCTAGAGCAGAACCGTAACCAACTGTGCCCCAGGGAAGCCAGGGCTACAGTTAAAGAGGCAGCAACCATGGACCAGCCCTCCTGACCCCAAGGACAGCATGGGTCACATCTGAAACAAACAGAATTCAGCCGTTTCAAAGATCAAGGAGGCTAAAGAGATGGCTCAGAAGTTAAGAGCACACACTGTCTCTTACAGAGAACCCAAGTTTGGTTTCTAGAACCCCAGCTGGGCAGTTCACAACTGCCTGTAACTACAGTTCTGGGAAGTCTGGTGCCATCTTCTGGTCTCTGTGGGCATTGCACTCACATGGTGCACATTCACGCACATGTACACAATTAGAAATAAATAAAGCTTAAAAGAAAACACAAGATTAGTAAGCTGGGCATAGTGGTGCAGGTCTGTAAACCCAGAACTCAGGTAATAGAGGTAGGAGGGATCCTGACTTTTAGGCCAGTCTGGGGTAAGACCTGTTCTAAAAAAAAAAAAAAGACAAGAAAACACACAAAAATCAACAAAACAAACCGCTAAAGCTATAAGTCAAGATAAAATAAAAAAATACTAATTAGGATCAAGAATATAAATATGATTACAAATAAGCAGATTAAAAAGTACAGATCTGAGCTTTTCTCTGCACTAACTGCTTACTCTCCAGGATCTCCAAATGGGTTTTCCCAGCCATGTGCTCCAGAGCCCTCCAGGTGATCCGGACAGGCAGAACTCTGTGTCCCCTTGGACCTCACACCCATTGCAAGCTCTTCCTGGATTCCTGTCCACTCTGAAACTGAGCGCTGTCAGGCCACAGGACGCAGATAACCATGAGGACACAGACAAAGACAGTGAGTCTCAGGAAGGCAGGGGTTATGAAGCAAGCAGCCATCCTAGGAGAAATGAGACATCACGAAGGGTACCCCCACCTGCTGCTGAGTTTAACTGTGTCCCTGCCTCTCCACACACACAAGCTGAAGTGCTAGCAGGCAGCCATATCTCCATATCTGCAGCTAGCATCAGTACTGTGGTGTTAAGGTGAGGTCATGTTGGAGTTGGTGGGCCCAGATTCAACATGACTGGCGTCTCTACACAAAGGGAAAATGTGGTCCTACACAGGAGAACACCACGTGAATATGCAAAGCTTAGGCAACAGAAGCAACAGCCCCATCAGAAGTCAGGAGAGGCCTGGTGTAGTCCCAGAGGAGCCACCCAGCCGAGGCCTTACTCTAACTCGGGGCCTCCAGAATTCCAGGTCACCCTACAGCTTCTGACAAACCTCCTGGCCACAGGCAATGCCCACGTCTTTAGGATGGCACACAGGACTTGAGCAGGGCATACTTCTAGGCCAAGTGGTCAATCTAGTGCATAGCAAAGCCTGCACAAGAGCAGGAAGAAAGTAAGGGCCTGGGGCCCTGAGGAGACTCAAGGCCCTAGACTCCTCACAGTTACGGGAAGGCCATCTGCTTCATCACTGATGCTGTGGCCCACTGGATTCCTCTTGGAGTACAAGGATAGTTCACTGGCAGATAGTCAACAGCCTGGCTGCAGAGGGCAATAGAATAGAATGAATTCGTCTGCATTTTTAACTCTTGGTATCTGTTTTTGCTTGACTACATTTTAGGATGAATTCCACACAGGGCAGGACATTACCAGATTCGTAGACCAGTAGGAACTGGCTGGCAATACCCTTAGCTCATGCCTTGCTCCCACAAAGCTCCCAGTCATGGAAAATTAAAGAGTGATTATGTACAGACCCAAGACACGCATCTGAGGGTGAGATGGACGGACGTATGCCAACGTGTCTTGGACTACAGTCTGCTGAGAATACTATGAACGGTCCTCTGCTCCAGGTCACCCTGGGTTCATCTATTGCTATCTAAAGGGGAGAGACAGACAGGCACACATAGAGGCTCAAGGACAATCACCAGAGGCTTTAACACAGCTGCTACAGACAGGTGCTGGCTGGGAGTAAGCGGGTGTGTAGGACCCCTCCATACATGGGCATGCAGGGGAGGGAAGGGCTGTGAGGGTGAACAGGAAGCTGTCCACTTTCCTGCCACATGAAGTTCTCCTCAGTTCTCTCACACCCAGGAACTTTAAAAGATGTTCTCTGTGTGGGGTGGTGGTGTGTGCGCTGTGTGCGAATGTAGGTTCGCATGCACCATGGTGCTTGTATAAAGGTCAGAGGTCAGCAGCCTTCCATCTTCTTTGAGACAGCATGTTTTCTTACTCGCTATGCTGTGCTCCAGGCTAGCTGGCCCGTGAGCTTCCGAGTGTTCTGTTTCCACCTCTTGCAGGTGTGCAGTACCGTGTCTGGCTTTACGTGGGTTCTGGGGAACAGAACTCAGGCCCTCAAATCTGCGATGCAAGCACTTTACCCATGGAGCCGTCTCCCCAGTCCCACCTCTGTGTACTTCAACCAGCTTGATTTTGGAGCCAAGGCAAAGTCTCAGCTGTCCATCACAGTCAAGTGCCCCTGTGTACCCTCAATGCAAAGGATTGCAAACATAAAGCAAGATTTCCACAAAAAGAAAAAAAAAGCTAGCTTTTCCCAATTCCTTGTATCTGGACAATTTGCCCCCTCAAATGTCCCTCTTTTCTCTCCTTTAAGATGCATCTGAATGACACTTCATACTGACCTGGAATTCTGTCTGTCTCTGTGGCATATCTGGAGTAGGAACTGATCTGTGAAGTTTCTGTTTTGTGACCCAGCAGACTCGACTTCCTTTTCTCAGCACCTCAGGGACTGTTGCTGCTGCCTGAGAAGCCATCCAGCTGTGGCTAGTCTGAGCTGGTCAGTCTTTCTAGACTTGGGTCCTGCTATCTCTCAATCTACTGTCATGACTTTCTACACAGGCTAGATGTGCACGTCCAGTGTGTGTTTGTCTCAGCCTACCTCTCTGGTTGCTGTGGTCTAAGTTGGCATCTCTACAAAATGTGTTGGAACTTAATCCCTAGGTGACAATGTGAAGAGCTGGGCTCTTTTTGAGGCCAGTAGGTTGGGAGGAGGGACTCTTTCAAATGAGATGGAGGTGTGGACGAGTTGCTGACCTTCCAACACAAAAGGGCACAGCAGCAAAGCGCCATCTAAGACATGAGGACTTGTCTCAGCAACTCCAGTGCTGGCCTTGATCTTGGAGCCCCAGACTACAGAATTGTGAGCAATACATTTCTGTCATTTACAGATCATCCAGACTCCAGTATTTTTTGTTACAGTAGCAGGAATGGATTAAGAGATATATTTTTAGCAAGTAGTTATCAAGTACAGTGAGAATGAGCCACACTTAAGGCTCTAGTCTAGGAGACCTCAACTAGGGCTGATGTAGCTGGTCTTTGCTACTTTGTAGGTTCTTCTTCTTTTCTCATCCTTTATCACCACCCAGCTCCTTCTCCCCCATTTTACAGCCTATCACTAGATAGGACAGAAAGAAGGATGGGAGGGGAAGAGGGAGGGAGGGAGGGAGAGAGAGAGAGAGAGAGAAAGATCCCTGAATCTAATGTCTTTCCTTTTGTTTCTTCTTTGAGTACAGCTACTAATAAACCACAACCAACGCTCCTTGAACAACCAGCTAACAACCTAACTAACCCCACCTATAGGGCCCTAGCATTTATATACTCTCTGAAAAGTTCCCAGAATTCCAAACAGCATACAATCTCAGAAACGATCTGCAGTTGGCAAAACCAGGCCTCTACCAGAGCATGAGGCAAATTGTAGTCAGCTGCTGCAGTGAAGCAGCCACACGTCCCCACACCGGGGATTAAATTGAAAACACATTCTTACAGTATTGCCCGTATGCTGATGTGGGAGCAAGCACTCTGTAGACCGTGGGGGATGCGCCCGCAGTGAAAACTACAAGCTGTGGCGTACCACAGTGAGGATGGGCTTTAGGATCAAGAGCAGAGTCAGGGTTACAGTGGCAAGGCCAGGAGCATGTTGATGAGAGAAGAGCTTGGCATGAGACAGACAGACGGACTGACAGAGAGGAGGACAGGGCTCCAAACCAGTGTTGGCAGGTTGGCAGGGCCCTGAAGGCCTGGAACAACACATGCAGGGCACTGTTGCCCTGTCATACATCCTTGCTACTAATGTAGCCAGTTGTAGCAAACCCGGAGAAGATGGCTTCCAAGAACCCCAACAGGAGGGGTTAAACAAGGGCCACAGCATCCCAGAGGGACCCCTGTGCTCTCGAAGGAAAGGACACCTCTCATTAATTTGAGATGGGAAGAAGGAAAGCCAAAGCTACTGTAGGGGAGCCACATGCCTCATTAGTTTAGAATAATTTGTTGCTAAAGTAAGGCGTGTAACCACACACTGTCCCACTGACGTCTGCATAATTTAGCCAGCAAAACAAAACCACTGACCTCAGCAGGCGGCTCTCAGCTCAGCACAGAACTCCAGGGAATCTTTCCCAGCTGAGTCCACTCTTCCTAACACTGGACCAGGCTGCCAGGTGGCCTGGTACAGGGACCTTCACCTCAGAGGTCTGTCTCCTCATCCCTCAGGTGAGCAGGGAGCACTGAGCTGCCTTGACCGTTTTGTCCAGTTCTAAATTCCCTTGGGTTTCATAAATATACATTGGGTTTCTCAGACGATTCTTGTAACACAAGGAAAGTTATTTCAACAGGCCTCTTTATGTATTGCACTAGTTGAAGAGACCTAGGGTCCCCTTCCTTATCCTCAGCTTCCTGGCTTGTAAAAACAGGCCTCAAGGTTCACTGCTCAGTATTTCTCACAGAATGAGGTGTTTTTCAAATGGGTCTCAGCATCCATTTTTCAGTCTCGTGTAAGGAGTTCTAACTTCCCCCGAGGAAGTAGCACACAGCAGCTTTTCTTACTCATGTACTCCGTCCCTTAACCTACTACCCCTGACCAGGTAGGCCACAGGTATGTCCCAGCCTCAGGCACTCTAGCAATGGGCTTCCTTCTGGTTTAATAACTCAGAGATGATTCTCTTCTGACTCCTTAAAGTGAGATTCTTAATTAGCAAAAGGCCTATAGACGGGACTGGAGGCTGGGTAGAGTGGCCCAGGCTTGTTGTCCCAGCATTTGGGAGTTCAGAGGCCGAAGGAGTGACTCTGCTCAAGTCCGAGGTCAGCCTTGTTTGCATGGGGAGGGCGACACAGTGAGACTGTCTTAAAGGACAAAAGCAAAACTAAAATCAGAACCAAACACACAAAACAAAACAAGCCAAGCTTTGGTCTGAGTGGACACAGACAGACACCCACCCACCAAGGATGCATGGAACTATAGAATAAATGATGACATATCTGTGACTGGTCCTGCTAGTCCTGCCAAGTTCCCACACACATACTTGGAAGGTCTGTGTCACATTCTGATATGATAAAGCAACCTAGCACGGAGGCAGGGGCCAGTGCTCCTCTGCCCCTGTACTCCCCATACCCCCAGCCCTGCTCCAGTCTGAGACAGGTCTTGGCCTTAGACTCAGGCTAAGAGGGCCGGTGCTTTGCCCTGGGTTGCTAAGCATCAGATACTGGGAAGATCAACTTTACTTCTCAAGGACTGGAATTCCTTCTCCTGCAAGACAGCCTTTAACAGAAAGACCAGAACCATGGGAGGCACCTGAGCCGGGCCCAAGCCTGGTCCTCCCTGGGCATCCTCTCACGCTGGCTAGTATCAGAGAAAGCTGGGCCCAGGGAGTAGACATTTTGCATTTACCTTCCACTGGGCCTAGCGAGCTTGCAACACTGAGTGCTGCTGTCATGCTCAGGGTCCCATTCACAGTGCTGTGGAAGGCTCAGAGCTGGCAAACCACCATGCCAGGGGTACACAGCCCAAGGTCAGCCCAGCTAAAGGCTGGGGCCTAGGAGGGGCTCTGGAGACGGCACAACCCTGGCCAACAGTGATGAGGTCACTTCCTGTGGCCAGCACAGCACAGGGGGTATTGAGATAGCCTGTGCCACCTACCTTCCCAAAGTGTTGCTTCTGCTTAAGCCACTCTGCGTCACAGCCTATGAGTAACACTAAAAAGAAAATTTGCTATTTGCTCTCTGTCCACAATCTACTCCTCCAGGATGCTCTCTGGCAGGCACCAGTAGCCAATGTGATGCTCAGGAAGAGGTGTCAGGAGCCTCAAGCATACTTGCCTGTCACAGCTGCCTCAAATCGTACAGTCTTGTGGTCCCTTCCCTGCCCCCAGCCCAGTTGCTGTGTTATCCTGAGGTTGTTCTATTTCTGCTACAGGGGAGCCTCAGGCAGAGCAGCAGTAAACAACCTTTCGGATTCAGTTCATGGACGTAGCATTCGGCTCCCTGGTCTAGAAGGCCCAGGCGGTGTTTGTTGAATGAATGCATGAGTGAATGAAGAAGTGGGTAAGGAGTAGCAGGAGCAACTCTCACGCAGCCTCTTTAAGAAGGGAAGAGCTCTGGGGCAGAGCACGCTTGACCAACTGCAGCAGAAGATGTTGGGACTCAGCCCAGGCCAAGGATCAAGGCTCAGACAAGGGCTTGAGCCCATCTAACAGAGCAGAGAGTTTTAACTGTGAGCATCGGAAGGCAAGGGTCCAGAGCTCAGGTGATCAGAGAGATGGGGGTTCTGTGCATAGTAATCCTGACTTCATGCTTATGAATGAGATGCGGCCATGTAAACAGCAAGAGCCAAGTGGAACACATCAGCGGATTCGGTTTGACCAAATATGTACAGAAATTTAAACTGTGAGGAGATAAGTAAATGTTGTCAAATGTCAAGGAACGAGATGCAGAGACCTGGATTAAAGGAGACAAGAATAGTGTCCCTGCTGGGGCTGATCCTGCCCATGTCTGCGTCCAGTCTGTCAGGACGCGTGTTCTGATACTAAGTGCACACCACCTTTGATCTTCATACTGTCCGCCCTGATGGAAGTCGCAGCTCAGTGGTCTGTCTGCTGAGCATGGAGTTAAGCAGGCTGTCAGCTCTCCCCAGATGTGAGCTGAATACCTGGAACCTAAAGGGACGGTGTTCATTGACTCAGCCTCAGAAGTTTCCTCCACGGTTCTTGGATTAGATGATCCCGATACAGTAAGATGGAGCATCACGACAGCAGGACCATGTGGTGGAGGCCGCTCACCTCCTGGCACACAGGAGGCAGAGAGAGAAGACAAGATACAGTCTCAAACACTGTGCCCTCTGTGGCCTACTTCACCTCTCAAGACTCTGGAACCTTTCAAAACAGCCTTCCCAGCCCCAGTTAGGTACACAAGCTCTCTAGGAATGCTTTATGAGCAAGCAAACCTTAGAACCAGGGTGGGAAACACTAGAGCAAAGGCAGGCAGAGCAAGCCTACTTCTCACCCAACAGACATTAAACACCGGTCTCCAAGCCTACCTTTAAAGACCAACAGCAGGTGATCCAGTTTCGACCTGAGTTTTAGAGGGGTCAGTGCTGAACCACAGAAGCATCTTATAATTTTAAATGTTAATTATCATGGGGTAGGGAGTGCACTTTTTAAGTTCAAGTTGTGGAGACGACCTTCTTTCCTTGACAAGGTCTCACAGTGTAGCCCTGGCTGTCCTGGAACTCACTCTGTAGACCAGGCTGGCCTGGAACTCAGAGCCATCAGCCTGCCTCTGCCTCCCGAGTGCTGGGATTAAAGGTGTGTGCCGCTACCCTGGCCTGTACCATCTCACTATTACATCTTGCTCTCTAAACATGAGATTTTTGTTTATGTCTTCTTTGGTGCCTTTCAATGATATTTTATAATTATATGTCTTGAACTTTGAAAACATTTACGCATTCTATTCTTTCTGGCAATAAATGAAATTGTTTTCTTTTTAAAAAAAATTTATTTTTGTGTGTGTATGGTATTTTGTCAACGTGTCTGTGCAGTGCCCCTGAAGGCCAGGAGAGGCTGTTGGGTCATCTGGGACTGGGGTTACTGGTGGTTGTGAGCCACCATGTGGGTGTTGGGAATCTAATCCAGGTCCTCTGAAAGAGCACCCAGTGATGGTAACCACTGAGTTACCCCTCTAGCCCCTAAGCTGTCTCCTCAATCTCCTGTCCTGTGTTGTTCATCACCAATGTACTGACAACAGCTGATTCTCGGGCTGGGGTGCAACTCAGTCAGCAGAGTGCTTACCTCACATGCAGAAGTCTTGTGGGCAATTCCTAGCACTGCATAAACTGGCGTGATACATACCTGTAATCCCAGCACTTTAGAGAGGTGGAGGCAGATCAGAAGTTCAGGGTCATCCTCAGCTGCACAAGGAACTTAAGGCCAGCCTGAGAGACATGAGATCCTGTCTCCAAAAATCAATCAAGGAAAAAAAGAAGGAAACAAGAGCAGCACAGTGGCCAACTTCTGATCCATTACCCATGCACCCAGCAACCTTCTGTTTCCTGTCCTGCTCAGTTGCCTCACAAGAATGCTGTGCTGCAGAAGGCTGCTCGTGTGGATACTTTCTGCTCCTTGAGGCTGAGTTTCTTCCTCAGAAAGAGAGGCAAAGGTTAAGCCCCTTCTTACCTCATCAAGCCATCTACAGCAGAAAACAGCCCCTACCCAACTCCTGGTGTTAATCACAACCCCACTAAGTTTGGGCCACACCCATGCCACAGGGATGCACCAGCCCCCAACCTCCAACCCCAGGCTTGACAAGAGACCACACCTACAGCAGAGCAGATCCTGAAGTGGTTTGGGCAGATTTGGAGTTTATTTGCTGCAGTTCCTTGGAGCTAGTTTACAAGGCAAAAACAAAACAATAATAATAATAACATTTTTTTAAAAACCCTGTCAACAAGTTTCAGTCATTTCTTTGTATTTTGACAAATCTTTTTTTAAACAAATACAAAATAATCTAAAAGGAGAAAAACTATGTATGGATTATTTACACCTCTGATAAATAGACCTACACTGAGCCAGGTGCTGGCCTGCCCAGGGCACCCCTGTGAGAACCTATGTGAAGAAGGGGCTCTGGCACTGGCCTGACTCTCCACACAACCTGGCAGGCATTGACTGGTTCTGCAGCAGGAGGCTCAGGTTTCCAGCCTGGACCTCAGCAGTCACTGTCACCTTCACACACTCGAGCATCGAGCACCGAGCACCTGAAGCCTCTCGAGGCTGAGGCCGGATCCTGCCGGATCCACAGGAGGGGCCGAGTGCTACCCCACACACCCACCCTTCTCTGCAAAGCTATTTCCAGAGATGCTGACCTCCTTCTGAGATCAAAGAGGCTGAGCTCAGCCCAGCGGGGACCCATGGCTCCTCCACCTGCCTGGAGGCAGCATTCTGCCACCAAGGCCTTGGCCACGTGGAGGAGTATGCCAAGACACCGCCTGCCACCTGCTCTGCCTAGACTGGCATGCTAGCCCTGGCCAAGGAACAGGAGCTGCCCTTGAGAGTCCCTGAGAGAACGGCAGGAGATGCTGCGTTTCATGGCTCCCTTCACACTGAGTTAGGAGACCAGGGTTCACTCACTTGTGTGCTGTGGTATGCCATGCCATAGAGGGCAGGGGACAAAAAGGCCACCTTACCCTTGCCTGACTGCACTGCAACCTGCTGAGCAAGGCCCCTGCTCCTGGAGGCTACCACAGAGTGCACCAGAATAGTCCAGTTGGGGCAGCTTTTGAGGCAGAAAAGGCTGAAGCCCCAAGGGGATCAGGTAAGACCTGCTCCTTCCTCTAGAACGAGGAGTGGAGCTCTTGGGGAGGAGAAAGAAAAACCAGCTATGAAACAGTCGCCACCCAGCACCATGGGTGAGCTCCTCACAGTTTTGGTTATTAGGAAATGCAGACGTTCCACTTTAAAGAGCAGAGGGCCTGGGTACTGAGGGCCAGGCAAGGCGCTAACCACCTTCACCCTGTCCCACAGGCACTGGGAGGAAGCTGCCCATACTGCCTGCCTGCTGCCCTGCTGGGGCCCTGAGGCCTCCCTGTGTCTGCTGGGCCCTGCCAGCAATCCTGCTTCTGCCCCTCTTGCCCACACAGTCATGAAGCAGCAGACCCTGGGGTGCCCGCAGCCCCAGAGCCCCCCCTTTTTAGGGGAAGCTCCCCAAGCAGGGCACAGGAGGGCACAGAGTACAGTGCTACGTTCACTTTTGCTTTAAAAAAAAAACAAAAATAAATCTTTATAGTGCGTGGCTTCTCTTCCTTTCCTCCTCTCTCCTTAGTACATAAAAGTACACCTCACAGGCATTCTTGGAGCAGAGGTGAAGGCCCTTGGCCAGGAACACTGAGAGGTAAAGAGCGAGCTCCCTGTGGCGCCCTCAGCCCTGCTGAGCTGAGGCATGTGGCCCAGCTGCGCTGCTGCTTGCAGCGCTGGTTCTGAGAGCAGCTCCAGAGCCCATGAGCGCAGCAGCAGTCTCCAGCCGATCCCTCACAGCCCACTGCCCTTCTCCCATGTAGAAAACTGCAAAAGCTGAAGCAAGTCTCTAGGAGCAGGACGGGCAGGAACTGGCAGAGAAGCCCTCTGCTCTCCTCTGCTTGGCTCCACAGTGCCCTCAGGGGAGGCAGGAGAAAGGGCCACAGCTTCATGGGCTGGTTGTGCCCTGGTGCACCCTCAGTGTCTCTTTGTGGAGGAGACCTTCTTTTTCCGTGCTGCAAGCATCTCGTAGAAAGGGTCTCTGCTGATGGCAGCTCTGGAGCACAGAGGAGAGAACAGGCATGAGGGCAGGTTAGCTTGTGCTGCCTCAGGAGCCTGCGCTGCCAGCTGTCACCTGCAACACCCACCCTCACTCAGTCCACAGGACAGCTTAAGGTGACAAGTAGGGCCGTGTAACAATGTAACTGTGGAGTGTCTGCCTTCTTCCCAGTAACAGGACTTAACATTTGAGAGTAGAGCCATTGTATTTCCTCAGCTGAGTCCCAGGGGTGGGAATTGATTTGCTCAGCAGTGACTGCCCTCCGCAGCCCTGGGTGCTGTGCTGTAACGCATGCCACAAGCTACTCCACACATGGTGTTCAAGAGGCTGCTGTGGGCGGCACAGGGACTTCTGGGAACCTATGTGCACCAGCTCCATGCGGGTGACGGCTGCCTCTGGGGCCCAGTGCAAAAGAGTACTGGCTATGCTGCCTCTCCAGCCCAGCGAGGGAGGCTGCACTGACCTGCACTAGACAGTGGCAGTGGATAAGGCCACAGAGCTGCAGCTTGGTCTTCTAGGGAAGCAGAATCTGTGTGTATGTATGGGGGGGGGGGGTGTAATCTGGGCTGCAGTCACAGTCCCTGCCCCTGCCCTAGCTTTGCTGAGCTTACCGAGTCTCATCACCACAAGGACTCAGTCTCCAGAGGAACAAGGCTAGCCAAGTCATTCATTTTCAGGGGTAAGTGATTCTACCTTGGCTTTGGGGTGGCCAGCCCTTCTGGTAACTTACGTGTCCCTGTCCAACAGCACACATGGTGCCTAGATGAGAATATGCTGTGCCATGCTTAACTCCTGTTAAGATTTCTAGAGCTGGAAATCACACCTCTTTACACCCACTGGGCACGGACTCCCCATGGCTGACAGTGGGCATCCCTGGCCTGCTGAGTGTCCCCATGGCTGACAGTGTGCATCCCTGGCCTACTGTGTGTTCCCATGGCTGACAGTGGGCATCCCTGGCCTACTGAGTGTCCCCATGGCTGACAGTGGGCATCCCTGGTCTACCAAGTGTCTGCTTGCAGCCTGGACTCTGTTGGATTCAGTGCGAGATGGACTTCATTAGGCTGCTGGGAACCTCTAGGAAGAGCAGCTACTGAGAGAAAGGTGTGTCTTGGCCTTCTACAACACCCTGAAGTATACTTCCCCCAGTGCTCTCTTGTTCTACCCCTCCTCATCTCAACCAGGAGTATAGGAAAGGTGTCATATCCATGCTGAGTACAGCATCCTCCTGAGCCACCATACAGGTCGGAGCCTAGCCCACTACTCCATGTTCTTAGCCTTGTTGTATCTCAGCTCCTCATCTATGGAGTGGGGCTTACCATCTTCTGGGCTATCCCACTGGGGATGGGCATACAGAGACTATCCTACAGGGTCTCCAGCAGTTACACACCCTCCCAGGGAATCATCAGGAACATGCCAGCAGTGGAATGGTGGTGGGGTGGTGTCGGAAACGCTTGGCAGCCCCAGAAGGTGACTTAGCATCCACCGTGAAGTCTAGCCTCCACAAGGCTCTACAAGGACTTTAAAGAACACTCCATTTTCCTGACTATAGCAGCAAAAACTTATATGAGACTCAAAATGTACAAAACCAGCCACAATTCTTTTGAAAGAGCATTGAGGGGAAGGAGTCTCTGCCAAAGCATTCGACTCACAGAAACAGTGTGTGATCACATGGGAAAACAGCAGTCCACACAGGGCAGCCTGGGGCCATGCAGAATGTGGTATAAAGCAGGGCTGCCCTGGGAGTCAGTGTCAGACAAACAGCTATTACACTGAGACAATAGTTCCAACTCTCACACTAGACCACTGGTAAGAATCAACTCCCAAAACTGACATGCAAGGCACAGGACATGCAGTGTGCCCTGTGTTCCCAAGTCTCAGGTCTTTCCCAGACACACAGCCAATGCTCGGAGGACTGGCTGTTCTGAGCCTCTTCCTTGTGTATGGGCCCCTATCTGTGGACTAGGATTGGTGCAATGGCTGTCACTGGGGGAAGATACCTAACTGAAGGCAGCGTGCTTGAGCCCTCAGCCTCAGCACTCACCTCAGTCCTCAGAGCAGCTCTTGCAGTTTGGAATTACAGAGAAGGGCAACGTGCCCCAAAACAGCAAGACTCCACTGGGGACCCAAGTCCACGCCCCACCTGCTTCCTTCTCTAGGAGTTTTGATCAGCATCTTTACAGAGTCAGGCATCAACTCTTCCCAACTACAACACTGTCACCACATTCAGAACTTACTTATTTTCTGCCTAATCTTGGCCAAAATATTACACTGGTTGGAGCAAGGTACCCAACACTAAATCAGACTAATGTTATGTCTGAGAACACAGCCTGTGACTTGATGGCACGTCTTCCTCAATTCCTAGGTCACCGAAGCCCAGATAACAAGGAAAGCTTTCTAAGGAAAATACCTGCATATTTCCTGATGGTCACAGCACCCGGGACTATGATTAAGTCTATATTACTGGGAGAAATAATTGTCAAGAGGGTAGAGAAGCCAGAGTGCTCAGTAACTGTCTTCCTGGGGCAAGGAGAAAGATGCCTGCCAGCCCAGGCTCCATGTGAATCCTAGGGAACAACGTTGACGAAGCTATCAATGGCTTTGCAAAGTCTATTTCAAGTCACATGCCACATGGGAAGTGCCCGTCCCTGAAGTAAACCTCACGATGTGAGACTGGGATTAATGGTGGACTTCACTGTCCCTGAAGTAAACCTCACACCCTGGGACTGGGATTAATGGTGAAGTTCAAGCAGCTCCCTTCACTAAAGATGTCTGTGTTCTCACAGCATGTGGTGAAGGGCTGGGGCTCTGCTTCCCGACCTGGCATCAACGCGCTGGAACCTTCTACAGCTCTCATAGCCTGTGGGTCTCAGTTTGTATGTCTGCAACTGGAGAACGGTCTCACTGGGTGAAAAGGTCTAATAAAGCCAGGTGCTCGTCACACTGAGCGGTCACAGGAAGGGGTGAGCCTACCTCACAATGGGAGTAGGTAGGGCTGGAGAGATGGCTCAGCCCTTCCAGGCTAGGCTCACAACCACAATGGGAGTAGGTGGTACCTATCCCCACTCTGGGTCTAGGCTGGAAATGAGATAGGGCCTACTAATTCTCCAAAGGCAGGAATCCAAAGGCCTGCTGGGAAGCAAGCTGGGACCCTCCCTGCAGCCTTTCAGGGCTGGCAGGACAGGAAGTGCAGAGGAGAGCAGCTCGCCTGTGAGGGAGCCACCTACTTGATGCACTTGATCCAGTCTTCCTTTTCTTCAGGAGTGGGGGCTGAAATGCGGTACACCGTGTGGTTTCCTTCCACCACTCGTCCGTCTGCCTCCGTCTTACAGGCCTTAATCACCTGGTCTTTATTGTCAGGGATATAAAGCTCAAAGCAGTTCTGAGAAGAAAACAAGAAAGTGGCAGTCAGATTTTAGGAAGCTGCTGACCAAGGAAAACGTTATTTAGTTCCCAAATGACTCTTTATCTTTACTCTCAAGAAATATGTGTCAGAGAACACCTTCAGAATATGTGTTTTCTGAGGGCAGAGGATATAAGTCAGCTAGTAAAGTGCTTGCTATAGAAGGGTGAAGAGCTGAGTTTGATCCTGCACTGACAAAACCAGGAATGGACCAAGTGTGGTGGTGCACACCTTTAATCCTGGCACTCGAGAGGCAGAGGCATGTGGATCTCAGTTCAAAGCTAGCCTGGTCTACAAACCTAGTTCAAGGACAGCTAGGGCCTCATAGAGAAACCCTGTCTTGAAAACCAAAACCAGACAAACAAATAAACATATAAAAATAAATAAAAAATAGCAAGCCAGGAGTGGTGGCATACACATGGACTCGCAATGCCAACAATGGAGGCGGGAGCTGGAGACCTGGGGCTCCAGGGCTGGCCGGCCAGTCCAACAGAAAACCTAGTTCCCAATAAGACACCCTGGCGTGTGCCCATCTGTAACTGTGAATGTGGCGTACTGTGTGGGGATGGAACGCAGAGGACAAGCTCCAGTGTCAGCCCTTGTCTTCTGCCTTGTTTGAGATGGGCATCCATATTGTTTTCTTACTGCACCACACTAGGTTAGCAAGCCTATGGCTTCTGGAGAGTCTCCTTTCTCCATCTTCTACCTCACTGTAGGTGCTGGGGTCACAGACACACATGGTCACACCTAGCTTGTCTGGGGATCTAACTCAGGCTCTTGTGTTTGCCAGCTCTTGTCTCATGCTTTCCCCACCAAGCCATCTCCCCAGCCTGAGACTGTCTCAGAAAACAAGATGGAGAGTTCCTGGGGAGTGACAAGGAGGTTGACCGCATGCATACATGGGCACATAGACACAACTTCTTCCTATGGACAAAAGAATCTCAGACTAGAAGATGTCGGGATGTCAACTGTGCTTTCAGGCCTGCTGGCTGAGATGCTGGCCAGCACTGCAGGTGAGTGGCTCCAGAGCCATACAGTGCATCAGAATTATAAAACTGGCACCAAGCCTTGGGGGCTCACAGCTGGGAGACAGTTCCTAGATCTTGGTTCAAAGCCCTGGGCACAGAAGCAGGACACTCACTGGCTTCTTGGAGTCGTCCACTTCTCGGATACTCAGGTTCTCCAGGGGGATGATCCCGCGGGGCTCTTTGTCCTGGGACAGGTACAGGGAGAAAGGCTTCACTCTCCATGGAGGAAACTCCTCTTTTTCCTCCCGAGGCCTATCCTGATTCCTCCCTCTCAGTCCTGAAGCTCCCAGGTTGGCTTCAGGCCATACTTGGGTTCTACAACAGGGCCACGGTCAGGAGTGTGTGGTGTGGCTGGGAAAATCCAAAGCCTTTTACAGATAACAAGGCCAGAGGGTTCAGCAGTGCCATCAAAGTGTGCCTGACAAGGAATGACCCATGAGCCCTCAAGCAGGAAACAGGTTAGCCTATTTGCCCTAAGTAAGGCCTTCCCCTCCATCTCTGTCTGCTTCTCCTTTTCCTAGTCTTGGTTCTGTGCCACTAAGCCCTGGGAGCGTTTCCCAGCCTAGGTCTAGAAACTCCTGCCCATGCCTGATGAAGGGACTCCAACTGCATTTCAGATTGCCTCCTGCTCAGTGCACATCACCCAAATGTGTGATTCTTAGGGAAACACTGTCTTCTGGACAGCTGCTCCAAGACCCAGACTGGTGCCGAAGCTCAAGTCCAGGCAGACAGATCTCACCCTCCCTCCACCACAACTGGCCCCCTTAGGGACTGTGCATCTCATCAGCCAAGGTCCTCACCATGGACAGACTTCTACCCCTACCAGCCAGCTAACCTTGGTCAAAACCTGTTGCTTCTCAAGCATACTGATTAGAGTTACACATGCACAATATGTCAATAACAACCAACCACCAACCAACTAACCAACCAACCAACTAACCAACCAACTAACCAACCAACCAAACAAATCCAGTTCTATAATTATATAAAAGAAAAGCAAACATGTCTCTCAGGCATTCCCCCTAGCCCTGGCTGTGGCAGGAAGTTATCCTCTTCCTGCTAGACATTTCAATGCCGGCCTCAGGACACCTGCTCCTCTGAGCCTCCAGTGTGAGAGGGCCCCTGCAGCAGACACAGCTCCTCCTGGTCATCTCTCAGTAACTGAGCTAGGGAAGGCCGGGCTCTCAGCAGCACCACTCCATCCCTCAGGCTATGCCATGCAGCACTAACTGTACCAGGTAACCTACTCCACCTTTGCTCCCCTCCCCCAGCTCAAGCCCACCTTCTAACTGGGTGGCTTGTGTCACATCTATTACTTACTTTTCTAGCACTGATGTGTTTTATAATGCCAATGCTATGTTTTATAGAGCGTGGTATGGTGTGGTGGGAGGGGGTACCTCAGTGGGGGTTGCTAAGGCATCTCTCCTTGAGGTACTTGGGGGCATGGGAGGGGGAGCTGAGAAGGGAGCAGAGGCAGGAAAAGAGAGGACAGTGAAGGGGAGAGAGAGAGAGAGAGAGAGAGAGAGAGAGAGAGAGAGAGAGAGAGAGAGAGAGAGAGAAGAGAAGAGAAGAGAAGAGAAGAGAAGAGAAGAAGAGAAGACTGGCCGTGAACACTTGGAGAGAGGGGCCAGGGTGGGGTGGGGATGGGGTTCTAAGCCTGGGGACAGATCATCCTGGAGTGTTGCAGCTCCTCACTACTATACTGCCTGAGGCCCACTCTCCACAGCGTTCTGAGGGAGGGCACAAAAGGCAAATCCCCCATGGTCTGGAAGGTCTCACCTGGTTGAGAGCTTTGCTAGGTCTAAGTGTGGGGGAGAACATTGCTCCCCAAACTGTGACACATGACCACATGGCCCCTCCAGTTTTCAAAGCTATTCTACACTAAGTTTTCCTGCTGGCTGAAACTTCTCTCTTTGTCCTGCAGGTTCTGAGACTCAGGAAGTACATGGACTTGGTGAGGACCTCTTTTCAGCCATTATGCAGGGTAAGCCTGGAAGCACCTTTTCCACCTGGGAATGGTCTGAAGCTGTTGTCAGCACCTCAGAACTGTCATTGTCTCCGGGCCACCTGGGGCCTCTGGGACTAGCTCTTGTCTCCTGTGTCATTTCCTGTGTCTTTGAACTCTGTCTGGGAAACCGTTGTTCCCTTCCAGCCTTCCTACTACTTTATGACTGGCATGCTTTCTTCTCAAGAGCAAGTCTGTGTCTGCTCTTGGGCTCACTGTGTCCCTGTTCCTGGCTCCCAACTGCAATGAGCCAACTCTCAGAGAGCAGCAGCAAGCAGTCCTTTCCCCCTGCGAGTGGCTGTAGCCTCCAGCTGCTCTCAGGTCAGAAGCCGTCTTAGCCATCTGGACCTGCCCACTGTGTCATCTGCAGAGTGGTGGACTAAGCTGAGTAATCTGTGGGTTGCAGGCTCTCTTCTCACAAGGCTCCTCTCAGGCTGACCACCGAGTATGCCTGAGATCCTTGCAGCCCTCTCTGGGGGCATCAACCACACACAATGGCAGTTATGAGGGAAAATAATACATTTACCCACAGTTCCCCTAACCCTTCTATGCACATGCAATGCCCCACCCTAACAGTGGCCAAAGTCTTACAGTATTCCCCCTGTCTGCAGGGCAAGCCCCCAGGCTGCTGCAGGGAGGGTGGCCACTGGGCTTCCTCAATAATTTCCTGCCTACTTCCCCATTCTTTTCTTTCCTCTCTACTCTCATTTCTAGGCCACATGGTACCTGAACCTCTTAAGGATTCTGATGTTGAAGTGGATTGAGTCCAGTCACCCCAATGCAGACCCCCATGAAACCATGGCTTCTTTACTCTCTAAACTGAGGTAATGAGCCACATGTGCAGGGTACATGATCCGTGTTCTGGATGTGCAGCCATAAAGCAAAGGGCTTACGCCGCCTTCTGCCCGGGAGTGAGGACTAGCTATGAAGGCCCTGTGTCCAGCCAGGGAGACCACTGGGCCCTCTGCTGATCTCCCCCAGGGGTTCTGCAGGCTGGTAGTGGCCGAAGTAAGTCAGAACACTCACTATGCACATTCCACAGGAGCTGCAGAGCACTGAGAAAACTGTGGTTCCCAACAACTGAAAGTTATGTTCAAGTCCCAAGTATGAAATGGGGGTCCTGCACAGAACTCTCACTCTGTGTCTCTACATGGACTTCCAGTTGGAGGAGCTGTGCCTGTCCCCAGTACCAAAAATAAAATAAGCAGATAATTCTATACCAAGTTCAGGAGCAGAGCCTGGTGTACCTCACCACTGGTTCATCTGTGCCCCTAATCGTCTGTATTCCCCACAAGCACAGAAATAGCCAGCACCGATGCCTTTGGCCTATATGATTTCTTAAAGCAAATACCACCATCTTTGCAAAAATATGACTTGCTCATTATAAGGAACTTAAAATATTGCAGGAAAGAATCAAAGAAAAGTTAAAACTACTGCAAATCAGATCACAAATGATGGCCACACAGACAGGAGACGAGTGCTAGCGCGGTGTGGAGAGACAGGGTCAGCTCTGTGAGGACGGGCTAGTCCATGTAGTATTTTCATAAAGGACAGCCTAGTAAGAAAAGATTGAGGCTGACTGTGATGGCACGTGCCACTGATCCCAGCACTCGGGAGGCAGAGGCAGGTGGATCTCTGAGTTAGAGGCCAGCCTGGGCTACAGAGGGAGTTCCATACAGAGCATGTTCCAGGACGGCCAGGGCTACAGAAAAAATTCTGTCTCAAAACAAACAAACAAACAAATAAAAATAAATAAATAAAGGTACAAAGAAAAACAGAAAAAGAAAAACTGGAACTTCAAGGTACATGTTTCCTGCCATAAAAGCCCAGTTTTAAAGCAGCTGTAGTAAAGATGACTAGTGTTCAGTCATCTTGTTTTGAAAAGTAGCCCATGGTTCAGCTTTAACAGGGTTGAAAGATGCAGTACTTTTCCCACTGCCTGGTCCCTGTTGTCCCTGACTTCTTGACACTTTCCAAGTTCCTAATGCTCCCAGCCTGTCCTACAGCCACAGGGCCCAGTTACTTAGCACTGGAGGGCCTCCATTCCTGGTCTTGGCACAGTTCACTGTCCACCCTGTGCCCCATACTGCTTCTGTACTTGGGGGGTTAGCTCTACAGCTAGTGTGCCTGGGTCCCAGCTCTGTCTGAGTATCTCACGAGTCTTTGTTTAAGTGCGTGTCAGCACTGGCCCGCTTTCCAGTGTGGCTGGCAGCAGCCTCAGCCCAAGGCCACATCTTGGTAGTCTTGTTTCGGTTGCATAGATCAGTGCACGACACTTCACCAGTTCTCCCATCTGTACATTTCAGCACTGACCTTATGTCAGCCTACTTGGGCTGCTGAGCTCAGCACTTCTGTTCCAGATTTAAGTGAAAGAAATCAGCATCCACCTACCCCTCCTTCTGGGAACAATCCCCCCAACACATTGACACTTTGATTTTGCAGGTATCAACTGTTCTGGCACTGAAATAGTCTCCTGTCCCCGGCATCTGTTAGCTCACTTCTAGTTTTGTTACACCTGCCTTCCCTGCAGGCAGTGAGGGCATCATTAGTTAATGTGCCCCACTCCTTAAAGTCTACACAGCCTTGCTAAAGAGTGCAACAACTCCACATCCCTAGAGTGATTCAGAAGTGCGCAGCTTTGGCTCTGACGAGCCGAATCCTGTTCTGCCTGCTAGGTCATTCTGGGCATTATTCAGTGACTCTACACTGTCTTCCTGGAGTCTCTGGGGCCCAGGGATTTGACATTCTAGACTTTCCACAGTGCACTAAGAGACCTGGGGGGAGCTGACTCCACCTGTTGGCTCACAGAAGCCCATAAAGAAGCTTCCCAGGTGAATGCACTATCCCGTGGCCTCCCAAGTCACAAAGAGTGAGACACTCACTTATTCACACCCTTTCCACCCACAGTGGACCTTCCTCCTCTTACAACTCTGCTTCCCTCATACCAGCCTGTCTCTCCCTTCAGGCCAAGGGTGGAGCAGGCTGACCTCAGGCACAGGCTGCAGGAGAGCCACTCTGCAACTCCAGCTGCAATGTCCTTTCCACTGCAGAGAGCAGGGTGGCAAAACCATCTGTGCCTTTTCCTGTCTGGCTGTCCTCACCCCCCACAGGTTCACTAGGGTTATTCTGTGTCAGTGTTTCCCGGCCCTCGCTAGGAAACCTCTCCTTGCTGCCTAGAATATAAAGTCAAAATAAGGAGAGCTTGGGAGGGTGGGGGTCCTAGAGGGAAACCTACTGAGCCTTTGTCCACAGTACCCTGGGGATGAAACAGGGAGACTCTGACGATTTTTATGTGTCAGAGTATCCCCTAGTGTTGAAGGCTAAATACAGAGGAGTAAGGCCAGCTGCAGAGCTCGGGTGGCACAAGTGGGGCCCTGGGGAAAAGGAAGGGCCTTGAAATGGTTTGCTGTCATGTCCACAGCACATCATCAGCATGAATGAGAGAACTGAACCTGTAACTCTAGGCAGCTAGCCTGGAACTTACTATGTAGCCCAGGCTGCCTTCACACTTAAGGTGGCAATCCTCATGTTGATTGCTCCACCTTTACCATGGAGGAGGCTTCCTTCAGCCCTGCTTCTTCAGTGGCACCAATGACTTTCACTCAGTGAAGATACAGCCAAGTTAGCGACCCTGACCCAGTTGGAGACCCAAGTCCAGTATGCATGCAAGAAGAATCACCTCTGTGCTTGCAGGTGCCCAGGAGGATGTCAGAACACCGGAGTGCCATGTCGCCAGTGTGGAGTCATGGCCTGAGACCAGCAACCTGTGGCTTTCTGAGTGCTCTCCCTTAGGAAGCCTGGAGGAATTTTACTATGTACTTTTTATTCCTGCAGCTACCAAGGGCACCTGCAAGTGACAGGCCCCTGCCGGGAGATCCCAGTGAGCAGACACCAGCAGGGCTTCCACGGTAAGAGGAAGGGCTGCTTTCCCAAGCCTCAGATTTCCTCAGATCCCTCTCTCCCATTCTGTCTCGCTCCTCTTCCTCTGTTGTGTCTCTCACACTGAGACTGTGTCTTCCCAATCAAATCCTTCAGCATTTCTGAGACCACAGAAAATCTGAATTCACCAAATCACAACTATTATCCCCTTTACCAGGTTTTTGCAACTGACCCCAGTTCCATGTTTCCAGCCCAGCTCCGAACAAGCACTGTGTCCACGGCTCCCTCTCAGTTCTGGGACTTGTCCTCCTGCATGTCTAGAACTGGGTGCTGGCTCTGGACCAAGCCTCCTGGACAGCCTCCACATCTTGTTCGGGTGTTCTACTCTGAGATTTAGTTCCTCCCTGACCCCACAGAAGTACAAGGACAGATCTGACTGTGTCCCTAGGGCCCCCTCTAGCTGTGTTTGGGTAGAGTGGTTTGGAAGTGAAGGATTGGCCTGTTCTGCCCCAAGTGGCCCAGCAGATGCTCACCGTGGTGTATTCAAAGTAATAAAGGCAGTTGTCAGTCAGAATGAACCAGCGCCTCTTCCAGGTCTTTACCCTGCCACCTGAGAGCAAAAAGGAGACACTCTTGACAAAAGACACCCAAACAGGTGCATGCTACACACACACACACACACACACACACACACACACACACACACACACACACACACACACGCACGCACACACGAAGCTTTCTTCCCAGGGAGGGTGTGGAGTGGAGCAGGGTATCAGGAGAACATTTAGACCATGGCAAAGTTTACATCAGTGACAAGACACAGCCGAGACAGAAGCCTCTTTCACAGAGTGAAAGTCTATGGTATGAGCAGAGCAAGCGTGTCTGGGTGACACCCTGAGATGTCCTGGACAGCAAGATGAGAGCACGGGCTGGGGAGGAGGCCCAGGGTGATGATGGTGCAAAGCCAATGTACCCGAGGCTGGAGAAGCCAGCCACAGCCTGTGACAGAGATGTACCTGAGGCTGGAGAAGCCAGCCACAGCCTGTGACAAAGACAGGCCAAGAAAGGAGAAAGGAGGGATCAGCACCCTGACGCAGGAGGCATGGGCACCTCAGGGGTTCCGTGGAAGTGACAGGAGAGAAGATACAGAAAGTGAGGTACTGAGAGCCCTTTAAAACCAAACCTGTGTCTTCCCACCACCCACCTGGCTATAATGAGGTTCCACACTGATTCTAGTTCCCTCAGTTAGTGTCCTGAAAGTCTATGTCCCAGAGCTGTGGGTGTGAATCAGAGCAGGATTCCTTCACCAGGAAAGGACTGGCTTGTCCAAGAGGTGGGCTCAGGAGCTGTTCCTACTAGAGACTCACATGACTCTTTAAAACTAAGTGACTACAAGAGGCGGCCCTGGCATCAAGAAGGTGGTGACTGACTGCTGCCCAGAGCCTTCCTCAGTCCTTCTCCATGCTAGGGAAATTGAAGTAGTGAGTATGGGGTCCTCGAGACTGCTCTGCACTGGTACAGGGGTTGGGGTGTGCTTAACTGGGTCCACTTTGAAGGAAACTACATCCTCACTTGCATCATGCTCGGGCCCCTCGCTTTCCCACTTACCTCAGACCAAGGAAGACTGTCTTGACATGAACTACTCAGAGTTACCCAGGGCCTTCCCATGCTGAAGCACATGTGGCATTCCATAAACACACTCTGTCCCTGTTTCTTAGCACTTGCCCTTTGCTAGGCCCCAACTATGGAGAACACCTTTTCTCTAGTCTCTGTGGAGGGCAGGGGAGTGGCACACCTGCCATGCCTACTCCTCTGCCCTTTTGTAAGAGCCATGCAGGGCCGGGCAACTTTACAGAGACTCTTTCCAATGCCAGCATCTGCCTGCAGGCTCATCCCTGAACTGTGAAGGAGGAGGCCCAGCAGAACAGGTTAGGGCCTAGACTTCTTTAGGCTATTCTATTTTACAGATCTGCCTGGGGATCTAAGCTGGAGGAGTGGGGGAGTAGATGTAAGCAGCCATCGTTAACTACGTGATTCCACATGACTGAGACCCAGGTTCCCAGTGGGGTATGCCACAAGCAATCATGTACTGTGGCATGTGTGTGGTGATGGTAGTGAGGGACTCTGTAAGTTTCATGGTTAAGTGGCATGAATGGGAAAGCCATAGGAGCAATCTGACATGCACGTTGATAACAGGGAGGGCTGGGCGGAGTTGCACAAATGAGAATGTGTTCAAGTCTGAAGGCAATGTGTCTTAGAGCAGATCCTTTCCCACCCCTGAGCCTGAGAGCAACTGTCTCCTAGCCTCGTGGGGAGACCATTCCCCACCCAGGCCTTGATACACAAGGACAGTCCACCCATGCTGACCTCCCATGCTGACTTCCCATGCGCTCTGTCACAGGACTACCCCAGGTGACAATGGACTCAGGAAATGATGAAGAGAGTGAGTTAGATACCAAAAGAAACAAGATGGTAGGAAATCAAGGAGAAAAAGCAAAGCTGGGAAGTTCTGTCTGGTAAATGCTTCATTATGTCCCCTGGACTGTTTGCTGCACCACAGAGCCCTCTACCACAAAGCATTGCTGCGGGCCCACGGGGAACACTTCCACGTGGAAAGAAAAACAGACATGGGACAAGCAGACAGATCAATGTGCGCCTAGGACAGTCCCTGTGGAACTCACAGGACCCCTCCCCTGCAGGACTTTTCAGGCCTCCTTTAAACAGAAGGGCCGATACTGTCCCAGCAGTCCAGCCACCTGGTTGTCCTCTGGCTGCTCTGCTCTGGTCATACTTAGGCACAGACTGAGGACATTCTGGTCCCTCCAAATGTTCCCCATATCAGCAACCAGAGAACTGCGAGGCTGACTTGGGTTTTGAGGATGACTCTTTGAAACAGAGGACAGTTTACATCAGAGGAGACACAGACAGAGGATCCAGGCTGTGAGTCCTTCCCTGATACCCAAGAAATGGAATCAAAGGACTATAGGTAGGGGTTTCCACTTGTGAGTTTAGAAGACAATACTTGCCTTTTTCATGGAAAGGCAAACGACCCAATATGTCAACTGTTTAATCTTTTCCTAACTTTGTCAACCATGGTGTCAGAAGCATGTGACTTCGGGAAGTTACAAGGTAACACCCTCTTCTTTGCTTCCTCACTCCAGAAATCAGGTTGATGCACGGATGGCAATTTGGATTCAGCAATTCCCATGAGCATGCAGCCAACATTTCTCTGCCTTCCTTGGCTGGCTCTGGGCTAGCACTGCTTGACTACTCGCGGTAGTTCTTGGAGCTCTGACCTGGCAGCTGCAGTACTGCCTCTGTGAACACTGCCCCAAACCCCTGATCCTGGCTGGTTCCCTAGGGACTGTACAGTAAGTTAGAAGCAGCATTAACACTACTACCAGCAATTAAAAAATAAAATAACCAAAAATAAAATTAAAACAAAACAAAACAAAACAAAACGCTGCAGCAATGACAGTGGCCTGGCAGAGCGAGCGAGCAGGTGCAGGGTTACATACCTCCTGGAGTTTGGGGCAAGGAAAAGGAGAGCCAAAATCATGGAAACATATAAATGAGGGAGAAAAGAAAATTAAAACAAAGAAATCAAACCCGATTTTTTAATCTTAAAGTGCAGCGTACCAGTCACATTTATGTATGCCTGGGGAGGGAGGTCAACCTGAGAACACCAATGGTAAGTGACCACCCATGCTGTGCAGCAAGACTGGAGGTGTCCCCCACACAGCTAACAGTGCCACACATCCATGTTTGTAAGGCCAGTGTTTGCCAGGCTCTAAACAACCCAGACAGAGCGGGTGATATGCGCTCAGAGAAGTGTCTTTCTTAAGATGCCCAACGCTTTTCAAAATGTGTGCAAGGATGCACACACGTACACCCATGGATATACATGTACATATGTGTGCACACAAGGACACACATGCTTATGGCTCTCTGCATACAGGGACATATACAGACAACTACAGATGGCACGAAGTTCTACCCTGGGCAGCACACAGACACACGACTGAGTCTCAGTGTGTCACATGGAAACACCTTATCGAGAGGTTGGAAACGTGAAGCAACGACCTCACGATGAATGAGTCCCACACTGTTAAGTTTCTATTCTTTGGGGTGAGGTCTTGCACTACCAGCAAGCTGGCACCTCAGTTTCCTGGGCTCCAGGGATTCTCCTGCTCTGTCCCCTGTGTGTCTGGGACTACAGGTGTGCATCATTTCACTCAGCTGAAATTTTTGAGTTTTAAAAATATAAGATGTCTCATGAATTTACATGCCATCCTGGTACAAGAACCAAGATAATCTCTGTTCCACTTTTAGTATCTCAGCTGTCAAAGCTAACACTTAGCATTCACATGGAAACAAATTCCCCTGGGGGAGTAAATCTAAACTGGACACTTTAGAACTTTCCAGCACATTTCCTCTTTACTCTGTCGGTCAGACAAGAAGAATGTGGAACAGAAGACCGCCCGTGGGTTAACCGCTTCAGGGCCTTTACTTCACAGCTTCTGCTTAGAGATTTCTACTGGCCAGTCCAAACACTGCCAGGTTCTGTAATCAGAGAAGCGATCTTAAAGGGAACTTACGAATTGCCATGTATAAACACAGGTTTTGGGCCTTTTAAAGGAAATGTCAACCCTATGCTATCTGGACAGGTTAGTAACAGAGGGTGTGTCAGTAGCTCTACTGGATGCTGTCAGTAATGGCCAAGAGTAGGAGGACTACTTATCACAGGTAAAGTAACCAAAATGGAAGAGAAGCGCATCTCTAACGGTGTCTGCCCTCCTGATATGGGATTCAGCTCATCCAAGGCCAAGGCAGAAGGATACTGGAACATGCTCTCTCGTGGTCAAAAAAGCCTCCACATTTTCATGTGCGGTGACCTCTCTATGTCTGACAGTTAATACGGCAGTCAGAAGTGGACATGGGTGTGCATGAGAACCCACTGATTTTCTATTTGGCTACTCTGTCACCTTCCGAGCAAGGCATGACCATAAATCTTAACAATACAGGCTCATTTCTGGCAGGGGGAAGAGAAGTGCACTGCAGTTTTCTGAATGACACAATCATTAATGTGGCTGATTGGGACTGCAAGGGGCCCACTGCCAGAGCATGAGGAAGAGTGCTGTGGATTGCGCTGCAGCCAAGGGCTCTAGGTTTGCCATGCACACTGCCTGTGGGAGCCAGATGCAGAGGGAAGTGATGATGCACTGGGTGGGCAGGAGTGCCAGGGTAAATCTGGGATGGGATAGAGATGGATATGGCTGCTTACCCACCCAAGGGTCCAAGTCCCTGGAAAGTGCCTCCGAGAGTGTGGCTGGCTATTCAGGAGTGGTCACACAGGGCCCAGATACATATGGACAGTGTTTATAAGGGCAGAGACTGTCTGGGAGTCTGTTCTGTGACGACTGCTTACCAACAGCTCCACGATGGTCTGGAGGCAGACTTCTGTGACCTGCCCCCATCCCCACCCCCCAGCTTGTGTGCCATAGCCTTTCCTCCTAGGCTCTGTTGCAGGCCCAGCTGGGGAAGGGACTTACCGAGCTTGAGTAGCCAGCCCTCTCGGTCTGGATTGAAGAAAGTGTGAGTGAGATCATTTCCGTCATCTTCTGGGATTTTAAAGGGTTCGTTTTTGATGCTCTCATAGAGATTCTGCATAAAAGACAACACTGCTTGTCTGATTCAAGAAGTGTCTGCTCCTCCTACCTTCCTTTCTACTCAGTCTACAGGCATTCTCTAAGCCTAGAGGAGGCACAGCGGCTAGAGAAGAACAATGTGGCCATTCTCTGCTACTCAGTAGCTCACAGGGACAAAAATAAGATGCCTGGTGGAAAATTAAGGAAAAAAGAAATAGCTGCCTGGAGCCTACTCGGGCCTCCCAGCCTGAAGCCTACTCGGGCCTCCCAGCCTGGAGCCTACTCGGGCCTCCCAGCCTGGAGCCTACTCGGGCCTCTCAGCCTGGAGCCTACTCGGGCCTCTCAGCCTGGAGCCTACTCGGGCCTCTCAGCCTGGAGCCTACTCGGGCCTTTACTTTTCAGTTTCAGATTTAGAAGCCACCTCCCATCCTGATTCTCAGCTGGCTTTTGTGATATTCACATATTTAAATGAATTAAGTGAGCAGGCACTCAGCAAGTTCTCCTTCTGTCTCCTCTCCTATAAAAACCTGGCCCTGTTCCAAGTGCACACTTTGCCAGCTGACATGAAGCTGCTCTGGCCCTGCTCACCCGGAGCAGCTCCTCAGGCAGGTCTCCTCCGTCGTTGATGCCTCGATTCATGGCAATGAACCTTTCCACTGTAGGCTTGTCTTTGACATTAGGGTTGTGTAGGCTGGTGTTCAGCATTATGATTGCAAAGGACAGGACATAGCAAGTGTCTAGAGAGAGGAGAACAGGCTGTGAGCACAGAGGAGACATCTACCCAGGATAGGAGACACGAAATAAGACCAGGAGTAAAAACACTTCAGGAAGAGCAGATGAACCAAGTGTACATATGTTCCCAGGCTTACGTTCCTGAAAGGGGCAAGGCACTTGACAACACTAAAGACACTCATTTTTTTCAGATATAAAAGAACTGGAAAACAATAAAATAGCGGGGAGCAGTGGAGCAGGACTTTAGGCCCCATATTCTTGTGAGTTCTAGTACAGTCTGATCTATAAAAGGCCAGCTAGGGCTATACAACAAAACCTCAGGCCAATACAATGTATATAAATATAAGAAAAATTAACTGCAGTTCTATTTAGTAATAACTTGGTATACTTTATTTCTTCTGTATAAATGTGCCTATAAACTCACTTTACAGACACTATAAGGCACTATCCCCCGAGCATACACATGGGATACACACACACACAGGGGATAGGCGGATACACACACACACACATATATATGCACTACCCCCCGAGCATACACATGGGACACACACACACAGGGGATAGGTGGATACACATACACACATATATATGCTTTTTTGTTAGTCTTATCATTTTCCCATGCCAACATCTTCATAAGAACATGGTTTTTCTTTCTTTCTTTTTAAGGCAAGGTCTTGCTTAAATAACCTAGCTAAGTATATTCATAAATTTGCTTTTGAGACACGGTTTCTCTGTGTAGCCCTGGCTGTCTAGAACTTGCTCTGTAGACCAGGCTGGCCTCGAACTCAGAGATCTGCCTGCCTTTGCCTCCCAAGTGCTGGGATCAAAGGCTACCACTGCCCAGTGCTGAGACCTGTAATAGCTATGTTTTGTAATTCTGACCCAGTCCTGCACAGACGTTCCTGTAGCTCAGTGCTGATCTTCTGGATGCTCTCAATCTTCTACAGTCCTACACACCATTGAGTACCCGTTCTTGGCAAAGCCTTAGCCTCTTGTCCCAGCTCTTCTTCCCAGCTCACACAGAGGCCCCTCACTCACCTGTAGACTGGAACACCCCAGTATTGCACTGACAGTACCGCTGGGCAAAGGCCTCCATCATCCGGTCAATCTTCTGGGCCTCTCCAGGGAGCCGGAAGCTCCACAGGAACTGCCTGAGAGTGAAGACAGGAGCATTGTTTTGACAGCAGCATTCTGTTCTGCTGCTAATATGGCTTTACTATCACAGGATGAAGGAATTGGGGGGCTTCAGTCCACAGAAGTCACAGAAACTGAACAGAAGCAAATTTAACCAATGCCCACCACTGTGGCCTTAACTGCACTGAGAAGAACAGCCCCTCTTTAGACTAACACACAAAAGTGAAACACAGATGTTAGTCATTTCAAATGAACTCAAAGGGAAGACTTCACTCAGGGCACTTGCTGGGGAGCCCCGGGAGTCACAGGGACCCACAGCCACAAGTTTAGCTCTGCAACACCGCATCATCACAAATCATAGCTCAAAGAATCACCTCAGGATTTATACCCACTGCAGGAAAAAAATGTCTTTAAAGGGCACAAAACAAGCTTGGTTAAAAAATTAAAGCTGAGCCGTGTGGTGGTGGCGCACACCTTTAATCCCAGCACTTGGGAAGCAGAAACAGGCGGATCTCTTGAGTTTGAGGCCAGTCTGGTCTATAGATTTCCTGGATAGCCAGAGCTACAAAGAAAACCCCTGTCTCCAAGGGGGAAAAATTAAAGTTGATTTATTTTATTTTCTTTTTTATAAAATACACAGCTACCTAGTTTAGGGTAAGAAATGAAAGGGTTTTCTATTCTGAAGAGTAGAAATAACTTCAGTATTTAAGAACTGAACAGTCCCTCCACTCCCAAGACCAAGAAACAGTCCTAGTGAATGCTATCCCACTCAGGCATGTCCATGGCCTCCCTGGAAACTACTTCAGGACAGTCACAGCAACCCCCAACGACAGGCTTGGACAGAACAGCACATAGGGTGGACATACGCCTGCCCCATGGTGTCCGGCTGACAACACCTACCGCAAGGCCTGAACGAGGTTCAGGTCCGTGAACTCGTGAAGCTCCACAAACGCATGCAGGACCTGGATGCTGAACTCATCTCTGTCAGAGACAGACAAGAGACAGGAGGGAGCACACATCAGACCCTGACACTGACCAAGACCCATCCTGATCCCAAGCCGATGGCATCCCAGAGTCCCAGGTCATTAGACCTCTCAGCCTGGCCATCAAAGTCAGGAGGCTGTCGGCCTGGCTCTGTTTGCTAACTAAACAAGCAAGGCACCTCTATGCCCCTGGACAAGTAAGTTAATCCTTCCCCTCAGCGCCATTGTGGTTCCTGCTGCCCTAGTACCACATTCACCCTCCCCATGGACTTCGGCAGCAGGGAGCTTATTTCTTCCCATGGTTCTGACCACCAGCTCTGGCCTCACCTCTCCCCAAGGTAGTCGCCGATGGCTGTTTTGTTGAGCCCTTCCCCTTTATACAGGAACTGGGCAATGTCCTCACACGTGTTCTTCAGCAGGCCGTTCTCGATTAAGAACTGGATCCCCTGCACAAAGGCCAGAGAGAGCAGTGATGCCGGCCTGCAGCGGCTGGAAAGTGAGTGCGGACCCTGGTGCCTGGGCCAGTCAACACTCACCAGTGGACACAGGGATGGGGGGGACTGAGGTCAGAAACCAGAGCCCCAGACTCAAGAGCACAGGGTAAGCACCTGACATACTGCAGAGACCAGCAGTGTAGAGTCCTGGTTCCCCCCGCCCTGCCCCTACTTTAACACTCTGGCCACTGTCGTGTCACTTTCTGCTTACCTTTTTAGGATCCATGTTAAATTTCTTTCTGCCCATGGCTACCTGTTTGTTCCTCTGCATGTTTTTCCTGAAAGATAAGTGCAGCCATTACTGCTCTGGCAGCAGGAAGTTCTGGGAGGCCGGAGCAGCCCTCATGTGTAGCTCTGGCATGTGGGAAGACTGGTCTAAAAGAATAAGGAAGCAGTGTGGTCCGACTGAGCACGATCGGCTCCAGCCATGGTCCTGGCTCATGATCATTTGCCTCCTCTGCTCTAGAGTCATGGTTTCTCTTAGAATGTTTCTTTCCTTAAACTTTGTTGTCTACCTATTGTAGAATCTGCCCATTTTAAATGTAAACCTGAATGGCTTTCAGTAAGCTTACCAAATTGTGCAACCATTACCATAACTAGTCTTGGAGAACTCTTATCAGTCCAACAAAATTCCCCACACCCATTTCCAGTTCACCCACATTCCTCTTTCAACTCCGGGAACCCCAGGCCTACCTTCTGTGCACAGATCTGCCAAATTCTGGACATTTCATGTGTGTGGAGCCATGACCTAGCTGGGCTTTTGTTCCCTGCTGCTTTTGCTTAGCGTGCTCTTCAAGGCTCACCAGCACAACACGCCTTTCTGTAGCTGAAATTGCTCAGCCATGTCCCTCTGCATGTCTGCCCTCCATGTGGGGGTCATGACGCACACGTGCTGTTAGCACGGGTCTACCTTAAGTGCACATGCTTTTTTTTTTCTTTTGGGCAGAAGGGTCAAGGCTGTATCTAGAGGGGTCAGGTAGAATTTTATATTTAGCTTTTTAAGATGCTGTATTAACAAGCAGCAGTTTTCTTAACTGTGCATCAGACTAACAAAGGCAGGCACAGACCGTGTGGCTCACAAACAGCTGAGGGAGTGAGTTACACATGCAGAATGCCAGCTCTCATTCATGGACATGCCGCTGGGCCCTGTCAGAGCAAACCCGGTGTGTCTGTGAAGGGCTCGAGGCTCTTCCAGCCCACAGACAAACTGAATTACAGGTTCTGGGCCAGTGAGCGAAGTTTAGGGGTAGAGTCTAGGTGACATTTTTCAAACCTCCTGTAAGTCTGGTATGCATTTGGAAACCTCTGCCACGTCTCTGTCACAACAGCAGCAGTGCGGCGGTGGCTTTACAGTTTCTGAGCAAACGAGCCACTCAGGAAGAACTCATGTACTGCCCTTAGGAGCTCATCAGCACTGGCCAAACCCCCAAAGGTACAAAGTCCCTTGCTCTTCTTCTTTTTTCTTTTTTTTCCCAGGTTGAGACATGGGTTCACTCTGTAGCTCAGGCTAGGCTAAAACTCACTATGTAGGCCAGGCTGGCCTGAAACTCACAACAATCCTCCTGCCTCCACCTCCCAAATGCTGGGATTACAGATATGAGCCCGCCATGCTTGGCCAGGCTGAATTGAGATTTGGGACTGGTATGAGTCTCAGGCTATCTAACCACATTTTCCCCAAATCCAGGAATACTACTTTGATCTATATTTCCAAAAAATACAAGAAAAAGTTGCTGGGTGAACTGGGAGGTAGTGGTGAACTCCTTTAATCACACACTTGGGAGGCTGAGGCAGGAAGATCTGAGTTTGAGGTCAGCCTGCTCTATAGAGTGAGTTCCAGGACAGCCAGGGCTACAGAGAGAAACTCTGTCCTGAACATAAATCAAAACCCAAAAACCAACCAACCAAACAAAAAGCTGCAGGACAATTTCCTATACAAGTGTGCGACTTGGAGGCCCTACAATCGGCAAGGCACATACCGACCCACAAAGACCCTCAGCATCTTTTGCCTTGGATTAGTCCCTTACTGAAGCTTCCTCTGCCTCCGGCAAGCCCAGAACCCAGAGCTCAGACTTCAATAGTACACTTCCAGATCTCTGTCAGCTGTGATTGCTATTCTGAAGGCCCTGGGTGCTCATAGGGGTGGCTGGCTAACTTCACTGGTTTCTCATAAATCAGCTCCTACTCCAAGCCATCCGGTGTTGTAGCTTATGACTGCTAGGCATACTCAAAGGATGTGGCTGGCTAAAGATCCCAGGTCTCTGAGTCAGCTCCTGTCTCTACCTGTCTAGCATTCTGTCTATGACAGCTGGGATAGTCATCACGTGGGACTTATGGGTCAGCTTCTGCCCCAGCTTCAGCACAATCTCCCTTGTACACCAGCGGTGTCACCTGGGTCATCTTGAGGAAGCTTTAAGTCCTATAGTACTTATGCTGTCTTTGCTTCTTCCACAATGTTTGGGGTTGTTACAGAAAGCTGGATCAGGTCTTTGATTACACACGTGACCACCCACTGGCTATGGAAAAGCTGACCACACAGATGCTCAGAATCCATAGAACAGCTCACCTTTCAGAATCTTCAATTCTGGAATATCAGTTTAAACTCCAGGGGTTAAACCATAAATAACTGACATATAGCTTTTGTGCTCAGAAGCACCAGAAACACTAACAAAAGTTGGTATTTTTTCTTTACATTCCCCTTTACAAATATTAATTAATTAATTAATTAGTTAATTAGTTAATTAATTCATGTTTTTCAAGGCAGGGTCTCTCTGTGTAGCCCTGGCTGGCCTGGAACTCACTCTGTAGACCAGGCTGACCTTAAACTCACAGAGATCCACCTGCCTCTGCCTCTCACATGCTGGAATTAAAGGTGTGTGCCACCATCTCCTGGCAATTTTTTGCTTATTGATATTGCATGCATATAACTACAAAGTGGTGTTGGAGGTCAACAGACAGCTTTGTTGGGGTCAGTTCTCTATGTCCACCTTCACACGGGTTCCAGAGATTGAACTCCACTAACAGGCTTGCCAGGCAAGCTCCTGTCCAGGCTGAGCTTCTTGTCAGCCCTTACATTCAGGTTTAAGTTTCACCAGATGACGGTGTTGCTTGTTTAGTCAATCCATGGTAGGTATCCTGTTGTCTACTCAGATAGGACTTCTCCAGACCAGTCCTGATTCTGTAGCTCATGATGGGTAGATCAGGACTCCATGGTAAGAACTAAGCCCTGGTAACCAGAGACTTGTTTTTCTTAAATTCACCAGCTGAGTGTTCTCAGTGCCTGGCTGCTGACACTGCTAGACTCTTCAGTCCGCTGGGACCATGATAATGCACAGGACACTAAGCAAATAGTGCCCTGAGTTCCAAGTACGTGTACAGGCACCAAAAGACACAGAAAGGAAGTACACTCTGAGATTAATCATGGCTCTCTCTGGATTGCTGATTATGAAATTTTTTTTCTTATGCTTTTCCATCTTTTATCAATTTACTGCAATAAACATATATCCCTGGATGGTGAGATGGCTCAACTCGTAAAGGGACTTGGAGCCAAGCTGACCATCTAAATTTAATCCCCTGGACCCACACGGTAGGACAGAACTAGCTCCAGAAAGTTGTCTTCTGACTTCCATATGTGCACTGTGGTATATGTGCCTACTTCCAATAAACAAACAAACAAACAAACAAACAAAATTTTTAAAATTAAAAAAACTCCACCTAAAACCAGGAAAGGAGCAACGATTTGCATTTTAATCCAGGGATAATCTTCACTCAGTGTGAGGTTCACATCCTAAGTGCCCCAATCACAGTTCTGACATGTATGCATGCCCTGGCAACCACCACTCCAGATGAGGCCTGGTGCCATCTTCCTGCTATGTTCTGGTCAGGTCTGTGTCTGAAGCCTATCAGCAGACACTGCTATTTCTGATGGTATATCCCAGAGCTTCATGACAGAAGTGTGGAGCATGTCCCTGTGGTCTTCTCTGTTCTGAGTTTGTAGGGCTGCACATGCTACTGCACTGGACCAGTGCGCTCCTGACACTCCTGAATAATGGCCCATTGCTCCAACCTCCTCATCACCCACTTATTGCTGGACCGTTGTGAGATTTCTAGATCGGCCATTTTAGTAAGAATGATGTAGATACCCTTGGTAAAGGTTTTGTGAACATATTTCCATTCTCCTGAGCAAATGCCTATGAGCTGGGTATCAGCACTGGACACATATTTAATGTCTTAAACTGACAAGTGGTGTCTTGCATGCTGACACATTACTCTGGCTAGTACTTACCAACACTAGGTGCCAGCAGCCTTTGATGAGGCTACACTGCACACTGGGTTTACACTGCTCACACTCATAGGGCACAGTGCAAAGCCTCTTTCATGTGTACTTCCCCTACATATCCTGCCGCTTGTGTGAATGACCTGCTCAGCACTTCTGCCCGTCTGTGTGACTGTCTCCTCATTACTGCAGCACATGTGGTCTATCCTGGACAAGGTCTTTCTCAGGTACACGCGCTGCAGCTGTTTTCTCCTCCCTGTGTCTTGCCCATTGGTTTAGCAGTTACTTACTTGTCGTGGTGGGAGGGCTGCTGCTGGGGCCAAACCTGGGGCCTCACATACGCCAGGAAGTACTCACTGAATCACATCCCTAGCCTGGTTTTTGTTTGCTTTATTTTATTGTGGGTTTGTTATTGTTGTTGTTGTTTGAGACATGGTATGGCTACGTAGCTCTGGCTGTCCTGGAACTCTTTATGAAGACCAGGCTGGCTTCAAACTCACAGAGATCCACCTGCCTCTGCCTTCCAAGTGCTAGAATTACTTAAAGGTGAGCACAACCACGCCTGGCCTGTTATCTTTTCTAAGAGCAGAAGTTTTAAATCTTAATGTATTGATTTCCATGTTTGTTTTAGACAGAAGACAAGGAGCTGCAGAGATGGCTCAGCAGTTAAGAATACCTGTTCCTCATGCAGAGGAGCAGGTGCAATTCCCAATACACACGTGGTGGCTCACACCATCCATTAGTTCCAAAGGAACTGATACGCTCTTTTGTCTTCCATGGGCACCAGGCACACGTAGAGTGCACAGACACACTTGCATGGGCTCCAGACATACATGCAGAACACAGACACACTTATAGGCAAAGCACTCATATACATACATTTTTAAAGTCTAAAAAAATGTAATAGAAAGTGAGAAAGCTGTAACTCTAAATGACAACCAGAGGCTGGCCGTGTCTGACTAGCTGCTCTCTTTGGAGGATGCAGCCCCTTCATCCCTCATGGCACTGCCCATATCAGTTTAAAATAACAAATCAAAGCCAGACAGGGAGGCTTAGGCTTAGACAAACACAGACACAGAGGGAACGGACAGCAGATCATTTATGGAGGGAGGCAGTTAGAAAAGGCCTGGGAATTCCACCCAGAGTCACTGGCGTCTTATCATTGCCACTGTAATGGTCTCCACATTCTTCTCCCTCAAGCATGAGGAGGTGCAAATGCACTTGACCTTGCACCAGACACAGGTGGGCACGCCAGCCTTGCAAAATCATATTAGCAATGCTCACTAAGCTTTTCCACTGCACAAGAGTAAAACAGACCCTAGTGAAAGAGTCTCTTGACCCCCAAATTGGTCATGGCCCAAAGGCTGAGAACCACTGACTTAAGATGTTCTGGTGCCTTTGAACTTTCTGGTTCATTTTTGTACACATAAAAGGTTTCCTATGGCTCAGCATGTCGGTGCACACCTTTAATCCCAGCACTTGGGAGGCAGAGGCAGGCAGGTCTCTGTGCTCAAGGTCAGCTTGGTCTACACAGTGAGTTCCAGGACAGCCAGAGATATGTAGAAAGACTGTGTCTCAAAAAAAACAAAAAACCAAAAAAACAGAAGTTCCCTATGTTCAGATCCTTGCAGTAAGGGCTCAGAGGCGGGACAGGAAAATGTCTGTGTACCTGCTAGGACTACGAAGGCAGAAAGCCTGCTCTCTGCCTGAGTGTGCCAGGCATGTGGGGAAGGCTGGGTCACTGGGAGCTAGGCCCAGGGGGCCTCCCCAGTAGCGAGACAAACTCACCTCTCCTCCGTGGATCCCAGGCTTTCAATTTCATTAGCAACCTCTGCTATCTCGTCCTTTAGCCTCTGTAACGGAAGGAGAGCTGCAGACAGGAGCACACTTCCCAAGCCCTTCACATAGCTCCCTCCACACCAACATCAGAACAGGAGACCAGAACAGCAGAGCAGGCACAAACCCACCATGTCAACTAGAAGAGTGTGTTCACTCAACAACACCCACTAGGCCCCCTCCCACCCCCTAGACAGTGAGCCTGCAGGGTGGGAGGAGGCTACTTGGCCCACGGTTCCTAGGCTAGGGAAGAAGGTTTTTTTAGGTACATGCACTGTGTTTAAAAGGTGTAGTCATGAGGGCTGGAGAGATGGCTCAGAGGTTAAGAGCACTGACTGCTCTTCCAGAGGTCCCGAGTTCAATTCCCACCTACCACATGGTGGCTCACACCATCTACGATGAGTTCTGGCGCCTTCTGGCATGCAGGCAGAACACAGTCTTGATATGTAGTCTTTCAGAACAGAGGTGTGACAGTGTGACAGGCACCCACATACATTGTTGTCTGGTTGTCTGGGCCAGCAGGGGCTGTGCTGGGCCTACACTGTGGCCTCATGTTGGACAAGGGAATACCTCACTAAATCTGATGAGCATTTACTCCCGGCCACTGCCTTCTCCTTCCCTCAGTCTTGGAAGGGAGTGACTGTGCCCATCCAGAGGATGGGGTAAAAGTTTCTTCACATTCCTAGCAGTTACCAGAGAATCAGGGAAAACCATCAGAATAGATACAAATGCCAGTGGCGAGCAGGCCTGTCCTTTCATGTCCTGTGAGGTTTTCACAGCCTTGAATCTTACACAGGGTTTTAGAAGAGCAACATCCAACTGCTCAAAGTGAGAATAACCCACTGCATGGCTCCTTCTTCCCAAGAGAGTCTGCAGTTATGAAAAGAAACTTAGGAAGACAGTGGCATCCCTGTCTACAGTCTAGTCTCTAGGGACATGCCCTGTAAACACCAGTGCATCTGGCCTCACAGGAAGTTGTGAAGATGCTGTCGTTCCATCCCATGACCAGAAGAAGAGAAGTTAAAAAACAAAACAAAACAAACAAACAGAGCTGTATCCCACGCCCTCAGATGGTAGGTAGTAGAGTCAGGACCTACAGAAGTTACCAGCAAACTTGAGGCTGCATTCTGTGTTGTGTCAGCTGGAAGAACTTAGCTCAGAGTCACTTCAGCTCTGATAAATGGCAGCAGGGAGAGCTGTTCTGAGGCTCTACTTTCTGGGAAACCAAACATAACCCACTAATACCTGTCCTCGGTCGGAGCGGTGGCAAGCACTAGCTGTAAGTGCACCCGTAACACATGCACGCAGTCACAACCCAAGCACCCCTCTGTCGCTCCCGAGTGCCCTCCAACCTGGATGTCGGCCAGCAGCTCCTGCTTCCTCCGCCGGATGTTCTCCAGTTCTTGACGCTCTTCTGCAGTCAGGTCACTGGGGACTGCAAAGACAGAAAGGTCACCAAAGCACTCCTCCCACAAAATAACAAAAGCCCAAAGACTCCCAGGTAAAATGTGACCAAAAGAAGTCAGAGGCCAATTTGGACATGACGGACTGCTGGGAGTCGCTCCGGCAGGACCTGCTGCTCTTAGACCAGCTGAGCAAGGACAGGCGCACAGGAGGGAGATGCCCCCAGGTGAACTACCACAGAGGAGGAGGTGACAGGCCTCGTCACCATTCGCCCCACCATTCTCCTGCCTTCCAACTGGGCAAGGACAGGCCTCAGTTCCCTGCTGGTCAAAGCGGAACTATACACCCCATGAGCTGTCTCCAGTGAACTGCAAAGCAACATGAGTGCCTTTGTGACATTTTGGAGAAAGGTGGGTGAGAATTCCTTGCACACAGAGAAGAAAATCTAGAAAGACACACAGCAAACTGAAAACAGCATTTACGTCTAGGAGCTGGGATTAGGAGACTCTCTTCAGCCTGCTTTGAATGTTCACGGTGTGCTTCCGCCATCAGAACATGTTCACCGTGAACACTGCCACAGGCCTGCATGACTGGCTCCTTATCTGAGCACTCCGTAAGAAGCCGGTGGCCACTCGAGAAACAGACACTAGAATCAGCAAAGTGGCCCTGTTCCCAAGTCTCCAGTCCCCACCCCCATGCAGACCCCCCAAGTTCCCACCACTCCAGATATTACCCATTCAGCCACATGCTGTCCACCTTCATGAGTGATCTGAGGAGGAAGTGGAATAGAGGTGTGTCCCCTTATCCTCAGGGGACACATTCCAAGAACCCCAGCAGACTTCTAGACCCACAGATAGAATGGTTATCTCTACGCGCACATCCACACTAGACGACTTTTCTGTCTGGCCCAGGCACAATCCTACACCATTGCCAAACCTTTGGCAGCCTGAGGAACAGTAGCAAAATGAGTTAAGATTTTCTCGGCGTCACAGCAGGTCACAGAGAGAGAAGAGCACAACAGGACAGAGTGAACCCTGTCACTCAGAATGGCATGTAAGTTTCTGGAATCTTCCAGTTAGTAGTTTGGCTGCAGACGATGGTGGGCAATGGTGGTAACTGAGGTGCCTCAAGCTGTGCCTGGTGTTTAGTGGGCAAAGTGCTGGCTCCTGTCCCTCCCTGAACAGTAGGTGTAGGGCATCTTGAATCAGGGTGCGCCTGTGAGGTTTGATGCCCAGCCCTCGGAGGCACTCACACCTCACACTGGTGGCACACTGGAATGATGCAGTGAGGAGGACACTTAGCTGACCCCACAGCACAGATGGACGCACACTGAGGACCCAGACAACACACTCACCTTGACATGGCATGGCTTTGAGACTTGGAGGCAGAAGTTCACTTTACAAATAGCTGAGGCTATCAAAATTTGATCTGATGTTTAAGAGCTGGTTAATCAGCTCATCAATGAGTCTCCATTTGAGCAGAGCAGAAGCAAGACTAAATTCCAGGTCCTTACTACAAAGCTGAGAGGAAAACAAACAACTTTGTCTCCAGACTGCAGACTTTTATCCCCTGAAGTTTCCTCTGAGCCCACCCTTCATTTGCATGTGTCAGTCACAACCCATTATCTGCATTTTATCTTCAAATTGTGCTTCTCTTTGTCTGCCTACAAGATGCCACTTTAAAAATATGGAAGACAGCCGGGCAGTGGTGGCGCACGCCTTTAATCCCTGCACTTGGGAGGCAGAAACAGGTGGATTTCTAAGTTCGAGGCCAGCCTGGTCTACAGAGTAAGTTCCAGGACAGCCAGGGCTACACAGAGAAACCCTGTCTCAAAAAACCAAAAAAAAAAAAAAAAAAATACGGAAGACACTCTAAAAGTAAACAAACCTAGACTCCTGTAGGCCTTTAGTAGCCAGGATTTCAGCAAGTCTCCCTGGACAGAGAAAGTGGGAAGCAGAAGGCACTGACGGGGAGAGCGCAGGCCTTCTGGGAGCCTTGGTGCCACTGGATCTCTGCAGCCAGCCACTGGGCTCTGTGTGCTAAAGAAGGGGAAAATATACTAATCCCCAAGCAAGGAAAGAGTGGACGAGGGCTGGAGAGCAAGCAACCTAGTGAGGAGCTGACCCAGGTGGGAGGGAACCCTCGGCCATGTCCTGCCCAGAGCCTTCTGCCTGCCCCATCAAGTTTCCCTTTCACACTGACACCTACAGTGGAAAGAGTAAGACCCCAAACAAACCAACTCTGCAGCAAACGGACATTAGAGAGCAAAGAGAAACTGTTCTTCAGAAGACCCAGACCCTTGAAGGGGGAGGGTTACAGAACAATCATATTCTTGGCAACTAACCTCCGTCCCTTCAGTCCTCCGGTCCAGATAAGCAATGTCAAGGGAGGCAGGGACTGCAGAGATGTCTCTGAGGTGAGGAGCACTGGCTGAGCTTCCAGAGGACCCAGGTTTGGTTCCCGGCACCCACATGCTGGATTACAACCTTTGTTAACTATGCACGCGGTACACTGACATATATGTAGGCTAAACACACAAACATATAAAATAAACAAAAAAAAAAAAGGCTAAAGGACAAAATGAGCAACAGACAAAGACCTGAACGTGAGCAGCCATCAGCACATTGCACAGTAAAACTTATAATCCTAAAGAGAAGTCAACAGAAGCAAAGACCTCTACATGGCAGGGAGTGGGGAGCTCATCAGTACACAGTTGAAGAGAGCCGCACACTCCAGTGAGGACTGTGAAGCCTTCAAGATTCTAAATGAAAATGACCTCCGCCAAGTGGGGGATAAGTCAGAGTCATCAGATGGCCAAGTAGCAGAGAGCCAGTCTCCTGGCCACATGTTTAAAAGTGACTTCAAAGGGAGCGCACTGTAGGACAAGGGACAGGGCCAACTCAGGAGCATGAGGGTGGCAAACAACTCAGCTGGGGGGTGGGGCAGAAAGCATGTGGAGCACGTTGGCATGCAAGCTGTGTACTGTGGGAAGGGTACCCCAAAGAACAAAAGACTACAATCCCAACACTCTTGAGGCTGAGGCAGGGGCAGCCAGAGCTTGAGGCCAGCAAGGGCTGTATACTAAGGCTGTCTTGGGAATCCTGGGAAAATGGGAAGCTACCACTTCACCTTCTCTTAACAAAATGGAAAGTTCTTGCAAAATGAAGAAATAAACAAATGAGCGAATCTCATCTCAAAGAACTCCTGGAGAACTTCTGGGAGGCAGTGAGTGAGAGGTCTGGGTACCGTGCACTGAGCAGCTCACTCAGTGTTCACAGTCCTGTCCTGAACCACTTGCTGCTTGTTAGCTTTCAGGATCAACCTACTGGCAAAGCATTTATAAAATGCTCACCAAGGACGAACAACCGTTATCATGGGTGACAATGGTACCATGGAGGATGAAACAGGTGTGTCAGGATGGGACTGCCCGGCAGGCAGGGTCCCCACTGCAGAGGCAGAAGGACAAAGGAAGCAAGAGCCTGAGTACAGACCGCGGAGGAGAAGTCCATAGGTAGACACACTCACAGGATTTGCAAAGGTAAAAACGAAAGAACTACAAGGCATAGCCAACCCCTCAGCAGAAGAGAAGGCAAGCTGAAGCCTCTGCCCATCACAGAGGAAGCCAGCAGTTCATTCCTGGCTCTGACACAGTACCAGCCACTGAAGACCCAGGCACCAACACTGCTGCGGCTGCCTTGGGGAGCAGGTCTGGGGATGGAGGGATGGGATTACCACAAATATTCACGTGTCACATGTCTGACACACTAACCCAGGGCTTGGATCCAGGGAAAAGGCCTCCATATCCTTGCAGCCAGACACACATGGCTTCTAGCCAGTTTGCAGCTATAATAAAGATGTTAAAAATAAAGCACAAAAACCCGTGACATTTGTTGTTATTTATTTTGATCCAGTCTCCTGACATTAACTATATGATCTCTAAGGTAGTTCTGAAATACTTAATAACCTGAAATCAACGCTTCTTCCTCTTTGGTTCAAAGAAGAATTAAGAATTTAGAAGACGCCAAAACAATCTCAATCTCTTTTTATTCTCCTGGAATTTTACTCTAAGATGAGGGAAATCTAACATTTTAATGAGTACTTTCCTCTACAGAAACTCAACCAACATAACACCAAACCTTTCCAACGCAACCCCAAATCTTTAGTGCAAGCCCTGTTGCAGAGAAAAAACAAATCTCAACAGTTGCTTCATTTAACCCAAAGAGCCTAAACTTTGCCAGGGTGCCAGAGGCGTGAAGTTTCCTAGGACCTGGGCTGACGGGACAGATACAATGAATAGCAGAACCATGCTGGGGAGGAGAAGAGACAGGACTCCGATATTGGGTAACCTGGTCTACTAGACCATGCTGGGGGGTACTGGCTCAGGTCAGTGGACAGCCAGGGTTAAACTGAACAAGAACATTCTCTGACAGGCCAGATGGCAGAACAACAAACAACTCCCCTTCCCCCACTGCCACGTGCTACAGCCATGCTTCTGTGCCAGGAGGCAGCTAAATCCTTTTCTCTAAAAGAAAGGCCACTGAGCAGGGCAGCAGGTTGTCTAGTGAGTCTGAGCACAATGGAGCCAGGTGAGAGGAGCCCTCCTGTCGTACAGTGCCTATGGCGAAGGGCAGGGACCCATGCTCTAAGGTTAATGTGTAAGGTGTCCAGCCGGCAAGCAGCGGGAACAGCTAGCGCTGGTCTCCTCACCGTCCTTTCCCAGGTTCCAATTTAATGAAGGGGATTAAAGAGGCCAAACAACAAGGAGCCATTGTGCCCAGCTGTAAATGCAGTAGCCACACAAGGGAAGCTTTCACTTATTTATTTAAATGTTGCTTTGCAGATTTTAACTGTAGGCAGAAACCTAGAGCTGAAACATGGTCCAGCCAGCACATACAAAGGAGGACTGTCTTAAAGGGATGGTGCCTCCTTTTCCAGCCAAGGAGCAGAAAATGTGCACAGGATGGCAGGCAGCAGTCTAAAGCCTGCAGTCCCTGCTCTGTCCCATGACAGCTGCCCTGAGGTCCCACTGCAGACACAACCCGTGACATCGGGTTCTATTCAGCAGCCACTGCTCAAACGCATGGCACTCACCCAACCCTACTGCGTGCTGTGAAATCAGAGGGTTCAGCCATGCTTTGGAACTCAGATTTTCTTCTTGCTTTTTGAGGTCATCTTGCTCCCTTCCACCCCACCAAAAAAACCCTGCCTGGCTTGAAAATACACCACCTGCCTTGTCTTTTTCCTACCTAAATTATTAACCAACATCCACAGAGCCCCAGCCTTGCAGTGGACAAGAGGGTCTACATTCATTGCAGTACTACAGGGAGACATTTAAGAGTGACCAAGTGTGGCTTCTCCGCCCTGTGAAGCAAGTAAACAAACAAAGCATAGCTACCATGGGGAGAGCTCCACCTCAGGCCTAAGGGCTCCTCCGTATTTCCAAACACAGACTCCTGTTAAGACACCCTGTCCTACCTGGACATGGACAGAGTTGCCTGAACACTGAACGTGCATATGGACATTTCCTTTCTCTCTTCCCACCCTTTCCCCACTTCTGGCTCACCTCAGGTTAAGCTAGCACAGCCCAAGTTTCCCCGCACCTCCACAGAGCTGGCACCCACTCTGAGAGGACACTGACTGTCCTCATGCCAAGAGCACAGATACAGAAGCTGCTGTTTGAACTTCCTATGAGGCCCACAGGGCCCACAGTGTGAAGGGCTCTGAAGGCCAGCAGCACAACCACAGTGCCAGGCACCAACCCATCAACTGTGACCTCCAGTAGACCTGCCCAATGTGACCTTAGCAACAAGGCCAGGGTCTGTCCCCTCCAGGGGTCTGTATCAAGTTGTCTCCCAGGAAACCCCAGTGACTTAGACTTTGAAAAGCTTTAAACTACTAGAAAGAACTCGAATGTTTGCAGCTACACTGTTCTATAGCAGCTATTACCTCTCTGTAAGATGGAACTACCCCTGTCCATCACTGTACCCGTCACACTCAGGAAAGGAGACAGGCCAGCTTGCTCAGTGTCCTGAGCCATGTCCCTTCACCTGCAGATCCAGCTCACTCTCCTCTCCTGCCTACTCAGCACAGATGCTCACCCAACCTACAGCCACTGCTGCCTCCGAGTGGGGTGGCAAACTCTCTCTTCCTGGGTGTGCAGCAGTCCCAGAGAAGACCTGGAAGCCATGAACAACTTTAGGAGTTCATGTTAATGGGGCTATGTCTACAGGACACTGTACCTACCTGTGGGACTGGCCAGGGCTGCTGGGTTACAATCACCTACAGTCCATACTCACCAGCTGTGTGACCCTAGGTAAGCTATCTCATCAGTGTGTGCCCCTCCATGAACAATAAGCTGACAGCCTGCTTCCAGAAGGAACACTCTGAAGTGGAGCATGGCTCTTACATCATAGAGGGGAAAGTGATGGCCCTAAGGCCTGTACCTTGTGTCAAGTCAGAAACTGTAGGGAAGGGGGTCGGGACAGGAGGGGCTGGCATAGAAGCAAGCAACTGCAGATCCAAAGGCAGGGCCACGTTCTTACTGATGGCTGCTACACGGGCTAGGAGAGTCTGTTTTCCCTCAGAACTCTCCAGTCACAAGTGATGGGACTGAGTCACTGAGAAGGCCTGAGGATGCAACCTTCCTTCCCGGTATCTTTCAGATAAGAGCAAACATGAAAAACCCTAAGCTGATGCTTCAGGCTACACACCAAGCCAGAAGTTGTTTCCAGTCTTCAGGATAGTAACCAGGCTCCAGGATGAGGGAAGGTGGGCCCAGGAAGGGCTGTGACCACAGGCAGAGACCGTGTGCCACATTCTCATCAAACCATACAGAACCCATCACCTCTGGAGAACCAACCCCCTTTCCTTCCTATTGAATCGAAGCCTTCAAAGTCCTTCCTAAAATGTAATGCACTGTCAGGGGTTTAGAAGGAAGAAGGTTCTGGTGCCACCACAGCCCAGGATGGACCCTGAAGATGCTCAGTGAAACAGCCAGTGACAAGATAGACACTGTGGAGTTTCCCTTGCTCAAGAGTCCTTGGGTCACACTTGTAGAGAGAGAGTAGTGAGGGTTTGGGAGGTGGGGGTGGTTGAGAAGATCGGTAGGGATGGGGTGGCAGCTTTGTATGGTTCAACGTTTCTGTGAACCTCACTGTTTAAATATGTTCAGCACCATTAACTGTCCACTTCAAATGGTGAAGATGGTAAGTTTTATGTTATATGGATTTTGCCATAATTAAAAATAAACAGCAATTTTACTGGCAGTGTCTAACCTCCTGATCTCACTTCAGACTTTTTACTACCGCCTGGCCCTTGAGCCGGACTCTGTCTCACCTCCCTCCCACAGCATCAGAGCTTTAAAGAGAGTCACACACTCACTGGCCCAAAGCTGTTTGATTCCCATGCAGCAGGCACAAATGACCCTCAACACACATGTGGTGGCACACTGCCAAGGTGGAGAGTTACCTACTCTAGTTTACATTCTTCCAGACAAGCCCACCCAGGCCAGGCCTCTGCTACAAGTAAATCCATTACAAACTTCGAATTTTGTCTCAAGGCTTAGGGACAGGTCCTCTGACAAACACCTTAACAACAGCCTCTGCCTCAGTCTTGCCTGGTGAATTCAGAGGGGACACTTCCCAGGGACAGGAGGGAGTGGGGAGGAAGCCCAGGACCAGCCAGGACCTCACCCCACCCCCCACCCTGTTTCCTCATGAGTAGACATGGATTAGGAGTGTGACTTTTAATAGCTCCAAGAATGTATCTTACTATCATTTAGAGAAAAGAATCAACACAATTTATTGAATAAATGCTAGAACTCAAAGCTGAGCTTGCTACAATTTAAGCAGCTCAGTAAAGAGAAATGAGGTCAAAGTTCAAGGCAGTAAGAGGAACTGAGTCATCAAAATTTTATCTGGTTTTATTAAAACAAACAAGGACTGAGACCCTTACCCTTTCTCAACCCCTGGCAGGGCCAGTGACCCAGCCAGGAGGCACAGCAGCTTCTCTTCAGCACCATGCTTCCAGCATCCTCTAGCCACACTGCCAGCATCCTCTATGCAGGACAAAGCTGGGACCCCTCGGTGAGGAGGAACCTCTGGAGCCCTTCTGAGACAGCACTGGGTCCTTAGCTCTTGGAGCAGGTAGAGAGTTCCCAGTACCAGAATCCCTGGTCACTCAGCTCACCCTCCTCTGGGGTCAGAGGACACTGAGTCTTTTGAGTGAAGCACTGCCATTCTGGTGCCTGCCAGCTGCAGTCACTGGCACACTGCACAGCTGGGCCACCACACCCCCTTGCATCCCAAGCAGAAGCAGAGAGGAGGTGTTCAGAAGTCACTTCTCTGTCACTTTACCTCCTCCCAAAAGATCCTTTGCACAAGAGTCCTTTACACACCTTGAATTTTTCTGCACACTTAAGCCTTCTTTCTGTCTAGAGCCTGGAAAGGATCTTGCTCTTCTTTGTGTATACTGCTAGAACCTTGGCTGCCCCTGACCAGGAAAGTCCAAAGACCCAGAATCAGCAAAAACCCTAAGTGGTCGGCAGATCTAGAGGGGAGAGCCTGGCTGTAAACCTGCCCCCTTGGCTTTCTGCTAACCTATTTTTAACCTACCCCAAGCCAGAACTGAGGATTGGTTATTGGCTTGCTCTTCAGTCTCAGGACAAGAAGAAACAACAAATGACTGGGTACCTATCCAGAAGCACAGTGGAAAATCCCTGAGAGGAGAAAGCAAGGGGTGGAAACCCAAGGACAGACATGCAGAGTCAGCAGAGCATGTCAGCTCCTGCTGCCTGCTGCAGGATATGGGATGCAGGGTGGGAGAGGCTGCATCTAGACAGAACAAGGGGGAGCTGCATCCTGCTCCATGCGCCATCCACCAGGCTCTTACCGGCGGCGTGTCCCCTCTCCTGTGGCCCCAGTGTCCTGTCAAGCTCTGGGCAGCAACATCAGAGCCTCAGCTGATCCGCAGTTCTCCACGTCAGAGGCCATGGTGGATCTGTACAGCAATTCCACAGGCCCAGGCTCCCCGGAGCTCTCCCAGCTCTGGGTGCAGGGAGAGCTGGAGCCAGGACAGCATTTGTGTGCCAGCACACAAGGGCAGGGGAGGAGGCGTCCAGAGGAGACAAAAGCCGAATGGCCAAACAGCGGGAGGGAGTGAGCAGAGCCTGGTGGGGAAGGCTGGCACAGCCCCGGGGATGGGGACGGTGCACGGAGCTGCAGCAGCAGCTGACACTCGGTGTACGCGGCTTCTCTCCTAGCAGGCTCATTTCCATGAATGTAATCACAGCGCCCCTCCTACTACCCTCTTCCTGGCCTCCTGGGGGAGGGGAAGCACTGCCAGCATTTGCTCATAGGCTGTGCTTGCTTTCTTCTTCCCCTTAGAAGCAAAGCTGCAGAAAGAGGGTAGCCCTTACTTAAGATGTCTTCTCAAACAAGAGACTAGATGGGGGGGAGAGGGGGCTTCAAACATCTATTACCTACGTTGCATAACCTCAGTCCTTGTGCCAGTCCTACATCAGCCAGCTGGCTCTCCCACACACACCATCCGGGAGGGCCTTAGGAGGCAGCATCCTACAAGACCCACCCCTGGAGAATCTCCTCCCTCTGTCTCCTCACAAGACACTGCAGCCTTTTTACCTTCTGCTGTGCATGTACACTGGTGCCCATGTGTTCTTCACCAGAGGTGAACCATGCTTGCTAAGTGCACTGGGTAGCAGGGCAGGGATGGGCAGACAACTTCTATGGGTGACTGTGCAAGATGGCTGGTGACAAGAGACATCCTCGGCACAAGCAGTGTCTCTGATTCTTCAAGGACTACAAGGGTCACAAAGATACCTATTAGGCAAGCCAACTAGAATTCCAGGACCCAGGACATAGATTGCACAGGTCCAGGCCTGATACTGAAGGGCTACAAGGTGACTGACTGCTGACACACCAAGAAGCACTGCTTGAGGCTATGAAGGGAAGGGAAGAGGTGGCTCTTTAAACAAGCACCAAATAAGCAAGGAGAGAAAACAGAAAATGCATTCTGAGTGAGAACCGTGGCCATTTAGAGCACATGGCTCTGTGGTGGGGGTTGATCTCTGTGTGCTGCTGGGGTGCTGAGGCAACCAGAGGAGACAAACACGGAGACTAAGAGCAAGGACAGGCACTCTCTTCCCACTAGGTGCCACAGCCAGCCTCTCTCAGCCAGGTGTGTGACTACCAAAATGTCTCTAGACATCGCTGAGAGTCCCTGGGACAACACTGCTTACTAACCATGACTGCAGATATATAACAAAGAGGACACCCAGCCCAGACCTCTCTTCGTTGTAGCCCACTGCATTCGGGAGCCACTGTTGAGGTCACCCTTCTCTCCACAGGTTTCAGGGTTCAGCCCAGCTGGAGATGGTGGTCAGAATGCTAACAGACACCCTCATCATCAAGGCAGTGTTCCCAGATTGGACTCAAACATTGTGCTCACCATTCCAGCCCGTCTTCTAAAACAGCCGTGACAACATGACCAGCTAGTGCCAAGATGGTAGTACTTGTTTAAAAGAATCCTAAAATCAGTTACGAAATTCCTGCCTTAAGCTGCAAACACCTTCAAGTTTTCAACAAAATGAAGGCAGAGAATCCTGCTGGATGCGTTAATCGCTCTCCTGTCCCCCTGCCTCTCCTGTCTGGAGAGTCTCCTCTGCTCTGCCAGATCTGATGGTCCAGCTTCCCTGGTTCCTCGTTTAGAGGCTCATCCCCACACTGTGCATCCCACTTCTTCCAGGGAGACTCCCTGATTACCTGAGCCACCGCCTTGCTTAGCTCATGTGTATTAGCATCACCTGATAGCTCAGTGTTTGCAGGTCTGTTTGCATTACACAAGCCTTGACACATACACACTCTCTCTCTCTCTCTCTCTCTCTCTCTCTCTCTCTCTCTCTCTCTCTCTCACACACACACACACACACACACACACACACACACACACCCCACACATTCATCTTCAGGTGGTACCTCACACTGAACATATCTGCACTTCTTGTCATAGTCCCAAGGGTGACATCCTTCTTGTTGAGGTGACAGTGCTGACTCTTAAGTATATACCTACTCCAGAGACTGAAAGACCCCGGCAGGTGAGCCCTGACCTACCCCTTCCACACACACCAGCGGTCATATACACAATGTGCACTGTTGGCCATGATTCTCCCAGATGTGGCCACTTACAACGTGCATACTGAGTGGACCTTCTGCTGGCTTTATTCACAGCACACGAACTGGTCACCCTAAGCTGAGACCCATGTTAAAGGAAGCTGGTAGCAAAAGCCTGTATGAACACAATCTAGGCATAAACAATAAAGTACAAGGAACCAGCAAACCAGAAGTTAGGGGGAAAGACTGCAAACCGAGTCCCTCCTATACCTAAGGAAAAAAAGATGCTAAAATAAATCAATATACAACCAAGTTTATGAAGACATAGTGGTCAGGAAAAAACCGGGGGAGGGGGGGACCTGCTGGCAGAACAGAAATCCCAACAGAGAAAATGGAAGTTTTTAGAAATTACTAATAATTCAACACATTAATCAGAGACTATGAGTGACCTGGAAGATACAGAGCTGATAAGACGGGTTCCACCCTCAAACAGCTCAGCCGTCACTACTGACAATGAGAACAGACAGTACACAGTACGCTACAAAGGGGCTATGGTCTGGACCACAGAGAACAGTGGCACACACTCTCTAGACTGAGTCTACACAAGAGCCAGGGCAGATGTTGAGCTGTAGTATTCACCAGGAAGGAAAGAGTGCCCCTGCTGGGAGGGCAGAACAAAGGCGGAAGGGCGGCCCAAATGGGAAAAGTCTGGAAGGCAAGATGGAGTGGGGCTGGTGTCTTTGACTCCAACTCAAACAGTTGGTTCCACTGTTGCTGAGCTGAGATAAAGAGAGAAACACTCCGGAAGAGCAAAAGCAGCACAGAGGCGCCTGGGGAAAGGGCCTGGAGGCCTTCCAGGTTAAGGAGGGTGTTGGAGACCAAGGCCTTGGCCTTTTGCATATCTGCTGGACAAAAGATCCCAGGTTTGACTAAGTCTGCTAGCCACAGTGTCTCGGATCGCCCAGCAGGTGTCTCCTCTAGGCCCTGACTCTTAGGCTCGGCTTGATTAGCATTTCAAGGTGTTCCGGCTCCAGCAGGCCTCTCCCTGTTTCCTCCCCATTGTTACTGCCCCCAGGTAGGGATTAAACGTCCGGCCTTTAGCTCAGGTACAACTATGGCATAATTGATGTCTGGTCGCATTATGGATTCTCCCCGCCCCTGCCATTTCCCGCCCTAATGTGTTTAAAACATTGCACCATTAAAGATTTCTTTTGAGCTTGATCGGATTCCGTCTTGCTCCAACGCATTCCTTTGTTTCCTGCTTCTTTCCATTATCAATGGCTTCCTTCCACAGCATTTCCACAGCACGGAGTACCCGCTGGGGGGAACTTCGAAACTAGTAACTGTTACAGGAGGGGAGAACAGGGACTGATGTTAAAACTAACTGTAGTGAAGAGGAAGTGCTTCCTCCGGCACCGGTGCTGGTGGCTTCAGGTGCCATCCCTACCTGATTCTAACACTCCAAACACACCTGCCTCAGATGGAGCAGAGAAGCCTCGGACAAGAGTGCAAGGGGAATGGGCACCATCCTGACTTATGCGGTAACTTTTGATGGGAAAGGCACAGATCAAGGTACCCTTTGGCGGTACCCTCAGCCCACTGGTGGATGCTCAATGCTCCCTGCAGGCTCTCTCTACACACAAGGCACTACAGAGCCACAAGGGACACAAAGTCTCTGCCCAGGCATGACCCTCAATCTCCTGATACTGGTGGTTCTGAAATTCTTTATACTTAAAAATGCTTTGTGATGCTTTAGTATGTACAGAAACAATGAGATACTTTTTCTTTTCTTTTTTAGGTTTATTTATGTTATATGTGAGTACACTGTCTCTGTCTTCAGACGCACCAGAAGAGGGCATCAGATCCCATTACAGATGGTTGTGAGCCACCATGTGGTTGCTGGGAATTGAACTCAGGACCTCTGGAAGAGCAGCCAGTGCTCCTAACCATTGTGCCATCTCTCCAGCCCTGGAGAGGCTTTTTCAAAGAAGCCACCAACTCCCATCTACTCTTGCTCAAAAAGGGTCTGAAAGCAGAAAGGGGTGTCTCTACCTCATGTGTCTTAGGTTTCTATTGCTGTGATAAACACCATGACCAAAAGTACCTTGGGGAGAAAAAGGCTTATTTCAGCCTGCAGTCTGTAGTCTATCATGAGGGGAAGCCTGGCAGGGACCCTCAGGCGGGATGCACAGGCCATGGAGGAAGTGTTGCTTACTGGTTTGCTGCTAGGGATGCGGAGTTTACTTTCTTATACACCCTAGAGCCATGTGTGCAGGGATGGCACCACCATTGTGGGCCTTCCCACATCTATCATTGATCAAGAAAATGTCCCACAGACTTGCCTACCAGCCAACCTTTCTCAGTTGAGGTTCCTTCTTCCCAGATGACCTAACTTGTGTCAAGGTGACAAAAACTAAGTAGCACGTCCCAGTAGAGTGCCAGACAGCCACTCTCTAGAGTTGTCCCTAGTCCCAGTGGCAACACTAAAACCTGAAAGGAGCTCAGGAACAACTGAAGCCACTGGGTGGAATCCAGAGCAGTCCAACTGCTGGCCCCATGGCAGTCACTGCTGTTTTGCAGTAGTCCAAGACTGGGGCTACCCAGAGAGGCTCAGGCCTCTGGCTTCTGCTGCAGGGTAGGGGTGAGTATGGGGCATGTTCCATCTCTGCCCTACCCAGCAAATGTCTCAGGGCTGCTCTTAGGTGGGCCCTCCCTCCTGCACAATGCAGAGGAGGCAGCTTCGCAGGAAAGGAACTGCATGCAGCAAGGGAGGCCCAAGAGTGCTGGGGGGGAGGGGTGTAAAGGGACGGAAGAAGCAGACCTGAGACCCAAGGTAGATATAAAAGGCAGATTCAAGAAGGAGCACAATAAACCGAATACGGAAGGACCGCTCAAGCTCAATTACCCTACAAGTGGGAACACAAGCACCAATGACATGCCTTTCCACACGTGCTCCCAGAAGTGTGGACAGGCTGGTATAGCTTTCTGTACCACATCAAACACACAGGTCTTTCCATCAGAAAATCTGAGTCTGATTCTTGAACTAAATTTGGATTCTTAACTTGTGTATAAGAATTCACCCAATGGCTACAGCATCAGAATTGTAAAAATTGAAATGTTGGGTGATGAACGTGCTAAGTAGAGAGTGAGGTACTCTGTAGATGCCAGCAGGAACACAGGATGGCACCGCACCAGATAGTACTGTCACATTCCTCCTTACACACTATGTGTGCTTGGTGAACACATGTGAGCCTCATACCACCAGTAGCCACTATATACAGGGGGCTCATGGTGAAGGGGCGTGCTCCGACTCCTCCCTCCCTACTGTTCTGTAAGTTGGGTCCACAGGAAATACAATCTTCACTGCTGGGACTTCTCAGAAAAAATGCAGAAATGATACCAGCTCCTTTGCCCAGACAGAGCCTGAGTCCTTCTCCTGTGTTAGAGACATTCTTGAGTGCTGGCTCACTATCAGGGAAACTCCTGCTTGGTGACACTGCTGTGGTGCTCTGGTGCCTTTCATATGGACGTACTGCTTAGAATCCTGACTCAGAGGAAGACAGGGAAAGAGGCTCAAGCAACAAGAAGGGGTCAAAGCAGCCACTGACTCTGGAGAGAAACTTATAGATCTCTCTGAGGTCATAAGTTGAGCTTCCATGAGTCCTCTGTAAAGTGTGAAGAAACACAGGGCTAAGGCAAAACATGACTTCCTTATTTTCCCAAGAAAGGAAGGGATGTGCTGGGTGGGTCCTTCCACACCAGCCCATCTGCAGGGTAGCAGGACTTGATTTCCTTCCCCCATAGCTCCCTGCCACACATAGGCAGGAGAAACAAAAAGGTAGCTGATGGCCTCCACAGCCAGGAGATGGTCATGTCAGCAGGGGGAGGTCAACTTAGCTTAACTTAGGCTGTGAGGTGCTCAATGATCAGAGGCCCACTCTCCTGGGGGCCATGGCAATGGCTGTTGTAGAGCTGACCAGGGATTAGCTGGGTAGCTGCAAAAGCTCTTCCTGGATCTGGACGACTGACTGTCCAGCTGCTACTGATACCTGGCTCTGTGCTGGAGCCACACAAACTCCTGGAAGCTGAAGACCCAGGGAGGGTGGGCAGGCAGGAGAAGCAACATTCACTAGAGTCATTCCTAAGAGGAAAGCAGAGCTGAGCAGGAGACAGATGGGAGAGCAGACACCGGAACACTGTGTTCAATGAAGTTGCTTCTGGAAGCTTGTCAAGGTCCAAAGGGAAAATGAAAGCTGGAAATTCCCAGATAGTTCTAGAAGGTCTAACTCTCCTTTTCTGATGTAGCCAACAGCAAACTGTATGCAGCCTCCTACCCCATCTCGGCAAGTTTTGTGCACCACGCGAAGCCTGACTAAACGCTGGAGCGTGCTGTCCCCAGCTACCCTGACCATTCCCTCTGCAGTTTCCATCCTTGCTGTCCACTCTGCAAGCCAACAGGGCTCCTGATAGCCCAGACCCCAGCCTGCCTTTCTTCCCACCACTGCTGGAGTCTTAAAATCTAATCCACTTCCTGCCTCCCCGGCCTCCTTTCTAACTGGGCTGTGGGTCCTGGGCGTCTGCGGCTAGCACAGCTCTCATACTTTACCAGAGGAAGTGTGGCAGGTGGCAGACGGCCTCAGGCAGTAGGCCAGGCTGACTGTCTTCAGAGGCAAAGTCTGAGGCCTTGCTTCAGTGTCTTCACTAAGAAGAAAAAAGTGCATGGCTGCTGTGTGTTGCCGCCCCTGCTGTGCTATGTACTGTGTGCTCAACCCGGAGGTCTGTGAAGCTCAAAGCCCTTCAACACTGCCATGGTAGACAGTGACGGGAGCTTCCCGCTTGATGCGTGCTTTGTACAAAGTCAAACATGTTCCATCAGATGGAAGCACATGTCACTCTAAGAAGTACCTGAGGGGTTTGTCCACAGCACCAGCACCTTAGGTCTTCCTCATAACACCTAGCAAGCAGCTTGTCCAAAGCCAGGACACAGGTCACCAGAGATGCAGCAAGCAACTGAGCAGGGCCAGGGCAGAGGCCAAGTTAAGATTAAGGTGAACTGTTTAGCCTGGTGTTCCACTGCAGAGGTGCTGCATGCAACTCGACTTGGTGTGCTTTCCCACAAATAATACTGTTGTATTACTCTTGTAGTACCTTATAGTTTCAGATATTTTTGAGTCTTTTTTTTTTTTTTTTTTAACTTGACAGCTCAGGTCACAGTGACTTCCTGATGGTAAAACTGTTCCTCAGAGTTCTTGAATGAGGCACAGATCCAACACCCGCAGGCCGGTTCACACTCCTGGTCCCTGACCAGCCCTTGGCGATTTACTCTCCTGCTGAAACCTACAGATTCATTTAGCTAAGCATTTGCTGAGCATCTGCCACAGGCGCAGCCTGTGCTTGGAGCTGGGACTTAAATAGCTCCAGACCCAGCCTTGCCAGTGGGGAGAGGCGGGCAAGCCTGTGGCAGCAGCAACCTGGTACAGCATCTGTGCATGCCAAGGACATGCTGAGATGCTGCAGAGGGGCCAGCTGGATCCAGGACTTAATGACAATTCCCAAATGGAGAGGCTGTGGGAATGGTGACTCCCCCTGAGGCAAGAAGCCTTAGGATGGTGCACATACCAAAAGTCAGGGCCTGGGGCACAGTGAGACTAGAGAGCCTGGGAAGCACCCTTACTGCGTCCTGTGGAGGGGAAGGATATGGGCTCACATTGAGGAGTCTATATTCCATCCTTAAGGGAAGACTCAGTGGCAAATCAATGGGACTACACATAAACAGGTCAGCTCAAATAACTCATCTAGAAGCAAACCTGTGGCACTTAAGAAAACAGTGCCCATTTAATTATATTAGTAACTCACATAGGCAAATAAGCACACAATGCTGGAGAGCAGCTGATTAAAGTACAGATAAGAAAGAGGTGAAGGGCTGGAGAGATGGCTCAGCAGTTTAGAGCACTTGCTGCTCAATCAGAGGACTTAGGTCTGATCCCCAGCACTCATGGTGACTCATGACCATTTATAACTTCAGCTCCAGGGGTCCAATACTCTCTTCTGTCATCCCAGGATATCAGGCACACATGTGGTGCATGTACATACACGCAGGCAAAACATTCATGCACATATACAGACACTGTTTTAAAAGAAGGAGGTGACAGGAGCAGAGCTGATGTGTGCACTGGAAGGACCTGCCTTCTGAACGTCTGACCAAAGCTCTCGTCACTGAGCAGGCACGAGCCTGGGATAGTGAATCTGGGGAGGCAGCTTCATGAGAAGCACCCACTGCCCTCCTTGGAGACCTCTGTGATTATCCACAGGAAACTCCACTTGATCCCTTCCCCTTATACCAGCCTAAATGCCACCCTGCTTGTGGCCACATCTCAAGAACCTGCTTTGGCAGTGGTTGAAGGGGCCCTTCCCTTCACAAGTGGGAGGGGCTGGGAAATGGAGGCAGTGGCCTTTCAGGTTGTTCGTTCAAAGCAGAGCTGAGCTGATCCCTCAAGCCCTGGCCCTAAGGCTCTGACCTAAAGCCCTGCCCCAGGCCTATCACCCCAGCCCTGGATTTAGGCATGCACCCACACTCTGGGCAAATGACTCCTCTGGCTCACAGTGGCTATGCCACACTTACTAGCTGGGTGTATAGCTGGGTGTGTAGCCGGGTGGAGGGCTAGTAGCCAGTTACCATGAAGATGTGGCAGAGTAGCCAGTGGGCACTGCTGGCCTGGCCATGCAGTCTCACTCTGATTAGTCAAACACTTTATTCTGTGTCCTCTTCTGCTCTCAAAACTGTTCCCCTTGGAGCTCAGTCCTGAGCTAATGTGGACTCACCCCGCCTGGCGTCAGCTCCCATTACCGTTCCTCTCTTTGAAAGCAAAGGTACTACAACAAAGATGGCGCAGGGGTTTTGCCCAGGGTGAGCTCTCTAATATTGAGACTTCAAGTGTGTGCTCAGTAAGTCAGGAGAGGGAAGTGAAAAGGACAGCCAGATTTCCTGGAATGGATCGCTTCTGAAACATGGCCTCATCTCCCTAGGTTTATTCTAGCACCCACACTGACTACAGCTGGACAGACATTTGCCCTTTGTTGACTCAGGGCTGAAACACTGCAGTAAAGCCAAACCTGGCACAGCAGTAGACTGCCCAGAGTCTCCTGATCACAGCTCCACTGTTCGGCCTGTGGGAGGGCAGTTGAGGGAAGTGCAACAGACACCAGGAGACTTCAGTCTTCACCCGGCGAAGAAAGAGGAAGCCTCTCCTTTGCCTACACTTCATTTAAGAAAAGCAAGAACTATTGATGCTGAACCTAGTCTGCATAACCCAGAGGATGCCTTTACTTGCCAGCTCAGCTTCACTGTGGTACACAGTTCCAAGATCTGTAACCCAACTGCTCCTCAGATAGTCAACAAGCAGAAGGTTGCATGCTATTAAGAACATCTACTGCTTCCCACAGAGCTCAAGGTAAAGCTGAGGCTGGAAGAAGCCTGGGTGATTATCGTCACCTCATCTAGAATCTCGTATTTATTTACTCTCTCTGCCTACACACACACACACACACACACACACACACACACCCTAGAATCTTATTCACTTAGCACACTGCAGCTCAAAGCTCTTCTGAAAGGGACAGGATAAAACCTATACTCTAACTGTGCCCCGGTCCAAAGAGACCCTCAGAATTCCACCCCAGCCAGGCTCCTTGGGTCCAGGCTGGGGCTGGGACTCACCATCCTCCCCTTCTCCTTCTTTAAGAACCATTGCTTGACTTCTCAGGACAGGACAGGCTTGCTGGGCTTGGCCATGAAGGAGAACTCCTAACTCACTCAGTAAAGTGTCCAGAGCAGTTTTCTGGGCTGTGGTTGGGTGGAGCTGGAAACTCCTACAGGGTAACAGCCCAGCCACTAGCACAGCTCAGAACTGCCTCTGAACTCCCAAAGGAAGGACTAGAAGCACAGGGACCAACTAGCCCACTGCAGCCTCTGTCGCCACCCAGTTCCCAGGTCAAGCTCAGGCACCTTCTAGCATGTTAAATAGCACTGAGTCATCTTGCCAGCTCAGCAGTGGCCCACGCTGTCTTCACTCACCCAAGCAAGGATGCACAGCTGCTTCTTTCTGCCTCACCTCCTCAATCTTCCCAGGTCATCCCCCGGTTAGAAAGCTGCACAATCCTCATCCGCAGACAGCGACAAGACAGCGACCACCACGGCAAGCTGTCAAAGCCCGGCTACAAACACAGGCCTGGGGCTGGGAAGACAAGGGCCACGCCCCCATCCATGGAAGGTCAGCTCCAACTCCTTTCTGACTTCTGTAGTTTTAACACACACATAACAACTGTATGCTTCTGAGGGTCTGTCCGGTAGTTCCATATACACAATGTTTAGCTCCAAAATTAGGGTGAGTAATGTATTTCCTTCAATGTGTATGGGAAACTTCCAAGTCTTCTCATCCTAAAATGTGAGGCTGGCAAGATGGTTCGGTGAGTAGAGTTTGACCCCCAGAATGCATGTAAAGGTGGAAGGAGACAACCAACTTCCACAAGTTGTCTTCTGTCCACCACACTCCTATGATGGCATGCACAAACCCCTCACCTCAGCACAATAAATACATAAATGTAAACAATAGTAATAACAGTAATAATTAAAAAATCAGGAAGCCAGGTGTGATGGTGCATGCCGGCACTTGGGAAGCAGAGGCAGTTAGATTTCTGAGTTCAAGGCCAGCCTGCTCTAAAGAGGAAGTTCCAGAACAGCCAGGGCCACACAGAGAAACTCTGTCTTGAAAAACCTAAGTAAGTAAGTAATAATAAACCAGGCTAGCCAGATGGTTCCACAGGTAAAGTACTCAGCACTCAAGAGTGCTTTGGTCTTTAAGGAGCCGCCACAGTGCCCGCTGTAACGCTGCACTACACACCTGTGTCCTCGGGGCTTTTTGCTGGCATCATCCCCGATGATCGAGTGATATTGAACATTTAAAATATTTTGGTTATTTTTGTTGCTAGGCTTTGTGGCTTTTTGTTTGTTTGCTTGTTTATTTGGTTGCTTGAGACAGAGCCTTGCCTTATAGCCCAGGTTGGCCTTGAACTCACGATGCCCCTACCCAAGCTTGTGAAGTGCTAGAATTACAGACAGGCCTATGTCCCCATGCCCAGTGCTTCTGTGGCTATTTGTATTGCTTCTGCTTCAATCCCCTGCCCTTTATTCCTCTGTTGTCTCTGCATCTGTTGTTTTAGACAGCCTCATGTAGTCTGAGCTGGCCTCGAACTCCCTACGTAGCTGAAGATGACCTCATTTCTCATCTTCTTGCTCCGCCTCCCAAGCGCTAAGATGCAGACATGCACCACCATGCCCAGCCACTGGCTTGTTTTTTAATTAGGCTTCTTCTATGTGGTTCCTTGTATATTGGCTATATTCTACACAACTTACATATTTTTCTCAAAAGCTTTTTAGTTTGATAAAACTGCATGATCTATTGCTGCCCTGGTTTGGGGCCCTAGCAATAGTCTCGTTGTCTGTAACATCTTACAGTGCTGCCCTACGTTTTCTACTGGTTTTGTACTTTTTATTCTAATTCAGGTCTTTGATAATCTGAAGTTGATTGTTTATGATGGAGAGACAGGGTCAGGTTTCATTCTTTCATATGTGGACACCCAGTTTCTCTGGCACCAATGTTGGTGTTTTTGTTGAAAGTCAGTTGGCTGCAGACATGTGACTTCTGGGTTCCCACTTGTGCTTCAGTGCCTGTGTGACAATATCATGCTGTGTGGCTGCTGCTGCCCTGTAGTGTGTGCTGACATCAGGGTGAATGCCTCCCTCCCTCCCTCCCTCCAGCAGTGCTCATCTGCTCAGGATTACAATGGTCATTAGGGACTTTGTGGGAATCTGTGAAGAGATCTGTTGTTTGATGCACATTTATTCCCAAGCTGCACCGTGACAAGCAACACTAATCTAGAACTAGAACAAATCGCTCCCAAGGAAGACAAGCTCAAAGTGACCTCTTGTCTGAGTTTACCTGGTCCTTGCCACCTTGAACACTGAGCCAGGTTGCTCTGCCTTGCTCGAGGATTCTGGGGGACATCAGCCCCTGCTATTCTTTCTGATGCTGACCACAGTGAAGCCGCACACTGCCCTGGATAGCGCCCCGTTCCTAGTTTCTGACGCAGCACATCAAGACGTTCTTTTCTGCATGTTTTTGATGTTCATGAGACACATTCACAGATGAAAGTGGACAACAGTAGCAGGCAGTCTGATCCCGCCCTGGGACAACCTCGGAGGTGCTGTGGGTTTGCTCTGGCTTCTTCTGCATGCAGTGTACATTATATGTGTCTCTCATGCCATACACATGTATGTATACACATCACAAAGTTAGTAACTGTTTTTGCATGCTGTTTATAAATACTTCATTTTTACTTTGTGTGTGTGAAAATGTGTGTGTTCACCGGTGTGTGCATCAAGTGCTTCCTCAGCTGCTATTCACTTTCTTTCTTTCTCTATCTATCTATCTATCTATCTATCTATCTATCTATCTATCTATCTATCTATCTATCTCGGAGACAGGGTCTCTCTCTATATAGTCCTGGCTGTCTCGGAACTCACTATGTAGATGAAGCTGGCCTCAAACTCACAGAAATCCGCCTGTCTCTGCTTCTCAACTGCTGGACTAAAGGTGTGTGCTACCATGCCCAGCTCTTCACCTGAGTTTCTCAGTGACTCCTCCTTGGAGTTCATTGATTCAGCTAGACTTGCTGGCCAGAAAGTCCCTGGGTCCCTCCTGCCTCCACCTCCTCCCACAATGGAATTCCACACCTGACTTTTACAGGGGAGTGGTGATAGGAGTCAGAGTGTCATGTTTATATGGCACTTTACCAATTGAGCCATCCCCTAGCCCTATTTTTTTCCAGGACTATAAAGGGTGCCATGTGTTTTCATTACTCACAGCCTGTAACTTTTAAGCAGGGCCCAATCTCAGTGCCCTGTGCATGTGCTCTAGTTCTCCCCCATAAGACTCTCTTACAAGTGGAGTTCCTTGATCCAGAACAGCTTCCCCTGTGTTCCTGGGGTGGACTGTGAGGCTCCTTAGCAAACTGTCTGTAACAACCCAAGTAATACCATGACATCACTGGGTGGTGTCCTAGTTTCATTTCTGCTAATGTGACAGATGCTCTGGTTGAATACAACTCTGGGGAGAGAGGGTTTATTTGGCTTAAAACTCCAGGACACAGTCCCTTAATTCAGAGAAGCCAAGGCAGGAACTTTAAGCAGCAAATCACAGCACATCCACAGCCAAAAGCTGAGAGAAATGAAAATACCCATACTGTCTGCTTACTTATTTTGTCTTAGTTAGCTTTAGGGCCCAGCCCATGAAACGGTGAGCTCACAGTCTATGCACTCTTACATCAATTAACAACCAGTCAAGGAATTCCCCACAAGACAGGCCAGAGGCTGGCCTGATCTAGGCAAGCCGCAGTCTCAATTCACTCCCTTCCCAGGTGATTCCAGGTTGTATAGAGTTGACAGTTAAGTCTAAGCAGTACTGTTGACTTTCACTAAGTCTCTCTGTGCCTTGCTGATGTGGCCTGCCTTGTCTAGTCCTGAAACCCTCTGTGGGGTAGAGTGTCCTCTTCGACCTCTGACCTTGAAGAATCCTGTGTCACTGCACTCAGCTGCATTCAAAACCTGTCTAATGATTCCTAACCCCTATTTCTACCTCTGGCATTAGATCTGATTCCCAGATGATATTGACTTGGGAAGGACAAGTTACTTCTGTTTCCTATTTCCTGGCAGTGGGACAGACAGCACGTGTCTGGATTCCAGAGTCTGATCTGTCCAGACAGGCCCACACTGACCTGCACTGACGGGGGGTGGGGGGAGACATTCCTAGTGCTGGTCTCTGCACTGGCCTCACTGCCATCAAGGCTGCCTTTCCTGAAGTGTGAGAACACTTCTGTTCCATGAGCCGCTGTCCACACCTTGTGGAGGGGGGGTTCCTACTGATTGTCATCCTTCATACTGGTTTGTAAGACCGAACAGACTATTTAGAACATGTAATGCAATCTGCAACTTATTTTTCACTCCAATTCTACCTTTCTTTTTAAAAACCAATCAAATCTTTCCTTTCTACCATTTCCCCCAATAAGGGTCCCTGAGCACCGTGAGTGTGGGTTGCAGAGACATCAAGGACTAAATGGATAGTGTTTTCCCTGTGTGGGATGAGGAAGACAGTGGGCCACTCCTGGACGTGTGCTCTGGGGCTCTGGAGCATGTGGGGTTCTGTGGGGAGCTGGAAGGGACCGTAAGGTGGTGAGGCTGGAGGACAGAGGCCTTTGAAGGGCTGTGGGGGGCTGTGGGGGCTGTGGGGCCTTGGGCTGTCTCAAGGACAGCAGTTTCTGTTCTGGGTGAGATGAATGACTACTGCCACGTTCTGGGCAGATCAGAGACATCTGACTTCCTTCGTGACACACCACCTGGGGTGCTGGTAAGAGCATAGCCTGCGGGCAGCCAGGGCAGAAGCTGTATGGCCTGAGAAGCTGCTATGAGAGATGGGCAGCTAAGCACTCAAAGGCTCAAACCCTCCCAGAGCCAGGAGGGCCTACTGATGGACTCCATGTGAGGCACGAAGAGTCAAGGCCTGAGGAGGTAAAAAGATGAAACTCCATCTTCTGAGCGGCAGGCCACAGGCTCGCCCCACGGCTTCTGCTCCCCAGTCCTTTCCCTCCATCCCCACGAACCCTTACGCTCCTACCCCTCAGGATCTCACAGTATTATCCCTTCTCTTGGGTCCCTGTGACTCACATCCTCTGCAAATCAGGACTTCACAGCCCTGTCCCCCCGGTCCCTGCCCTACAGCTCCTTGGAGCCCTGTCCAAAGCCCCTGGCTTTGGGCCTTCACAAATCTCACCTCCAGTATTCCATGATCCGTTCTTAGTATAATTCTCAAAAAGTGAATCAAGGACTGGAGAGATGGCTCAGCGGTTAAGAGCACTGGCTGCTCTTCCAGAGGTCCTGAGTTCAATTCCCAGCCACCACAGGGTAGCTCACAACCATCTGTAAAATGATCAGATGCCCTCTTCTGGTGTGTCTGAAGACAGCTACAATATACTTAAATACATAAAATAAATAAATAATTCTTTGAAAAAAACATTAAAGAAAGAAGGAAGGAAGGAAAGAAGGAAGGAAGGAAGGAAGGAAGCTCATACAGCAGCTACTATCCCTATTGGGCTGATCATGAGACTTCATGGCAGTTCAGGGGACAGGCCTGAGTCCTAGCTTTTGTGAGCCCAAGCAGAAAAGCTGCCCTACAAACTGGAATGCATCAGAAACCCCTGACCATGTCACAATGCCCTCTGCTTGATTTCTGCTTCCTAAAGCTAATGCAGCATTAACTTTGTTAACTAAGAAAGGAATAAAGAAACCTGTCGTAAGTTCCAGAGTACCATGTTTGACTCAGAGAAAGTAACTACATAATTATCATCTTTACTAGGCAAGCATGTGGTGTACCCAGGTAATTCCAACACTCAGGATCCTGGGGTGGTGGGGGAATCACGAGCTAGAGGCCCACCTAAACTACACAGCAAGACCATCTGTCTCAAAGTCTAAACAACATCCAGGGTCCTAGGCACAGGCCTCTAACAGTAACTACTTAAAAGGCTGAGGCAGAGGACTACAGATTCAAGCCTAAGTCCCATGCTACGAGGTACATGCAAGGCCAGGCTAAGTAACTATCAGGACTCTACATGTACAGGGGTAGATCCTCGAAAGAGCACTCATCTAGCTTCATCTTACAGATTGGGGCTGAGAACTGGAAAGCTGGCAATAGTAAGAGTTCCAGCATCCTAGCTGACTGTGGTAGCACACATCTTCAATTCCTGCACTCAGGAGGCAGAGTCAAATGGATCTCTATGAGTTCAAGGCCAGCCCAGTCTACACAGTGAGTTCTGAGGAGCTAAGGCTGCATATTGAGACACTGTCTCAAAAGCAAAAAACAAACAAAACAAAACAAAACAAAACAAAAAAACCTTAGTTTATAGCATCTTGTTAACATAAACAGGGGCTATCCAGAACACTGGAATATGTAAGCATCTCACACACTAGGCACGTCTACAGCCTGTGCCAAATGGAGTTTCCTAGAAAGGTCACTATGCATTTACCTGAATGGGAACTGTTAGGAAGTTCCCATGTACATTGAAATAACAAAAGCAGACCAAGGCTCAGAACGGGCTTCAGGTGCTGGGGAGCTCCACAGGAGCTGAGGGAGGCCGACAACAGCGTGAAACCAGCCAAGTGGAAGAAGACATTTGAAAGCTACACACATTCAAATCATGTGTCACGGCATTCCTACTTGAGTTTGTTTTTAAAATAAATTTTATTGTGCATATTTAAGGTGTACATGATGTTCTGGACGGCATGTCAGGCAAGTGAGCACACCTGTCGTCACTGTGCTTACTCTTGTGTTCCCAGGGCAGGAGCACAGGCTTTCCTCCTCCGTGCTCCCCAGCACAGCTCACTTCTTAGCTGGCCGGACTTCTCAGTGAGCTTTAGCTCTCCTGACCTACACCTCACACACTGATGCAGGAGTCTAAACTCAAGGTGTTTCACAGTTCCAAAAAACTGAGACATTTAAACATTTTAACCCTTTACTCCCACCCATCCGCAATGGATAAGGTGAGAATATACAAAGATGGCTGACTTGCCATGACACTGGATGACATGAATATTTCTATGATTTCTTCACTACCATGGTTACCCTCCAACTCTAGAGCACTTCCAGCCTCGCTCAGATATTATGGCTTAGCTTCTCCATATGTCTACCCACTAAGTAAAATCACACATATATTTTTGGTGAAACTACTACTTAGCATTTAAAAATAAATAAATGGGTTGGAGAGATGGCTCAGCCATTAAGGGCTAGGCTCACAACCAAAAATAAAAATAAATAAATATTGCCTACAGAATATGCTATGAATGAAATTAGCACAGTGGCATGAAAGGTCACATTTCTTGTCTTACGTCTGTCACTGACTGTCAAATTTTACCACAGCATAAAACAGTACCAACAGGGTCAAGTGTACCAAGCACTGTGTTCAAAGGTGTCTTCCAGAGAAGACTCCAGGATAAATTGCTGAGACCCCAAAGCCTGCTCCCATTCCCTGACAAGCCTCTCTGGCACCTGGACACCCATGGCGTTCTTATGGCTGGCCAGAACAAGTGTGTATGAGGTAGAATGATAACACTTTTATTATCAAAATGAAGAGTCAACATTAACCAGGTGTCCGAGCACACACAGACCTAGTGCACGCCTTCGCCAGGGTTATATGCTGCCTGCTCCTCCCCTTCTTCAGGCTCTCATTGTCTAGGCTGCCTTTGAACTTGCAACTGAGGGAGTTCAACTCCTAAACTGCTAGGATTACAAGGGTGTGTTACCATGAACATCTCTTGTTTTATTTTATCTTTTCTAAGAAGGGCAACTGAGATTTGCAAGAAAAAAAAAAAAGACACAGAAAAGGTACAATATTATAAAACCAACAAAGATTGATCTTATTCCTTTGTGAAGAAAATTGATTATCAGTGCCATCAAGTGTCCCAGAGTGAGCACTGTGGGGATCAGGTCCCCTGTCTGTAATGAGGACAGCCCGGCTACGATGCTCTTAGAGAAGACCCACAGTCCTCCTAGGGCGGAGTGGTGTCTAGAGTAGCGAGAAGACTCACAGCTAAAGAGACTCTCTGGAGGCAATGACATAAGGCCCCAACTGACCATAGCCCAGAGATGTTGGAAGATCCACCTTGCAGACTTCATTGACAAGTTACTAATGCCAGGGAGACACTTTCCTCCACGGCAGAGAACACAGGGAAGAATGATAAAGCTAATGCACTTCAATGTGGCTACTATGGTACCTTTAAATACCTTTTAAGTAAAGCAAACAAAAATTTACTTTAATTAATTAATTAATTAATTAAAAAGTTAAAAAAATAAACTAAAAAAGAAAAACCTCTTGTATCCAGAGACTGGGTCTATGCTGCCCTCTGCTGGCTAAATGAATGCACTGTTGCCCGCCATGGCTGTTACGGTACCTTTCAATGTGTTTGGTACAACCCTAATGTAGGAAACAGTTTGTGACTATGTGGCAACCCTCAGCTTCACTCCCCCTTACGGTTGATACTTTGAGGCTGGGTCTCACTTTGTAGCCCTGGCTTATCTCACACTCATTATATAGACCAGGACAGCCTCCAAGTCACTGCTGCCTCTGCCTTCCAGTGCTGGCATGGGCTTACACTACCAGGCCAGCCTCCCACTGTCCAGCAGGTGTCCCCTTGCCCAGGGCAACTACAGTCGAGTGTACTGAATGCTCCACACTGATTTGGCAAGCACTGTGGAACCTTCACGAGCCATTCTGTCTGGCACTTTGTCCCCAGTGTTAAGTGTGGGGTTTACTGAAGGACACAGGGGTGGCAGCACTGGAAGAGATGACCACAAAGCAGCTAAGAACGAGGTTCTGAGGCTGAGGAGCTCCAAGCTCAGAGGAAGAATACAAAGAAAATTTCCCCTGTGGGAGTAGTGGAGCAAGTGGAGGAGGAAAGGAAAAATATGCTTTTTGAGAAAACCAAGAACTCAGTGGCATCGTCTGGCTTTTACTTTAATGGTGACCTAGAAATAACAAATGCTGCTCAGAAGTCACCATCTCAAAAGAGATAACCTTTGGGGTGAGGAGGCCCTATCTGAGATGGAGGACAGTTTCAGACAGAGCTGTGCAGAAAAGGAGTCCCTCCCGAGACCCAGCACGCCCGGCTCCCAGCCCTCTACTCCCGCTCTCCTCGTTACTCTACTCTTTGCAAACAGCTGTGTGACCAGTCACAGCAAAGCTCATTCTCCTCTCAGGCAAGCAATCTAGTCCAGAGAGAGGCCTACAACACACAGGGATGGGGAAAAGGCAAACTTAGAGACAGGATAGGGAGTGCTATCAGGAAACTGGGCCATCACACTGCCAGGTGGGCTGGCAAGATCTGTTACACTAGCTAAGAGACCAGAGGCTGCAGTCTGAGAAGCCACCGGGTGAATTTTAAGTGCGTGGATCAATCAGTTCACAAAGTAATACAGAGACACTTCTGCAGGGCCACCTGATCTCACTGAGCGATTTGACTGAGGCGAATAGGCATTCTCCAGCCACCTCATCCTCACCATCATCTCTAACTCAAGATGAAGTTTGCTTAGGGGCGAAGGGGGTGACAGCCACCTGCCCTGGCCCTTCTTTGAGCACCCTCCCACCTTGTTCTCTCCTGCGCTTCACCCCTCCCACCATGCTTTCTCTTGTATCTCATCCCATGGTACCAGAGGCACAGTTTGCTTAAACTCTGAAACTCCTAAATGGCAGCTCCTTGCTACCAAAACTTCACAGGCCAGCAGTAGTGGCCTTTAATTCCTGTATTCAGGAGGCAGAGATGGGTGGATCTCTGTGATTTTGAGGCCAGCCTAGTCTACAAAGTGAGTCCAGGGCAGCCAGGGCTACACAGAGAAACCCTGTCTCAAAACACAACAACAACAACAAAAACGAACAAACAAACCTTAATGGACAACAAGGAGTTATCTGAGAGGCTAAATGTCAGTCCAAAACAAACAAACAAAAAAACAGGAAAAAACCCCTGCTATTAAATAAAGCATAGACATTGAATAAACAGCCTGAGTTGTTTTATAAACACAATGAGATTTTTAAAATATTTCACTGATGGCATACCTTCCTGCACTTCCTTCCTCCTAGTTTAGACTGCATAAGGAATACGTGACGACTGTGCTTCTGTGGTACCAGGGCATACACAGGACATAAAACACTGAGGGAAAAGTCCTGAGCCCACTCAGCCCATCAGGAAGCCTCCATCCATCCTTCAACAAACATCCACATGGCTGCCCTGTGGGGAGAGTGGTACACAGAAGACTAGCAATAGCACTTTCTATGAGGTCTCACAGCACGAGGCTGCACCTCAGGCTCTAGCCATGGGTGCGCTCCACAGGAGAGTCTGTTTGAACAGAGAGCATTCTCTACCATCCATCCGTCCACTGCCTGTTCCTGTGGGAACTGTGAGGTAGATTCAGAGCTGAGTTCCAGTTAACTGAAACATCTCTTCACTGTTATCTGAAGATTTTTGAACGAGCAGAAGAGGCTGTGACGTTTCCATGAACACATCCCTACTTCCCCTGTGGTCATATCTTATGTGACTATTGCCAGGAACCGTGAATGCAATGAGCTTACTCAGATGGTCACCTTCCACGTAAATGCCCTTTCTGTTCAAACCTCAGAATACCTCACCTGATTTCATCTCTAAAAATTTAAATATTATTATTTGTCTTCTTTTGTTAAGACAGGGTCTCTAACTCAGATGAGCCTTACCTCACTATGTAACTGAGGATGGATGACCTTGAACTCCTGACTCTCCTCCACCACCCACGTGCCAGGACTACAGGCGCACACCATCACAAGGCTCCCACTGCATTTAACTGTCAATCTCTTCAGTCACTTCCAGCCCAAGGCGGCCCCTCAGCACTCCAGGGTTCAGGGCCCGACACATGAGCAGAACCTCTTCAGTTCCTCAGCTTCCATTGTCAGCTGCTTTCTTCAGATTACCCCAGGCTCACGCTCACACAATTTAGATAAGAATAACACATAAAATGAGGTTGCCTCTGGGTCAGAGGTATGTGAGCCAATCAATCTTTTTGTCAGCATCAATAACCCTGACCACTGGGTAAAGGGGAGCAAGCTGGGCTTCTGTGAGGTCATTCTTATCCCCACCCTGACCCCCAGACTAGTCTCTGACTGGGGAGACTCTTGCTCCTCAGCATCTTCTTCTGAGTGCTAATTTCACTGCCAGTGTCCTCAAGGTGGCTCTGTCAGGTCTAAGCTCCACTGCTTTCTGCCATCACGAGATCTCCCAGGCTGGCTCATTTCGTTCTTTGTCATGTTAGGCCATGGCATCAACTATCTTGCCAAGGACTGTGGAATCTTTTGAACGTAGATGGTATTTGAAAACCAAGATCAGGGTTCTCGAGTGCACAGAATGAACAACTGTAACTGTGAAGCTGCTCAGATCCCTGCAGGAAGAGGCACTAGCCACTCTCCCCTTCCCGCGGGGTGACCCCAGCATACACGCACCACGCTCACTGGTTGAGTTTTTATTGCTGGTTGCAGATGCTCTACACGTAGCTTGGATAGCAATCCTGTCAATCTATGCACACACACTTCCAACCCCACTGCCCCTCTTAACTGTCTTCTGAAGGGCTTTTGCTCCACAAAAGTTCACTTATCTATAGTCTGATCTGTCAAACTAGTCTTTATGACTTCTGGGTTTAGAGGAGAGTGACTTAGGAGTTAGTGTTCCCAATAAAACTAAAATTATCACCAAATTTATATCTGTGTGTCTGTGTGTCTGTCTATCATCCATCCATCCATCCATCCATCCATCCATCCATCCAACCATCCATCCATCCATCCACCCACCCACCCTTCTTTCTTTCTTTCTTTCTTTCTTTCTTTCTTTCTTTCTCTCTCTCTCTCTCTCTCTCTCTCTCTCTCTCTCTCTCTCTCTCTCTCTCTTTCTTTCTTTTCTTTAACCTAAACTCATCTGCAGTTGATTAATGTACAAAACAACAAATGGACCTAAATTTCTTTCTAAATGGATAGGTAACCAACATCTGCAGAAATGTCACCAGGATCAGAAAATCCCAGGAGTCAGCTGCCTGGGCCTGGGTTGGACAGAAGTCATCTGCTCTCTCCATGTGAGAGTTTTCTCATCTAGAAAACACATTTTTATACTTCACAGCCAGGTATGTGGTCCATGCCTGTAATTCTAGCTAAGGTAGGAGGGCCCTGAATTTGAGGGCCTGGGCTATAGAGAGAGGGTTTGTGAAGCAAGAAAAAGAAGAAGAGGGGAGAAGGAGGGAGGGAGGGAGGGAGGGCAGATGATAGGTTACAGTGATTTTAAGACTATACTTTATTTAACCTAATATAGCTGAAACAGCACTTCAACATGTAACCAATATAAAAACTATAACAGTGTTTCCTATATGTATGAGGTATATTTGTATATATACTTCAAGTGCTTAATTATCTGTCACACAAGATAGGGCACACCAGACTATCTCATTGGTTTAGTTGTATATTTTTTTGATAGATCATGTATGTACAGATGGAAAAGTATTTAAAAAGTTGAATGTCTATTATTGAGAAAAATCTCTTGGAAAGCAACAACCAAGGATTTATTACTATAATAAACAGTTATGTGTATGTGTGTGTGTAAAATATATATATATAGATAGATGTGTATGTATATATATATATAGATAGATGTGTATGTATATATATTATTGTAGGACATTGGTACAAACTTTCTTTTTAAGACTAAAGAAAATGGGGGCTAGAGAGATGGTTCAGTGGTTAAGAGTACTGGACGCTCTTCTGAGGTCCTGAGTTCAATTCCCAGCACCCACTGTAGTCTCATGGGATCTGATGACCTCATGTAACGCACATGCAGGCAAAACACCCATATACATAAATAAATAATCTTTCTTTTAAAAAAAATGGAGAAAATGAAGGCTGTACACCATCAATGATTTAATTTTCTACCCTAAATTTCCTCTAGCAGAAATCCCTGGAAGGATTAAGTTCTCATTGTAGCAGCCAATTAAATAGAACAGGAAAACCAGTGCTGGGCAGTTGTTCCAGTGACCACACAAGGTGAGCGAATCTGGGATGAAGTGCCAGACGCGTTACAGGGCTTAACGAGGCTGCTCACTATAAACCCACACACTGGCCGACCCAAGTGCCCAGAACTGCACTTGTCACAATGAGACAAACTTTTCCAAGGAAAAAAATCTAAAATTTTATTGAAAGACTTTGTAAAGAAGCTGAGAGGAGCTGAGCCCACACACAGAAAGACTCAGCTCCCTAAGAGTCAATTCCCTCAGTGAACTCCGGTCTCAGTGCTACTGCAAACCATTACCCAGAAGCTGTTACTCAGTGATTTAGGGGTTTGGGGTGTCATGGTGCTGACACAGGACATGGAGCTCAGAAATCTCTCTCCAGAGGAAAATTCTTAACACTGGTATGTGAGCGGAGGCAAAGGAGTCTGTGTCAGCACAAATGCTGCTGGGATGCAGTGTCACACGCACACTGGCCGACGGGAGTGTCAACAGTCATGGCGTGTTCACAGCAGCACTGGAAACTCTCAGCCGATGTTTCTAAATTCTGCGCGCGCGCGCACACACACACACACACACACACACACACACACACACACACACACACACACATATACACACAGAGGCACATGCCTTCAAAACAGAAGAATTCTTACTAAATACAAAACAACCGCAGATTCACAAAGGCATTTTCTAACCTGGAAACTTGAGCACACCTCCCACATGGCCTTTGCTGAGGAACTTCTAGAAGAGTTCTGAGAACATCACTGATACGTAAAACAGCAAAGACGGGGTCTTCAGCTGCTAAAGGTAAAATCCCTCAGCGAAGATGACATGGTACTTCCAGGACAAGTCAGGAGAGAAGTCAGAACACAAAAGTCCCCAGCACAGTCAGTCCTGAGAAGAAAGGCTATGGGACCATGCAAAAGCCCTGCCTGCCTGAGGTGGGGAGCAGGCAGCAGATACTGCAGCTCGGTAGAGAAGGTGGTGACAAACAGACAAACAAACGCCAAACCTGATACTTTCAAAGAAAACCAAGGAAATGTCAAACTGATGCAATCAGTCTTCTAGGAAAAGCTTTAGAGAACAGACTGCCTGGTTCTGGTCACCTTCTATTGTATTGGGGAGGGGGAGGAATTCTAAAATGAATGCTGTGGTTACCCCCATGTAAAGATTTAACAGTGTTTTGAAAATGACTTTAACCTAAGAATTGTATCAGTGTTGAACCTCCTTAGAGTAACATTTAAAACTGAGGGACTGGGGGGATGGTTCAGCCCTTAGCCCACGAGCTGCTCTTACAGAGGACCCAGGTTTGGTCCCCAACACCAAATTCCCCTAAAAGAAAGCCCCATGCACACTCCTGCCACCCCAGCTATGGAAACCACCAATTGCCCTTTCGGTTTGGCCAGGCCTGCTGTGTCATGTGGCCTTTGTGCCTGTGTCAAGGCTCAGATACTTTAGAGTCGTTCACCCCTATAAGGGCTCAGAAATGCTCACCAGATGCTACACTGCTGTCTCCCTCTGACCCGTGACGGGCATCTAGGCTATGCGCACTGTTTGGCTCTTCTGGCTGGTGTTGTCATGAGCACTCAATGTCTCCATAGGGTTCATCATCTTAAAGAACAGCATCTAGAGCTCCGATCGGTGTTTTCTGCTTTTCTGGATCCTACCATCTTTCAAAGTTGATTCCAGAGCCTCTCTCAGCTGTCTGTCAACTGTGACCACACAAAGGAAACAGAGTGCTGGGACAGATTTCTGAGTTCCCCTCTGCGCACTCTGATTTAACGACCTACAAGCACTGTTCCCCACTGAACATGCTCTCTGAACAGCGGCTGTGACTTAGGTGGCACCCAGTCAGTGTACCACAGCTTAGTGTACGTTAAGTGCTGACCTTCCCCCCAGAGAATGAACAGATGTTTCAACACGGCAGTTGCTACGGGGATGCTTATGAGAGAGATTATTAAATTACTTCTTATTTTTCTCTGCATGTCTAAACCAAATTCAATTAGGAGTTTTAAGACAAAATTTTTAGCTTTCACCAAAAAGCCAAACATAGTACAAAATTTAAGTTCACTTATGAACGAGGTTTGCCGGCAGCTCAGAGCAGGGTGGGTGGGTGGGGTCCCTGCTGTGGCCCCGGCTTCCGACCGGAGCAGCACACATCCCCTTCTTGTTTCCTCCCCTTCCCTCAGTCTAATCACACAGCCCCTTCGTCGTAAAACCACAGGATCAGTGTTACAAAGCGATGCACTCCACCCATCCTCCTAGTCAGCTGACAAGCAGCGGGCAGTGGAGCTGTGCCTGTGACCCGGAGCTCCTGTCAGTTTCACTGAGGTCAAGTAGGCCAACAGCTCCTTGACACTGACCATGGATGTTAAACAGAGGTGAGAGCCCTGCTTGGTCTAACTGTTGCATTAGAAAATAAGGGCTGGTTCGAGAATAAAAATTAAATAAAACACCTCTAAATCGATTATTTAAATGACTATTCATAAAGTTCTCCAACATTCTACTTAGGCTGAAGTTTAAATGCTTGTTTAAAACAAACAGTAGATAGCAGCAGGAGTCTTCTAGCTTCAAAAGCATCCACACCAAGGTTAGAAGCAAATCAGAGATGCAACAGTTGGCCAAAGTAACAAGCACTGTCCGTGTATTGTCCCAACAGTGCCACACTTTAGCACATACCTCTAGAGCAATATAGCACTTGTTGGCAAACCACTTAAACATCTACAAAAAAATGTCAAAAAGTGTGATTCTATCGGGCCACATAAAGACGTCTGTGTATGGGGTGACAGCTGAACTCTGCCATCTTGCTTCTTCACTGCTTTGTGTCCATCCAGGAACGGCTGCAGGAGCTCACTTCATCCTACATCAGGGCTCCAGAGACAGCAGGCGCAGGCAGCATTGTGACTATCAGTATTTCATCCTAACTTACTCTATTTTACATTAAACAAACTTTGTGTGCATGCATGTGTATCCAAGTGTCACTAAGCACATGCCATGGTACATGCACAGATAAGAAGACAACTTGGGGACATTATCTTCTCATTCCACCACTTGGGTTCTGAGGACTGAGCTCAGGTCTTGGTCTCAGCAGCTAGCACATTTACCCACTGAGCCTTCTTGCCAGCCAACCAGTTATTTAATGCTAAAGTATCTGCCTCAAAGATTATCTCTTGGGAAAAAGCAGGGAGAAATTTACAAATTTGTAGCTTATTTCCCAGATGCCTGAAACTAGGTGGAGCCTTCTCCCTTCCTCACAGTCAAGGGTTTGATTGCTGCTGTCTGCCTCCTTGTTCTAGGTTTCCAGTAAGTCAGAACCTGGGAGGGAACTCTTGTTCTCTCTTGCTATGAAGGGAAGTATCCTAGTGTTTTAGTGCTGGAGAGAGGACCCAGGGCCTACGCATGATAGAAAAGTGTTCTGCCACTGAGCCACAACCTAAGCCCTCTTTGTTTGAAACCCAGTCTTACTATGTAGCTCAGGCTGGCCTCTAGATCTTCCTGCCTTGACCTCTCTAACACTGGAACTAGAGGTATGTGTCACCACATTCTACTTCCCAGAGCTTTAAAGTATGCATTTGAAACAGAGGACATTGGGAGCCATCAAAAACCTAAGAATGAAGCTGGTGGACTCAAAATGAGGAGGCTACCAGTACCCCTAGTTAACCACAGTGCTTACAAACTGACGTTGGGGAATCTAACAGATCACAACATCAATTAAGCAGTAATAACAATTAGAACAGAAAACAGCACATAATGATAATCTGCCATATTGCAGTTATTAAAGAACCAATTTCTCCAAATTTTAAATTAGTATAATTACTTAAATATAATTATTGCCATCCAATTCATCAGGGACACAAATCACTAACTCTCAGAATAACCTATAATTAAAAACTTAGTTCCAAAGCAGAAGATCATCCATCTACCTGGCAGTTCTAACACTAAATAATCCCCTAAATAATAGAGCTGTTCTCAAATAAGTTTTAGAAAGAACTCCTCTAGGACTGGGGCAGATCTATGTTAGAGCAATTGCTTAGCATGCCTGAAACTTCAGGTTCTATCCCAAGAACCATAAACACACACACACACACACACACACACACACACACACACACACACACACACACACACTTTTAAAGAGTAATGACTGAGTGGTAACTGTGTGTGGTCTGTAGGTGGACAACGCTTCCTGATGACAGGAGGGGATTCTATATTCCTTAGGTATAAGTGAAGGGTCAAGTGACCATCAGAAGCTATGCTGTGTTGTGTCATAAATGTCATGGACACATAACTACCACAAAGATGTCATTTATTTTCATGAAGCTGAAGATGACACCTAGGTCTCCATGTGTGTCAGGCTCTACCACTAGGCTACAATCCCAGCTACCTGAGCTTCTCTCAACTGGTTGTACCTGAACAGGCTATGTTTTTCTTACCAAACATAAAATAATTATTTTAGTGGATTTACTTTCAAAAGTCTTTAACATATTTGGGAGCACAGAGGGCTCTATAAAAGATACCTTGTCAGTCACAAAGGGATATAAGAAAGCTGAGAAAGTAGGAAAAGCTCAACCACAGGCCTGCTGTGCTCAACAAACCCAGCAAAACGCAGATGAGGCTTAGTCACAGGGGCAAGAAAAGCAGACAGACATCATGTCACTGTGGTTTGAACTATTAAGAAACCCCCATCTGAGCTCAACAACTCCATATGCTGCTGCTGAAACACTCCCCTCTATGGAATCAGCAGGTTTCCTTGGCCAAATGTCCCTAGTCATGGGGAGCCCAGGCACCCCGAGTGTCTCAAGTCCTGAGTGGATGTGTGTGTAGTTGGTGTGAGCTGGCCATATGAAAGACCATGCCTCAGACCCATGGGAAAATGGCAAAGCCTTCCTTCCCAGTCCAAGTGCAGATGTTGACAGCGTGTCCAACTGTTGTCCATCAAAATGTCCACTGTAGTGCTCTCCCTGCCAGATGTTTATAGCCTAAAGTCTATTCCTATCTAGCTACACCTGACTCCCTGTTCAGCTGTACACAATAGTCCCACCTCTTTGCTCAATTATGTATTATAAATATGCTGAGCATCTACAGAGCTAGGCTTTTCCATCAGGGAGTCCAGCCCACCCAACCCCAGCTTTTCTGTGTGTTTGTGTATTTGTCTTTTCTTCATCCCCTTGTTTCCCCGGTTGCTCAAATCCCTGAGGCTGTGGAAGGACTCAGTACCTGTTCCTTTCTCTAACTAGAGTACAGCCTCTCTAAAAACTACCCAATCTGAAGCCTATGAAGCATGGCCCTCTGAGCAGAATAGCTGTCACCTTCATCTTAGCAACTGTGACCCCTTGCAAGAGACACCAAAATTGGCTTGCTGACCACTGATGTTCCCTCACCGAGGGAAGAGTAGGGAAGGCCATTGGCACTTCACCTGAGATTCTGGCTGCTCCCCTGCATATCCCAGACAGCTATACATAATTCAGATCTAGCTCACATGGCCTTATGGTCTTGGTAGGTCCTAAAGTAAACAGAAGGCAGAAGATTAACCAAAGGGAGGACTCCCTAGGTAGCCATGGAGAAGTTGTCTATGCTGGGTAAGACTCTATGAGTGCTTTGGCCACTTTTGGGTCATGCGTGTTTGCTCTGTAAACTCATAGGTTCTGTAGGTTGAATTTTGGTGGATTTGTGCTTTGGTTCATCACCTATAAGGAGGGAGTAGACCTTTACTTAAGTCACCTCAGGGAAAAGGTTCCAGTAACTAGGCGCCTAAGAGATACCTGTTTGGTAAGTGAACTGAAAAAAATGCCCTGGTATGGTAGGGAAATGGCTCAGTCAGTAATGTGCTTGCCACTCAAGTGTGAGGAGTGAGTTCGGATTCCTGGCAGCCCTGTAAAAAGCCCGCACAGCAGCATGAGTCTGCGGAGCAGCATAGGCATCAGGGAGGAGACAGTTAACTCCTGGAGTTCATTGTCTGCGTTAGGCTGGCTGGCAAGGCTCAGTGAAAGACCCTGTCTGGAAAGGTGAGGTGAAGCTGGGAATGGTGGCAGATAATGTCAAGTCCAGCACTTGGGAGCCTGAGGCAGATGGAGCTCTTTGATGTCAACCTCATTTAAATAACAAGTTCCAAGGTCAGCCAGGGCCACATAGTGAGAGACCCTTGTCTCACAACAACAACAACAACAACAACAACAACACAACAGAGGTAGAGAAAAAAAAGAGGGAATGACATCAAACATCAATCTCTGACCTCTACATTCTTGCATACACACACACACACATGTCACACAGACACATACATTCTTGCATTCACACAGACACACCACACAGACACATACAACTTGGAAAAGAGCAGCTATAATTTTGACTGATAGAGACACAAAGCAAGATTTATAGAACAAAGTTAATTCCCACCAACGCTGAAATTCAAAAAAAAAAATTTTTTTAAAGAGCTACAGCAAGGTAATTCTTACAATAAATAAATATTCTATTTTAAAAGTGGGTGTTGGAGAATGGACTCAGGTTAAGAGCACTGTTCTTCCAAAGGACACAGTTTATTACACACACACACACACACACACACACACACACACACACACACGTAAGCAACATGCATTTATTTATTTAAAGAGCAAGCCACAAAACAGTCCATATTTCCTAGAAAAGAAGAGAGCAAACAGGTAGGAATGTGCACAAGAGAAAACCTGAAAGGTGACATACGCAAAGCGAACCAAGACAGCTGCAGAAGGTCACACATTTCTACTTTTGCTTATGTTTGGCTATTTCTATAATAACTTTTCAAAATTTCCCCAAGTGGTACAGTAGAGAAAGTAAAAGGGCACAATTGTTGACAAGTGAGGCCTACCTCCCGCCTAACCCCACAGAAAGACAGTGGCCCTCCAGACCCTCGGGGCAAACTACATGCCTCAATCTTCTGAGGGTCTGGGGTGTCTGACAGCAGGGTTAAGTCCTTCCCTTACCCACAGGACAGGTAGAGGGTGTGGGGGGCACAAGCTGCGGACCATGGCCCTTGCCTAGCACGGAGGCACTGGTGTAGGGGATGCCAGCAGTCACATAAGGGGAGGCTATGTCTTCAAAGAGACAAAGAAAACCACGCAGAGGCACGCAGGAAGCTAAAGGAGGTGGGCAGCTAGACTTGGTAATTATAATACCGGAGCAAAAGCAGCCAGGCTTGGGCATTTTTGACTTCTTTGATCTGCTGAATCTCTTCTTAAGAACCTCTGAAAACTTAAGCTCTCTATGGGGAATTCCGAATGGCCCAGAGCAAAACCACAGAAATCAGACTGGAGAGTTTACAGCTGGAGAAGTGCAGCCAGCACCATGCTACATCGACGGGTACAAAAGCCCTCCTGCTTCATTCAGTACAATCTATGTGGGCAGTGAAGGTAACTACCCTGCTGGCCAGCCCACACCATCACCAGCCTGTGCAGCTTGCCACAGGACCTTGAAGAGAATACTCTGAGAGCTGGGTGGTCTATATCCAGAGTCCCCAAAATTTCAAGACTTAAAAATAAATAACTATACACATGTATTTCTATCTATGTGTATTTGTATGTGTTTTGTCATCCTAGGTCTCAGCCTGAGGTAACTTGGTTCATTAGATATGAGTAATTAGAAAGCCAGGATGAGTTGATATAGATAGATGATAGGATTTTCAGTTCTGTGTTTATGAGTGCACTTGTGTATGGCTATGTGCACACGAGCATGAGTGCCCAAGGAGGCCAGAAGATGCTATGGTGCCCACTAGAGCTGAAGTTACAGGAGTTGTGTCCTGCCAGATGTGGTCCTACCAGATGTGGGTGCTGGGAACCAAACTTGGGTTCTCTGCAAAAGCAGTATGTGCTTTCAATCATTTAGCTGACTCTCCAGCACCTACACTGCCCCCTCCCCTGTTTTTGTTTTGTTTTTTGAGGCAGGGCCTCTCTATGCAGCCACGGTTGTCCTGAAATTTGCCATATATACCAGACTGTTCTAGAACTCAGGACATCTACCTGCCTCTGTCTCCCAAATGCTGGGATTAGAAGCATGTGCTGCCATACCTGGCTATTTTTTTTTTAAAGAGTGATATACTCTGATTGACATATATACATATACATATATGTGTGTTGCTTTGTTTGTTTTTCAAGACAGAGTTTCTCTGTGGTATAGCCCCCTGGGCTGTCCCAGAACTCACATTATAGACCAGGCTAGCCTTGAACTCACAGAGATGCACCTGCTTCTGCTTCCCAGGTGCTGGGATTAAAGTGTGCAATACCACACCCAGTACCTAGTATATTTTAAAGACAAGAAATGTTTGAGTGCAGGACATGAGTATGAATAGATATGGCCATTTCCTCGGTGGGTGGAACTTCATGGATTGCTTTCCGCTCAGTAACACATGCTCCAGAACGCACAGACAGGCATGCCTAACACTCTCCAGCATGAACCTGGGCTAAGCCTGGAGGGCCACTCCAGGTATATACTCCAGCATGCTTGAGCACTTCCTACTTTTGAATCCAAACTACTGAGATCATTGTTTTCTTCAAGAGAGACAAGTTCTCCTAGGCTCTGCTCCTTTTCCTTCTGCCCTTCCTGACCTGTTTTGGTGTGGAAATCAGCTGACCTAGGGATACAATAACATAAGAAACTAAAATCACTGTGACCCTCAAACTGACTAATGCCCTTCAGAACCACATTGCTGTAAACACATTTTTCTCTGTTGACTTTTGAAGGTTTGTTACAAACCTTTTAACGGCACATGTTTAAACTCCCCTTATTACAAGGCTGTGCACACAAGCTTGTATGTTTAAGAAAACGGAAGGCTAACACAGGGCCAGAAAGGGAAGGACAACAGCATCTAGCCAGAAATTTGGCTTTAAATCTATTCGGAGCACAAATTAAACCCAGTGAGTCTTTAAAACAACCCACGAAAGACCAACAGCACTCCCCTGCCTCCTCTCCAACGTGCCCACGTGATGTGGAACCAATCACCAAACAATGTCCCACCAACAGTCCCTTCCAGAAGAAGGAACCCCTTCCCTACCAAGCCCATTGTCCAGACACACTTCCACTACCTGAGAACATAAGAGAACTAACTGCATTCTGGAAGAAGCAGTAACAACACAGCCTCTGACCCTGTACTCTGATGAGCCAAGAGCAGAGTGCAGGCTGCAAGGGTCACAGCTGCCCTTCCTCTTCAATTGGGAGCATGTTTCTAAAAGGAGCCATGTCTAACTAGAAATTAGACAAGATCAGTCCCAACAACACTCAGTGTCCCTGTGGTGCTGCCTGTCGTCAGGTAACACCCAGGACAAAACCACCAGGACACATAGGCAGACAGAACAAGACCCACAGGTGTCTGCATCCTAATCCCTGGAGCCTACAAAGGTGGCAGGGAGACTTGGCATTGCTCATAGAAGAGGAAGGTGATCTTCAATCATCTAGGTGGGTACAAGTCTCATAAAAGGGGAAGAGAGACGAAGAAGAGCCCATGTGACTATGGGATGTGAGGAAGATTCCACTGGCCACTGCAGGCGCTGAGGTGGGGGGGGGGGGGAAGGGCTAAGAGCCAGAGTGCTGCAGCCTTTACCAGGCCTCTTGGAGGAGAAAAGACCAGGACATGCTGGGCTGCTATTTTATCCTATTTGACTAGACTTCTGCCTCCAAAGCCATAAGATGGCAAGTCACTGTCATCATTTTTGACAGCAGCAGCAAGAAACTAACACAGGAGTGTCTTCTTTTTCTTTCTACACATCCTAAAGACCCCCAAGGTAAAGTAGTTTTCTACCAGATATCTGTCTCCCTAGCTGTGTTCTTGAGTTTTTAAAACTCAGACACACAAAACCTCAACTATCAATTTTTAATCCTTTTTAAGGGATTAAACACTTGATGTTTCCTAAATTAATCCATCTTCCTATAGGTTACATTAGCCCCTTTAAAATAATATATTGGTACCCTCATCTTTATAGTATAGAATAATTACATTTTTCCAAGAAAATGTCCATTTTAAAAATAAATTGTACTGAAATCTCAAAGGCACGAAGTGATCTGGGGACACATACCTTTAATCTCAGAACTCAGAAGGCAAAGGGAATCAGATCTCTGTGAGCTCAAGACCACCCCTGGTCTACATGGCAACTTTCAGGCCAAGCAGAGGCTACAGTGTTAGAGCCTGTCCAAAAGAAAAAGGAGAAGGAGGAGGAGGAGGAGGAGGAGGAGGAGGAGGAGGAGGAGGAGGAGGAGGAGGAGGAGGAGGAGGAAAAAGAAAAGAAAAGAAAAGAAAAGAAAAGAAAAGAAAAGAGAGAGAGAGGGAGAGAGAGAGAGAAAGAAAGAAAGAGAAAAACTAATCAAAGGCATAAAATGTCTCCTCACTCTCCAACAGGCCAACAGGGAGAGACTCGACTGCTTTACTCCACAGCTGCCACATCAGGAACCAGCCCTCCAGGCAGGCCACAGACCTACCGAACAGGAAAGCAAGCCACATGAGCTACAAGGCTCTGCTTCCAAGTGGGACTCACAACTACTATGAGCAAGCCTATGACTTTAGCTCCTATGTTGAATCAGATTTTAGGACTCAGTCAACAAACTTAGAGCCAAGGTGCAGAACCTTGCTAAGCATGTAGGTTGGATCAGATAACAAGAGAGGAAGTCCTGTCTACTGACTGGAACTAACAGGGTCAGAAGTCACTGCAGCAGGAACCCCTGGGCCGCTGTAAGACCTCCCAGACACAGAGGAGCCTTCCTGCTGTCCTGTGGTACACTCCTAAAGTGCTGCTTCCTCTGGAGGGAGAGACTAGGATGGGAGGCCAGAGCCATTATACTGCATCCAGAAACCTCCCCAGTCTAAGCCTAGCCATCAATCCTCGAGAAATCACACCTCCTCCACCCTTTGTGACTGCAATCTGAGAAGAGAGAGAACCTGTAAGATATCTGGGTGGGAGTTAGAAACAACAGAAAGAAGAAATCGGTGTAGCAGGAGACGGCTGTTACAGCACCAGAAGGGACTCCAAAGCTCTGCCCACAGTCCAGTCGTCAGGTAGTCATCCTCACCAGAGAGGCAGTCCATCAGGAGGCATCAGAACAGGATGCCATCAGCGTTGCCAGGGCACCTGGATGTGCTCCTGAGACCCACAGCCCGCACTTAGGATGCCAGGTGACACAAACCTGATTTTGCAGAAGTCTCTCAAAGACAGTCAGCATTCTTCCGTAAGTTCTGAATCTGAGCCCCACGTTCACTCTTAACCTGCAATGCTTGAGCTCTCTGGCCTGTGGACCACCCTGACTGGAATCTGCTTCTCCTCTGGAGAGCACTCAGTCAGGGACACAGACTGTGGACTGTAGCTACCTGGCTCTGTTCTTTCCCTCCACTGAATGTGGACTTCCCACAGGCAGCCTCTGTCTTCAGCCTTGACAAGGCTCTAGGTGTCTGGGAGGCAGTGCGTTCAGACATGCTAGAGGCAGGATCACCAATGCAGACCTAGGCAGCTGCATCTCTCCTGAGTTCTGGCTGTCCAACCACCAACCTGGAGTGTCTGGGCTCCAGGGAATCAAAGACCAGGCTGCATGACTCTGGCACTACCAGCCAAGTGTTCACCAGAGACCTTGAGAGGACATGGGCTTGACCAAACTACTACTACCCAGCAGCTTAGGAGACAGTAACTACTTTTACCCAGGATCCCCAGAAACACCACAACCCTAAGAGTCACAACTCTTTCAATATAAATGATTCAGGAACCTGCAACACAGGCCATGCCGAGACATGGAACTATGCCCAACTATGAGGGAGAGACAAAAAGTTTAAAATGAGGATAAAAAGTATATACAGCATAGGAGAATACATAAGATGTGTACTAATGGGTGGGGGCAATAAGGAGGAGCTTAATAATAATAATAATAATAATAATAATAATAATAATAATAATGACAGAGCTAGTCCGCTGGAAGAGCAGCTTGAGTTGAAGAAAGTGAGGTCCTGGGGATGCCAGGGGGAAAAGGAGGGCTGGCAGGGGGAAGGGCTCGGGAAAGAGGAAGAGGGGTGGGGAGGAGGAGGAAGAAGAGGAGGAGGAAGAAGAGGTGGAGGAAGAGGAGGAGGAAGAAGAGGAAGAAGGGGAGGAGGAGGAGGAGGGCCCTGTCACTTCACTGACAACAACCCACGCATCACAGTTAGGGTTTAGCGAGTGCAAAGTGCCAGCAGTTTACCAAGGTGGAAGCCGCTCACAGGGTGACCTCTGATCAGGAATGCTCCTCCTTAATCTAGAGCAAGATGGAACCAGTGCCTGCAGGCCCCACAGCCTTGCCCTGCTGCCATCACAGTGCTCCAACAGTCCTGAAAACACCCAGCTCGCCATGGCCCTCTGCTACGAGCTTTGTGAAAGTAGGACCTGTATTGTTAAGTTCTCGAAACAAGTACAGAGAAGAGAGATCTGTTTGTTTAAGTTGACTATACAGACAAGTGGAAAGACAGATAATAATTTAGAAAGAAAGAAAGAAAGAAAGAAAGAAAGAAAGAAAGAAAGAAAGAAAGAAAGAAAGAAAGAAAGAAAGAAAGAAAGAAAGAAAAAGACTATCGAAGAACTGGCTCAGGGCTAAGAGCACTGGCTCCGGCTGCTCTTCTAAAGCACCTGGGTTCAGCGCCTGCATGGCAGCTCACAACCATCTGTAACTCCAGTTACAGATTCCAGGAGATCTGTCTCCTTCTTCTGGCCTCCACATACATGTACACAAAACACCATACATATATAATAATAAAATATTAATTTTTTGGGGGGGTGATGCACACCTTTAATCCCAGCACTCAGCGGGCAGAGGCAGGTGGATCTCTGTGAGTTCAAGGCCAGCCTAGTCTACAGACCTAGTTCCAGGACAGCCAGGGCTACACAGAGAAATCCTGTCTCTAAAACAAACAAAACAAAACAAATAAATAAAATCACGAGAGGAGGTTGGAGACAGCTCTGTCCTAAGTGCTCGTCTTGAAGAATGAGAGCCTCAGTTTGATCCACACACCCCACATAGAAATGTTGGGAATAGCAGTATGCACTTGTAATCCCAGGGCTGAGAGGCAGAGGCAGGCAAATCTTCGGGGCTCACTAGGCAGCCAGCCTAGCCTAATTGGTGGGCTTCAGACCAACGGGAGACCCCTCTATCTCAAAGGAGGGGGATAAATGGCATAGAAGATGACACGGTGGGGGGAGAAAGAGAGAGGAAGAAGAGGAAGAGAGAGAAGGGGAGAGAGAGGAAGACAGGAAGAGAGAGAGAATGAGAGACAGACCGACAGACAGACAGACTAGTGATTTCAAGCCTGAATGCCTGGGATGGTCAGTGAACGGTGACAAAGGGAAAGCTGTTAGTGTGTGTGAGGCAGCTCCAGAATGGAGGGGCATGGGCTGCCATGATGACTTTAGATGACAAGGGTGCCTGCTCAGGGCTGACACCACCAGAATTTGCTAAAACTCAACATGTGCTCCTACTTTCAGTCATAGGACTGTTGGAGATTATGTTTCAGGGTCTCAGCACTCAAAAGAAAGTAACTTATGCTGAGCAGATTCCTAAAGCACATGCAGTCTGCAGCTGCCACACACAGGACACAGGAGGAGAAATGAAACCTGAGCCCACTCCTACGGGAGGGTCACTGCCCAGCACAAAGGAACACTGTTTAACTCTAGACCGGCCTGGAAGAACTACCAACTGGGTATTTTTAATTCTATTATGGCGGGGGCTGTGGCTCAGTAGCTCGAGTGCTTGCCTGGTGTAAACAAAGCCTAGGTTCCATCCTGTCAGCACATACACCAGTGGAGTGGTACTCACCTGTAATTCTAGCACTTAGGACATAGAGGCTGAGGCTCAAGATCACCCTTGGCTACAGAGGGGGCTCAAGGCCACCTGGACTACAAATTAAGAGCAAAAAGTGTTTTCCAGTCTGCATCACCTGCTGCTTACTAAGCGTGCTCCTGGTGTTCCCGCCCTCCTTCTCACTCTCTCTCCATTTCCTGGCTAGTTGCTTGTAGAGTGATGTGTCTTTTCCTCAGCCCTTTCAGACCTCTGCCCTCTCCAGCCCTTCAGCAGGCCTGTGCCCAAGATGCCACTGTTGGCCCTCTTCTCAGTCAGCTCCTGGCATCACCTCCCATCACGTACTGTCTCAGTACCATTAAGATCCAGATCTCTCCAAAGACTCCTCCAGTGTGTCCACTACACACAGAGTTCCTGCTTCTTAGCCACTTAGGCCTCCTCCCTCCACCCCTGCCAAGCCCACAACCTACAGCTCCTGCCTCCTGGCCTAGCTCTCCCCCTGCCTGCTGTGCACTTGCTGCATTCACGACTTAACCCCCTGACCTCTCCAATTCAGTCCCAGCACCAGCTCCTCCATGACGGCTCCCCTTCCCATTGCAGTGCCTGTCACACCCGCTCTGATATGCTCCTGCATGGCCTGCCTTCATGCCCATGTCCTCTGAAGTCCAAACCCCTCCTGACACCTGTGCTTGGCTGGCTGAGTAAGTAGTTAGGGCCAGCTCCTGGAAACTAGGCCAGTGATGTCGCCAGGAAAGGTTCTCGATGCACCCTTCACAGTAACCGCACCAAGGACAACAGGGGCCTTACACACCACCCCTAAGGAAAAGGGGTGCATTCTAGCGCACAGCAAGAGGAAGGTGCTGTCCCAGCCCATGCTGCAAGTCACAGTCAACCACGGCAGGAAGACTGGCATCACCCTTCCTGAACAATAACCTAGCAAGATCCCCACCCCCTCCCCCTCGTCTCCTGGGGCAAAAGAAGCAAAAACACCATCACCAGCAGTTTGAAAGGATGTGGGATTCACTTCTTGAACATTTCTAAATGTTTCTCCACCTCCTCCAGGCCTCTATTATTGCAACTGAAACTAAGCAACAATAATTAGACAGACAACCAAGCCATGGCTGGGGATGAAGTGCAGACAGGTTCAGGCAAGAGCTTCCCTTTGGAAGCCCACTCGGAAGGACTTTCATCTTGGAGCCTGGGTGTGGCAGGAAGCATGGTCAGTGGCACAAGGCAGAGATCTATCAGCAAGGATCTTCAGCTCAAGTTCTCCAACCTCTGAGCCTGCTGCTCAGGGCTGCCCTACCTCTAAGTGACCACTAATCTGGTTCTGTACCCTTGAAACCAAAAGCCAACCATCTGGTTTGTACTGGAGAGTAAGTATTCTACTGGTCATGGGAGCTTCAAACAGAGAAGACAGAACTCAGGTAGCAAAAGGGTCTCGTTTGCCACATGCAGCATTCAGAAGGGAGAGAGCCAGTGCCTCCAAACCCTCACAGGGCTGTCTGGCAGCACAGGCAGACTAACTGCCCATTTCACCTGCAATGTTTCCTCTAGAGCAGTTCTTAACCCTCCTAAAGCTGGGACCCTTCAACACAGTTTCTCGTGTTGTGAGCCCCAATCCTAAAAAAATGTTCTCGTTGTTACTTCATAGCTGTAATTTTGCTACTGTTGTGAACTGTAATGTAAATGCCTATGCTTTCTGATGAACAAAAATGACGAACAGCACCAGAGCGAGCAGGGCCGCAGTGAGAAGAGAAAAAAAAAAGACCGATAGAACGACTCTATGGAAGGGTTGGCCAAATCACAAAAGGGTTGTGGCCTACAGGTAGGGAGCCACCGCCCTAAAGGAAGGATCCTTAACTTTTTTTACAGAATAACATAAAGTAAAAAATGTTTAATTCTAGGAGCGAAATCAGTGACAGGCTCAAAGCAACTAAAATTGACCAAAATCTGACTCAAGCTCCCATCAAAACTGACACCTACTTTCCCCATGCTTAAAATATCAGAATGAGCAATCTGTGTAAATCAGTTGATTTGACAGAGGCCATTAAAAAGAATACATCTTGGTTAAGGCACCATCATCTTATAGCCAGTCCATGATACACAAGTATGCAAAACAAGTATTTCCAACCTGTCTAGGAATCAACAGATTTGCTGAGGTATCCTTTAATGACCAGGACATCAATTCTTAATGAAAAGTTCTTAGCTGCTAACCCTCCCACCAGGCTTATTTGCACTTATGTGTACATGTACCCACTCCTGGACATGCTAACATCACCTAGAATGTAACTATGGCAGCCTTACGCCTCTAAGACTGCTCTTGGCTCACATAAGTGTGTTCTTTTCAAGCCAAGTCACTAAGTGTGTAACTACATTTGAAAACAATCAAAGTCATCCAGATCACAGAAGAACAAAGAAAAGTGGCTCTCTGTATGGTCAGACACAGCCAGGAGAGCCAGCGCCCCGCTGGGGGTGGAGCAGGCCCCCACTGGGGGTGGAGCAGGCCCCCGCTGGGGACTGAGCAGGCTTTGAGGCTGCCTCCACGGGGCCCTAGGCCCCACAGCTTGCTGTAGATGCCCAAAAATTAATAAGGCAGCCACACTCCCTGTCCTGTCCAGACCGCTGCATGCACTTCACTGTCTGCAGAGAGGAAAGGCAAGCCATGGAGATCCCATCTCCACTCACTCACCCCCAGACTGACCCTTTAAGGTCCATTTCTTCCCTCTGTGGGAATAAAGAAAAGTTTGAAGCCAATGAGAAACAGCTCCAGCAGGAGCTTCTCCCAGTGATGGTGGCAGGAATACCACGCGTGTCCCGAGGACCAGCCAATAGAAGGTGCTCGTCCTGCCAGGGATCTGATGCAAAATCATCGCTACTGGGAAGTCACCCTGGATAGCCCTGTCACTGCCTCAAAGCCTATCCCAAGAGGAGTATGGAGTGATCTCAAGTTAGCTAAGATCCTGGCAAAACCCGCACAGTCTCTGAGAGTTCCCAGTCCTGGCAAGAGGCCAACCCCTCTGTGAACAACCCTGGGCACAGGAAATCAGGTTACAAGGCTTGAGGTAAGAAGCTGAGAAGAAGAAACAAGATCTCCAAGTCAGACCTCTCTTGTGTAGGATGCACTATGCAGAAATGACTCTTGCTCTCAAAGCTGACAACTGGGAAGTAAAGATGTAGTGAGGCCTGAGTGGAAAGAGAGCCGATCTCCTGAGTGTGCAGAGACCAGGAGGCCAACTGGTGCTGAGAAACATGAACACCATGCTTGAAACATCAGCATTGTAGAAAATCACAAATCCTGTCTCTCTTAAAGCTGATCTTTAAAACCAACTTTAAAATTACTCTTGAGACTGAAGAGATGGCTCAGTGGTTAAGAGCACTGGCTGCTTTTGTAGAGGACCTGGGTTTGATTTCCCAGCACCCACAGGTGGCTCACAGCCCTCTGTCACTCCAGTTTCAGAGGACACAATGTTCTTTTCTGGCCTCCAGGTGTACTAGGCACTCACATGGTACACACAAACACACTCAGGCAAACCACTAATGCATAAAAAATAAATCTAAAATATATAAATTATACTTTTTCAGTCTTCTTGATGCCCATACCCATGGATCCCCATGGCTCACTGTATACATATACAGTCAGCTCTTCCTCTGTCTGATATAACCTCCCCCTCTCGGCTGTAGTACAACACATGGATTCCGTGGTGCTGTGAATAGTGATTATTTCTACTCTACAACTCTTCCCACCAAAACCAGAGACAACTCTCTTTTTAGTCCATTCCCTAAAGTACCTACAAGAGCCCTGAGTTCATAAAATTAGGTTGCAACTGGCCAGAGGCCCTGCTTCCCCCAACAGGTACCACCTGCGTCCTCCACACCTGCCCTTCTCACCCATGCATCTTCTGTGGCAAGACTCCCACAGTAACCACAGTTCAGACAGCTCTGTGTCCACAGACCACAGAGCTCTTCTCCTGGGGCACTCTAGTGCCTTAGGCACCACACTTAACCATGCACAGAAACCAGGTCAGATCCTGGCAGTCTTCAGTGATCGTTGCGACAGGAGACAGATGAGAGTTGGTCCTGAAGGCCTTGGGTGCCACGTCTGCTTTTGTCTCAGCACCCTGGCCCTGAGTATCCTCTGTACACTTCCCTCATGAGACACCAAGCGTGCAGCTGTGCTTCAGTAGTCCCCACATGCTATGCAAATCAACTATTTTCCTATATGTCCTACCTCACTGCTCACAGTCTGCCTAGAAACTGAAACCTAGATTTTCTCAACTCTTCTTAAATACTGATAACCTAATTAAAATTGTTTCTACTTTGCTTCCATAGGGTCTAGGGGCTCAATGTGAAGATTACATCACAAGCATTTCAGGAGCAAGGTGGGTGCAGGAGCTCTGGCAGGTCTCTTCTGTGAGAGAGCTTTCCAGTTCACTTGAAAGCTTTCCTAAACATAAAGATCAATTACCTGTTGACGGTTTGCCTATGCAATCGGAAAGGAGCAGAAACAAGGTGTCCAGAATGCCTTTGCTATGGGAAATGGTAGATTCCAAGGGTTCTCCTCTTAAATTTGTATGTGGGGAAGACAGGCATGGTGGTACATACCTTTAATCTCAGTGCTGGAGAAGCAGAGACAGAGGGATTTTTGTATTTCAAGGCCAGCATGGTCTATGTAACAAGTTCTGGGCTAGCTGGAGCTATAGAGTAAAACCCATTTCAAAAAAAAAAAAAGAAAAGAAAAAGAAAAAGAAAAAGAAAAAGAAAAAGAAAAAGAAAAAGAAAAAGAAAAAGAAAAAGAAAAAGAAAAAACTGGTGCTGAAGAGCTGGCTCAGTGGTTAAGAGCACTGGCTGTTCTTCCGGGGAGCACACACGTGGTGGCTTATAACCCTCTGTAACTCCAGTTCCAGGGGATCTGACCCCCTCCTCTGACCATACATGAAGACAAAACACTCATAAAATATAAAAAAAATAAATTTTGAAGGACATGATCCTTAGAAAAGAGGGTAAGCTGGGTATGGTGCACATCTGTAATCCAGCACTTAGGACGTGGTGGCAGGAACATCAGGAGCTCAAGGATGCCCTGGGTGACATGATGAGTTTGGGCAAGCATGGACTACCTGACATCTTGTCTCAAAGTTTTTTAAAATTGAATCTAGGAATGAGCCCCAACCTGATGACCATAACTGTGCAGCAGGGTGAAGGTCCACTCTGGGGAAGTCCTCACATGGATCTGTTCACAACCCTGTACAGTATTACATAGAACCCTACCTGAGTCCAGTCAGGCCCAGGGTCTGAGTCCTAAACAAGATATATACAAAATCTAAGTTTGCACTTTTTCTTTTCTTCCTGAACACAAACAGTTGAACATAAAAGCCAACAGTACTGTCTGGGAGAACACCACAGTGCCATCAGAGTTCTTTCTTGAACCAGGAAAGCCACAGCCTGCATAGGTATAGTCATCAAGTGATCTCTGCCTGGTAAATACTAAAGAGGTCTGCAGGGGAGGCAGGCCCCACTGTCTGCGTTTGAAAGCCCTTTTAGTGGAACAGCAAACCTCCAAGACATGTGCCCTGTCTTCAGCATGCTATACATGAGTTGTATGCCAAAGATCTTGTTTTTAATACCGAACTGATAGCTCTGTAATCCAAATGTACTTCTTCACAGAACAGCGATAAAGGTCCAAGGCCAACACAAAGGCAGAAAGGAGCAAAGCCCAACAAACCTGGCTAAAAAGTTTGTATGTAAAAACGTCAAAGCCACAAGAAAGTTTCTTATTATTTTAAAAACCAGATATTACAGCTTAAGAAGTTCATCTGGAAGAAAACAGTAGACGCGTGCTTCACAAATCCCCAGCACATGTTTCCTCTTAACATGTGGAAACTGGTCCAAGTAAACTCTCCACATAGTCTGATGCTATAACAAACCAAACAGGCTGCTCAGCCAGATGCAGAATTAACACACCTGTAGTGCCAGTGACTCAGAAGGCTGAGGCAGGAAGATCACTTAAACCTAGGAGTTTGAGGCCAGCCTCATAGAATCATAGGGAGATGCTCCCCCAACTCAAAATGGAAAGAACAGATCAAGAGAAGAAGAAAAAGAAAGAAGACAAGGAGAGGAAGGGAGGGAAGGAAAGAAGGAAGGAAGGATGGAGAGAGGGGAGCTGGTCTCAGCCTCCACATGGTCATTTTATGCTATATGATACTCGAGGAGTTTTCTTGTATTTAATCCCTCTAGTTCCTCCCAAATAAAAAGATGTAAAAGTGTATAAAAGGGGACAATACATTTCCTTTTCATCCTCTTGAAGGCTTGCATGCACGCATGCCCACATCTGGGATGGTGAGATGTCCCAGTGGGTTAAAAAGCACTCGGTGATAAGTCTAGCAACCTGAGTTTCATCCCAGGGCTGGCAGAGTAGAAGCGAGAACCAATTCCTGTAAGTATGTCCTCTGATCTCCATGTGCAATAATAAATAAATAAATAAATATTTTTAAAAGTTAAAGATGTGAACATTCCAATCCTCAAATCTTTAAAAGTGTTTACTCACATGGCAAAAGGGAAGCTGAATTTGTGGATGGCTACTATCCTTAGCCTGAGTTATCTAGGTAGGTGTGACACACACGTGTCCTCGTGAAAGGGTAGCAATTAGACAAAGTAGAGAGATGTTATCCACTGGCTTTAAAGATGGATATCAAGGGAAACAAAGCATCCTCTCGAGCTAGGAAAGGAAAGGACGGCAACTCTTTCCTCCCATCTCTGGAGGGAACACTGCCCTAACAAAACCTTGCTATCGGCCCAGTGTGACCTAATTTGGACTTTCTGACCCCCAGAACTACAGAGTAAACTTGGGTTTGACCCCTCTATTCCTGGCAGCAACAGCAACCACAAGGCTTCCATTTTTCCTTTCCTAGGACAAGTCATACCTGAGTCAAAGCAGTCACTATTAAAGCCAACCAGAACAGCAGCCTCTTGCCTCACCCGGCAGGCAATAACCAGGGGAGAGTCAGAACAAAGCTTGGCAGAACCCTGGCACCCAGGGGGCAACAAAGGGCAAGAGGGAGAGAAAAGAGCAATGGGGAAACCCGGTGGAGTTTTCCAGCAGCAGAAAAAAAACAAAAACAAAAACAAAAAACCCTGAGGGTGCAAAGGGGCCGAGCAATCCCTCGGGGCCTGCCTGCAGGTGACTGCTTCTATCACAAAGGAAGGCACACACTACGTTTACGTGGAAGGCAGCAAAGGCCGGCTTCTTCACTGAACAGGCAGGTACAGACCTCTAACATTCAGGGAAACAAACACAGTGTTCACACATCTGACTGAAGCTCAGGGAGTTGTTAGCCATAACCCTCATGGCTTCACCAGGTCAGAGTTCTCTAAGGGCTTACCTGCAAAGACCTAACATGCTTCCCTTTGGTATTTTAATATTCCTCACCAGAGTGTGAGGAGGCAATGCTGCCGGTGAGGCAACACACCAGAGTTTGGCTCCATTAAGCCCCATAAGCATGTTAAGTTCCTGATCCATACTTCCCTGCCAAACCAGTAAAGTTCGCCACTCGCCCTACCTGCCATTCCTTCTTCCATTCCTCTTGGAAACAATGCTAAACAACCACGCAAAGCATTTCAAGTAACCTTCTATAACTCCAGAGATTGCACACCCTCCGAGGGACCAGAGCCCTGGCTGAATGCCAATGAGCAGCAAGGTTAGCCAGGAGAGTAAATCGCTTCTGCTCTGTTGGAGGATGTGGATTGGTATCATTACCCGTCTACCTTCAGGCAACAGCTCAAACTTGATCTCCTTGCCCAGTGTGGTCAGGCCCCGACTGACAGGACATGGGGACCAGAGGCTAATTCACAGTGCGACGGTTAGCACGAACCTGTCCCTGTCTCAGAGGCCCCGGTCAGGCCACTTGTGTTCATCTCAGAACAAAGAGCTAGATGGGGCACATAACTTCTAACAACCTCGGAGAGCCGGAAACTACTAGGGAACACAGGCCGGGCATGTTAGTCCCGCGGCCGCTCGCGGCGTCTGCCAACCCGGTGACAAGCAGCAGGAGACTTGCCTCGGAGACTCCGACCCCGGTCACCTGGCCCTGATGTCCCTCGGCGCCCCGGGGCTCCTCAGCATCCTCACGACTCTCAGCGCTCCGGTTACCCCCGGCCGCGGAGACCCTCTAACCCCGGTGACTCCCTCCCGGGGCCCCCAGACTCGCAAACCTCAGCCCCAGCGACCCTCAGGCCCGAGTAACCCCATTCGCGGAGCCCGAAAGCCCCGGTTTAACACCCGCCCCCCTCAGCGACCTCAGGTTCGGGCGACCCCTGCCCGTAACCCTCCAGGCCCGGGTGACCCCCAGCCCCGGCGACCCTCAGGCCGGAGTGACACTCAGTTCCCGGCGAACCCCATGCCCGGGTGATTCTCAGTTCACTGTGACCCTAAGGTCCAGGCGACCCTTCGCCCCGGCGACCCTCAGGCCCTCGAGCTCCTGGGCAGTCACCCCCGGGCCCTCGCACTGTCGCCACCCAGCGCTACGCGCCCCGTCCCAGGGACACCGGTGCGGGCGGAAGCGCACGAAGGGGCAGCGGACCAGCCTCACTCACCATAGCTGTCATCGTCCTCCATGGTGCCGGCGACCGACTCCGGCCCCCTACCACCACTGACCTCCCGCAGCCCGCGTCCTGCCAGACACCAACTCGCCACAGGCCAGCTCCGAGCCGCGGAGCCCCGCCCCCCGCACCGCACCCGCACTGCCCAGCACGCGCCTGCGCACGCGCCGCCCGAGGCACCGCCCCCGGCACAAGGTCCCGCCCACAGCAAGAGTGCGCGTGCGTAAACGCCCTCTAGGCCCCTGTCGCTTGCCGGCCTCTTTAGTTTGCGTTTACGCACGCGCCGCACCTAGGCTCTGCCTATCTATGACTCCGCCCTAAACGACACCCTCGCTCCTTAGGTACCGCCCCCTCACTCTCCGCGGGGCGGGGCAGTTTCGGGTTTCAAGTTTCATAAGCGTGCGTAGGCGGCGGGCGTGGCTTACTAGCCAGGGCTGGCGTCCAGCTACCAGGCTGGTTAAACAGACTCAAGGTCACCACCGGTGTCACCGAAGGTAGTCCTGGTTGAATCCATCTCGGACTCCAGCTTGTCGAGGAGGAAATTACCTAAACTCATCTGAGTTCGTTGTTTTTACTTCCTACCGGCACCAAGTTTCACCGGATGTAACTCCCGGCTTTACTACCTTAGTAGCCTCAATTCACAGGCTCTGCTGCTTTCTTTGGGAGGACCAATTGATCCTCCTTTGAAGTGATGGCCAGGGGCTGCTTCTGTGGAGGTGAAAGCATTTATGCCGCAGGAGGTCTCTGCCGAATTAATCAGTGGAAGCACCAACTAATGATCTGAAAAGGCCCTTAGGGAACACCCTGTCCTGTGAACTCTAGACTAAAGTACAGAGAGTGCAGCTCAGTGACCGAGCACTTCCCTAGCATGTGAGAGGCTCTAGATTGCATCCCAGAGACTAGGGAAAAGGAGAAAACTGATTCCCAAATGCTCAGAGGGTCTCAAATGTGGGCTGGGGCATCACCAGTTGCTAGATCCCTGTCCAGGATGTCTCCACTACACCGTGCAAACTCTTCTTACCCCAGAAAGGCCTGGGGTGGTGGTGCCTGCCTGTTTGTTGCATGCCTGTTGTTAGTCCAGCTTCCCTGGAAGCTGAGGCAGGAGGACAATATAGTGAAAGTCCACTTCAAAAAACAAACAAATAAAACAAACAACAACAACAACAAAGCGTAAGAATACAGCAAAAGAGACACTGGGAAGTCTTGGGGAGGGTCTTCCAGTTTGAAACAAAGACTTGAACCTGGTGCTGCAGAAGGGCAGCCCTAGAACCAGCCCTCTCCTTCCACAACTCTCTCTTTCTGCAAGTCACTGCCTGGAGAGGGTCGTGGGAATCTTTGGGCTTCTCCAGGGAGTGAAGGGACCAGGCCAACCACAGATGGAAGAAGGAGAGTCGGGTCTTTCCTTGTGGGTCTTTCTCTTTGCTGGGTGAGCTGCAGCAATCCTTCCTCTCCCCAGGGGAGACAGCCTAGTCTGTAATTGCTCAAAATCTCTGTGCACCTTTAATGCATTTAAATCCCCCAGTACACCCCCTTATACCTGCCCTGTGGCAGACATGCTGCAGTGGGTACATGCACATTTTCTGAGAAGGATATATGAGGAAATTTGTCGAAAATGAAAGGGGAGGTGGAGAAAGCAGGGCTTATTTTTTCTTTAAAGATGTGAACATTTTTTTATATGTGTGTGTCTGTGTATTTGCGTGAATAGCTCTGTGTGCACACATATGTGTGTGAAGGTACCCATAGAGTCCAGACGAGGGCATCAGATCCCCTGGAGCTGGAGATATGGGTTGTTGTCAGCCATCAGAAGTGGATGCATTTGCATACACAAAATAAATACCAATAGAAGAAAAGGCTGGTGGTGGAGAGCTGGCTCAGCAGTTAAGAGTGCTTGCTGTTCTTTTTTTTTTTTTTTAAATATTTATTTATTTTATGTATATGAGTACACTGTAGCTGTCTTCAGGCACACACCAGAAGAGGGCACCGGATCCCATTACAGATGGTCGTGAGCCACCATGTGGGTGCTGGGAATTGAACTCAGGACCTCTGGAAGTGCAGTCGGTGCTCTTACCCGCTGAGCCACCCCTCCAGCCCCGTGCTTGCTGTTCTCCCAGAGGATCCACGTTCAGTGCGCAGCACATGTGGAGCTCACAGCTACCAGAACTCTGCTTCCAGGAGATCAGATACCTTTTTCTGGCCTCCAAAGGCACCAGGCAAGTATGTGGTACACAGACAGACAGACAGACACACATAAAATAAAAATAAACAATTTTTCTTCCTTCCTTTCCTTCTCTTTCTTTCTTTCTTTCTTTTTTTTTTTTTTTGGTTTTTCGAGGCAGGGTTTCTCTGTGTGGCCCTGGCTGTCCTGGAACTCACTCTGTAGACCAGGCTGGCCTCGAACTCAGAAATCCGCCTGCCTCTGCCTCCTAAGTGCTGGGATTAAAGGTGTGTGCCACCACTGCCCAGCTTCTTTTCTTTTTTTATTTTTTGAGAACATTAAAATTCCTTTGGTGAGGCTGGAGAGATGGTGTAGCCATTAAGAGCACTTACTCTTGTAAAAAAGACCCAGTTCAGTTCCTAGCACCCACAGGGTGGCTCACATCTGTCATAACTCCAGTTCCAGAGGATCCAGCGCCCTCTTGTGGCCTCCCGGGCACTGCATGCATGTTGTACACAGCCATACATGCACACAAAACACCCACACAGAAAATAAGGAAATTAAATTAAGTACGTTTGGCCTCTTGGCCCTCTCACCTTGGGGTGCTCTTTGCTAGTTTGATCAACGACAACATGTAATTTGTCTGTCTGTCTGCGGGATGCTTAGCATTTTGCACACTCTACCGCATAATTATACAAAGTGCTGCAGTTTGCAAGGCTCGCTCGCTCCCTCTGCCAGTTTGCATTTTACCTCCAATGCCTGCCTCACTCTTTCCCCAGGTTCAAGCCCTGCTCCTGGTCCTTGATCCCTGGTTATCCTACATACACGATCTTCTGCAACCTCCACCTCTGCTGTTCACTACCTTGGTGGTGTGTGAGTCACACCTTTGGCTCCTGTGCATCTCATTCTCTCGGTAAGGAGAAGTGAACTGCCTCTGAGCCTCTGAGGAGTTTATTTGCTTATCCTAAGAACATTAGACAAAACAGAAGAAGAAGAAGAAGAAGAGGAGGAGGAGGAGGAGGAGGAGGAGGAGGAGGAGGAGGAAGAGGAGGAAGAGGAGGAGGAGGAAGAGGAGGAGGAGGAGGAGGAGGAAGAGGAGGAGGAAGAGGAGGAGGAAGAGGAGGAGGAGGAAGAGGAGGAGGAGGAGGAGGAGGAGGAGGAAGAAGAAGAAGAAGAAGAAGAAGAAGAAGAAGAAGAAGAAGAAGAAGAAGAAGAAGAAGCCACCAAAAACATTATATTAAGGAATGTATGCATCTTGCTAGGGGTGGGAATAGAGGTGGGGGATGGCACACACCTTTAAGCTCAGCACACAAGAGGCAGAGGCAGAAAGATCTCTGTGAGTTTGAGGTCAGCCTGGTCTACATAGTGAGTTCCAGGACAGCCAGGGCTATAGAGGCCCTGTCTCAAAAAAAACAAAATTTGCCCATCTCACTTTACCGTTGTTTTCGAGCACATCCGTAGCCATGGAGCCCTCTGGGAAATGCCAGTCTTTTAAAACTGTCTTTTGAGACCAGGATATTATTCCATCATTTCCCACTTCCCTTTGCTCCCTCCAAACCGGCTCATGTGTCCCCATAGCTCTCCTTGAACTCCGAGTCCTTTTGGACTCGTCTGTGTGTTCCTAGATAACACAGCCTGCTCTGTCTGTATGATGTTACTTGTCTGCATGTTTTCATGGTTGACCATTTGGTATTGGATAACCAGCTGGTGTGCTCTTCCCCGGGAAGACGACTCCTCCCACTCTCAGCGTTCCTTACTGACCGGCAACTCTGGCTAGGGTTGAGGCCATCTCAGCCTTCCTCCTCCTGTGTTAGCTTGTCCATTGGCATGGACAATTGGGTTGTGTTTAGACAGGCGTGGTGGTGATGCCTCGTGGATTTAATTCTGACTTTTGTAGGAGACACAGGCTTACAGCAAACTCCCCAATCTTCTGGCTCTTACAATCTTTGCACTGACTCTTTTTTTCTTCTCTCTCCCCGGCCCGCTCGCTTTAGTTGTCTTCAGACACCCCAGTAGAGGGCATCAGATCTCATTATGAATGGTTGTGAGCCACCATGTGGTTGCTGGGATTTGAACTCAGGACCTTCGGGAGAGCAGTCAGTGCTCTTAACCACTGAGCTATCTCTCCAGCCTCTACAGGTTCTCCTTTAAGATGCATGACTTCACGAGCATTGGGTCACTGGTTTTCAGTATCAGGCAGGATTCCCCTCCTGTCTCAAGTCTAACTAGAGAGCTTTTGGTTACTGCCAACATATGTGTGTGACCACTGCACCCGCCATGCTGGTCATTGTAGCTCACAGGTGTCACAGGTAGGACTGTTGCTCCCCCGCACCCCCTGGAAGCTTGATAGTGCCTTCTGATACCGTGAGAGCTAGTCCCCAGGGTAGTTTGAGGTCAGTTCCAGCTCTGGGCCCTGTGTCTGAAGGACATGATTTCTATTTTGGAGGAAGGCTAAGAGTAATTGCCCACAAGGCTTTGGGAGTCTTCTGGACAAGCCTGACAGCTCAAAAGACAGGTTCTCATGCCTGATGTTGGCGTTTTTTTGTTAGTCTCTGGCTCTTGGCGCTGGGGGGGGGGGGGGGGGGATTGTCAGCCCAGATGGGAAATTTTCATTGAAACTGTATTTGTACCCCAACTTACATGTATCTTTAGGTAGTTAGTAGCTGCTGTCCCTATGAGTTCTCGGCCTCCCCTCCCCTCTTCTGTATTTATTTCCCTCACACCCTAACTAGAACCCATCCGCCGTTTTTCCTAGTTCCCCTTCATACCGTGTACTGCACCAGTCCCCTATTTCTCCATTCCCACCCCACCCCACAACCACCCCTTTTTCCTTCCCTGGTTTCTGCTGTTATGCCAGGTTATATATTCACACCTGAAGATTTGAAGCTATCAACTGATAATTTTTAAAGAGGGTACCTCCTTCCATTACCCCTGCCTTCCATTGTAATTTCAATTTCAATTTTATTTTTTTTAAATTTTGGTTTTTCGAGACAGGGTTTCTCTGTGTAGCCCTGGCTGTCCTGGAACTCACTCTGTAGACCAGGCTGGCCTCGAACTCTGAAATCCACCTGCCTCTGCCTCCCAAGTGCTGGGATTAAAGGCGTGCGCCACCACTGCCCGGCTATAATTTCAAAAATTAAAGTTGAGAAATGTTTTTTTTTTTTTTTTTGTAACAATAACCCAGAAGGTCCTTGTGGTACTAAAGCTTCTTCAGAGACAATCAACAGGGGACAGGTAGGATATATGGTGATTGCTTTGTACACAGAATGCCGGAAGCTTTGAAAATACTGTGTCAGTAGGAAGGCCCAGCAGGGGAAGGTGCCGGCTGCCCTTTCTGCCTGCCCCGACTTCTATCCCAGGGGCCCCAGGGGACGGAAGGAAAGAAACAACTCCCAAGTTGTCTGACTTCCACATAAACTCTGTAGCAATCACCCTGAAGGAAGTAAGAGTTTGGGAGGAATGGCTTAGCTGTCAAGAGCATTTGCTGCTCATGCAGAGGAACGAGACTCAGTGCCCAGCACCCACATCAGGCAGTCCACAGCTGCCTGTGACTCTAGACTCAGGGGACCTGACACCCTCTTTTTTTTTTTTTTTTTTTGGTTTTTCGAGACAGGGTTTCTCTGTGTAGCCCTGGCTGTCCTGGAACTCACGCTGTAGACCAGGCTGGCCTCGAACTCAGAAATCCGCCTGCCTTTGCCTCCCAAGTGCTGGGATTAAAGGCATGCGCCACCACCACCTGGCTGACACCCTTTTGACACCCATATGCACATGGTGTACAGATATACACTCAGATACACATATATGCACATTAAATAAATAAATGTCGTTTTTTAAAGAGTAAGAACACTAAGTGGATTTACCATGTTTACATTAAAAAAAAAAAAAAAAGACTGAGGCTGATTTCTTTTTCCTGATACAAGATGGGTCTAAGCTGTAGGAAGTGGAAACAATAAAAACAGAACAGCATTGGGGGGGGGGGGGGCGCGGGAGATGGCTCAGTGGTTAAGAGCACTGACTGTTCTTCCAGAGGTCCTGAGTTCAGTTCCCAGCAACCACATGGTGGCTCACAAACATCTGTAATGGGATCAGGTGACCTCTTCTGGTACATCTGAAGGCATCATGGCAGTATACTCACATATATAAAAATAAATACATTAATTTAAAAAAATCCAGAACAGCGTTCAGCCATTCATCTCTAGAGTGCACAGAAGTCACACCCGTCGGCCCTTGTACCTTGTGTATCCAGTCATTCCACATAGGCTCCTTCCAGGCTCATGATGGGGACGCAGCTGGACATCAGCAGAGTTTCTGGTAAGCCCTGGGAGTTCGCTAACAGAGCCTTTTTACGTGGTCGTGGTTGAGTTGTGTCTCTCGAGTTGGCTCCCTCCAAACCGCATGGTCTGAGAACACAACCTTATTTGGAAACAATGTCCTTGTAGATGTGATCAAGAGAGGGTCGTTAGGATGGACCCTAGTCCTGTGGGACTGTGGGACAGAGCAGCCAAGAGAAACATGTGAAGAGGCACAGTGGCTGGAGGGATGCCAGCCCCCACCTGGAACAACTGCAAGAGACAGGAAGGATCCTCCCCGGGGCCACTATGGAGGGAGCACAGCCCTGCAGGCCCATACCTGCTCTCCAGAACCTGAGAATACAGTCCTACTGTTTTAAGCCATCCAGTTTTGGGCAGGCTCCCCATGTCTCTGTTTTATGATTTATTTGGGAGCTGGAAACATGGTTGAGTGGTTAAGCCCAGCATCACATCGGGCTATTCTCGACTGCCTATGACTCTAGTTCCAGTGACTCTGACATGGGTTCTTGTACACACGTGAACTCATGTGGGCATACTCGTACATGTGCATAAATGAATACACACATCTTTTTAACTATGTGCGTGCATGTGGAGGTATATGCAGGTGCCAGTGGAGCCTGGCCAAGGAAGCCAGATGGCTGTGTTCACACAGTGTGACCAACCAGTGCCTACTGGGCAGCAGCCCAAGGTACACTGCCAGAGGTTTGGGAGAGGACTGGCATGACCTGAAAAATAGACCCAGACACTTGCTTCATACTCAGATGAACAATACTGTGCCTGGCCCTGTCAGGCTCCTCCATGATCCCTGAGACTCAAAAGAGGAAGCAAATGAGCTGAGGCAGAACGAGCTCCTCCGGAGACTGAGGGAGAAAGTGTGGTTAGGCCTTTGATTCAGGTCTAGAGACCCCAGAGCTCAGTCAGGAGCCACTGTGGCCTGCACTTGCCTGCTGTGGGCCTTGGAGAGTCTGGGGGCTCTGACGATGGTGCTTACAAAAGAGAAGGCTGCAGAGGCTCAGATGGGGGCATTGTCTTGCTTTGAAAGTTCCCAGGTTTTATTCTGCTAGAGCGTGCAGTTTCTTGTGTGCATGAATGGCACTTAGAATGTGTTTGTAATGGAACTTGATTGGATCCAGCTGCCACCAACTGTGCCTGTGCCACCCAGAAGGCAGCTGGCCATGTGCCACATTGGGGCGTTCACTTCAAATAGAGGAATTAACCACTCTGGTTCCAGCTCGACTTCACCAAAATATTTTCAAGTACGAAAAAGACAAAAGGGTGGGTGGGGCCCTCAGAAGGCACAGGAAAGCCAAATGGGTGAAAGAGTTTGAGCCCTGACTCTGTGTGTGTGTGTGTGTGTGTGTGTGTGTGTGTGTGTGTGTGTGTGTGTGCACGTGCGCCTATGCGCGTGCACGTGCTTGGGGAGGTGCTGCCTGCCTCCTGAGCAGCGTAAACCAGGGTCTGTCCCAGTCATGCTTCTCATACATCTTTTTAACTATGCGTGCATGTGGAGGTATACGCAGGTGCCAGTGGAGCCCGGCCAAGGAAGCTCCCCCAGTTCACTCACCCAACAATTATTACCAGCTAAGCCCTGGCTACAGGCCATGACCCTGGTCCCTGACAGTGGTAACTATCTAACTGTAACCACGCATGACAGAAGATGTCAGGATAATACATCAAGGTGTGTGTGTGGGGGGATACACTTAAGAGGGGTTGCTTCTGACTTCATAAGAACAAAAGGATCTCATGCAGGAATGAGATGGCTCCGAGTTCCATCCCCAGAACCATAGGATAGGAAAGAACTGACTCTCACACACTGTCCTCCGACCTTTATGTGTGCACCTCACAAAATACACACCATTTAAAAATAAAAAATAAATCATGTAAGGTATAGCTTAACAATGCCCACTCTTGGCATGGGGTAATTAAGGGTTAAATTCATTTGACAATACAATCTGAAGAGGCTGGAGAGGTAGCGTAGCAGCTAAGAGCACTGGCTCCTCTTGCAGAGGACCTGGGTTTAATCCTCGGCACCCTTATGGAGGCTCACAACTGCTGGTAACTCCATTTCCGGGGAATCTGATACCCACTCTGGCCTCTGAGTTCCAAGCCAGGCAGAGTAGCCCTATCTCAGATAAACAAACAAAAGCAAAGACATACAGCTAAGAAAATATCATTGCTGAGAGGAAAAGTCCCATGCGTTTCACAGCCAGTATTTGTTATGTAGCTAGACACTGTTAGGAGACACCCAGCCATAGAAGCCATGCTGACACCCAGAGCCTGGCTACACTTCTCATACACATGATGCTTCTATTGGCTGCAGAGACTGTCTCCTAAGGAAGGGGAAAAGCACAGAAAATAAGCACACAAGATCTAGGGGGATGGAGGCTGGAGAGATGGCTCATCAGTTAAGAGCACTGACTGCTCTTTCAGAGGTCCTGAGTTCATTTCCCAGAAACCACATGGTGGCTTACATCTGTAGTGGGATCTGATGCCCTCTTGTGGTGTGTCTGAAGACAGCTACAGTGTACTCACATACATAAAATAAATAAATAAATCTTAAAAAAAAAAAAAACAAAACAAACCTAGGGGGACAATGATACCCCACAGCCACAGTCTCCACCCCTGTGGCTCCACCCCTGCCCTTTAGAAGAGCAGGCGATGTAATTGGCAGCACTGACTCCTGTGAGACTCCATAACACCAGGGTCCGGACTCCTGTCCTTCTTCTGATAGCAAGACATGATTGAAAATCTCACTCCAGCTGGGCAGTGCATGCCTACAACCCAGCACTAGGGAGGCAGAAGCAGGTGGAATATCTCTGCGTTCCAGGCCAGCATGGGCTACAGGGCGAGTTCCTGGGCCAGCCTGGTCCACAGGGCGAGTTCCTGGGCTACACAGAGAAAACAAAATCTCAGTCATATCTGACCTCGACCTTGACAAAGCTGGAACCAGTCAAGCAGCTGTCCTTGAAGCACTGAGCCAAACAACTGCCTCTGGTTGGTCAGTTGGTCCCTGACCTAAGGTACCTGGTAGAGGTGGACCTCCCAGATAGGATCTCCAAGGTCATTGGGAACTCAAGAGATGTCTTGGCTAAGAGCCATGGTACATCATCTGAGTGTACTCAGCACAGGCACTTGTCTGTCCCACCCTTCAGGCCATGGTTTCCTGTTTTAGGAGACAGAGAAATTGGAGAGCAGGATAGGAGACCAAGTCAGGGGAATGACAGCATTCCAGGCTGTCTGGTGGAGGGAAGGCACTTCAAGGCAGTAGGCAGTTAGATCAGGTGTTCTTGACAGATGTGTGCAGATGTGAGCACATAGGGGAGGGGCTCCTGGCTGAATGAAGTCAGGGACTGTGGCCAACTATAGGAGCAAACAGATCAGAGGGGCAGCCCATAAACCTGCAAGCAGGATATTCCCAAAGAGTCGCTTGACCTGTATGAAGTGCATGTTTGAGTGCCTACTCTCTCTCTCTCTCTCTGTCTGAGCGGTGGATGAGAAAAACCCTGGGCAGGAGCGATGACAGGAGATCCTGAGAAGCCTGAGGCAAATACACATCACCTATGGGAACTGATCGGGGCCATGAATGGAGTGCTGAGGGCGATGGAAAAGGAAAGCAGCCTACCAGAAGCTGAAGCAAGGAAACTGTGTGGAGGGACAGTGTGACACGCTAAGACAGGGAGCTTCTGAGCACAGTGGAGAGCCAGACCCAGGAGGCAGGCAGGACAAGGGTGCAAAGTCCATCCTGAATGGGAGACAAAGCGGGGGCCCAAATCACCCCTAGAGAAGTACCTGTTCCTGTGGCCACAGCAGACTTCGAGAGAGGATGGAGAACGGTTTCCACAGCACTGGTTCACCCGGTCAACTGTGCCAGCTTGACAGAAAATCTAAGGTCACCTAGGAGCCACATCTCTGGGCAGGCTAATGATGGAAGTTTCTAGTTGGGTTTATTGAAGGAGGAAGATCCACTCTGGGTGGCACCATTCCCTAGGCTGAGGACTCAGGATTGCATAAAAAGAAATAAGGAGTGCACCCGCGTTTATCTCTGCTTTCTGAGTGGAGATGTCAGGCTGGACTGTAGTAAGCTCAGTGAGCCAAAACAAACCCTTCCTTTCTTAAGTTGCGTTTGTTAGTATTTTGTTACAAGAAAAGTAATGAATACACAACCTGTGCATCTCTGCCCCTGAGCTCTGGGCTGGAGCCTTCTTGGCCTTCCGTAGGCATGGTCACCTTTACTTGTATTCTCCATACTCCACCCCTTTCCAGGTGCAGACACTGTCAGCTCAGGTGTCTAAGAGGCTAGTCAGACCAGGTTAGCCAGTCCCACCTGCCTAGGTCACCTTTATCTCTGCCTGGAGTTATCCCAGGAGCCCAGGCTGACCCCATGTCAGCACTCTCACATTGCCCTCCAAGGCACTTCCGGTTGAACTGGCCACGCCTTTCTCCATCTCTGTGGTTCTGTGTCCTAAAAGCGCTCATCCTACATGGGAGCCCTCAGCTCTGTCTGTGGGATTCTCGCTGCCAGCAAGTCATCTGCTTGGATTCTCATTTGTACCAGGGACACCGGGGTTTGGAGAAGTGGCAATAAAAAGGTGTTCTTGGCACTGCTACCACTGTGCCCCGGCAGTGTCAGCTGCTGACCGCTGCCTGGGCAGTGTGGTTGCTGAGGGCAGGCACTGTGCGCTCCTCCGGTTTATGGCCAATGGTGGCCTTATCTCACGCACATTTACTTTTCTGTTCTCATCTTGTCTGGATAAACAGCTGTGAAGACTAAGCCAAAGACCAAACTCTCTGTGACTGGTAAACCAGAAGCTTCCAGAAGCCCCTAAAGAAGGAGGCACAGAGGTACCATGTCAAAATGGACGGCTGGGTGGCACTTGGAGCGAAGCCACTAGACAAGAAGCCTCTTCTGCCGAGCACCTGTTCAGACCTGAGCCATGAGTTCAGAGGGGTGGCTTTCCTAGCTGAACCCTCCTGCTCATAGGCACCCTTGGAGGGGCTTGTCTGACCCCAACTTTCAGGACACGTTCTCTGCTGGGCAAAACCACTGAGTCTGGGATGGATATTGAGGGCCCAGTCATTTCCATGCTCACTTGACAAAGTCCCGTGACAATGAAGAAACCCCAATCCACACAAAACACAAGTGTCTCCTCACCAGGCCTCCAGCCTGTGGCTGGGGAAGCTGCGAGATGTGTCACTCGGTCAGCTGGGCCTATGCTATTGAGCCATTCTGTATTGTACTGCGCTAGCCTTGGGACATTAGCCACTGTCAAGCGCTGGGGAAACTTGCAAAAGACCAGCAGAATGGGGTCGGCTGAGAGCTGGGACCCCCGCTGAAGGAAGGGTTGGGAGGACTCACTGGACTCTCATCTACCTACCACTCCTTGCTGCTCCTCCCAGGCAGCTGGAATCTTGTCATTACTGTAGTCTCAGGAGCTGCCAGAGTAGATACACTGTAGAGGGTTGCCAGAAGGGTGGGAAGTCACCACCCATGTGAGGTGTGGCTGCCTGGGAGTCACTCATGTTCTGTAGATAAACCCAGTAAGTTAACTGGCCCCCACTGCTGGACTCCGGTGGAGTTGTTCTACAGTTTGTCACCAGTGTCCTTGTTTACATCTCTGCAGGGTGTCCCACAACAGTTGGAGACAACATTCTCCACTGGTGTGTAGGTCAAACTCAGATCCAAATCCACATCCCACCCTACTGCTGTGAGGTAATCTCACGTCCTGAGCACAATATTGCACCGTTGGAATGACGTCACTTCCTGAGCACAACAGAGCCATGGTGGACCGATGATGCTTTGTTTGTGCTCTCCACTGTTCATTTAAAACCACTCCCAAGGTTTATAGAACCAGTGGTTGTCTTCACTCTTAAATCTACACAAATACAGTTTGGGATAAACTTAAATAGATCTCTTTGTCCAAGACGGCCCTTTCAGCCTAGGTTCGAGCAATGGCGCTCCCCATCTCAGTATGGATGGCCACCTGAAAGCACAGCATGGAAACATGTCCACCTGACCTGGCATGCAGCCTGGCCACTGCTGGGATGCACCTTTTTAAAAATGAAAGGACACGGAAGACACAGAAAGGAATCACAAAAAATGCATTTACTTTATTGCACCAAGATCTTGGCAATATCTGGGGGTCCCTGAAGAGGAAACGGAAGAGTACGGGATCCCTGCACACAGAGACGCAGCCACACAGGATGCTGGATGGAAAGAGCCCCTAAAAGGCAGGTGAGCAAGGACAGAGACACCAGGGAGTGGCCCTCTGCAATGGGGCCTAAGCCACATCTAACGCCAAGCAGAGTTCAAACGGATTTGATCCAACGAAATGACTACTTTGAGAAAAGCTTCCGTTACTGTGTCAGTACGTCATCAAGAACTCATTCTGCCCATGGCCTGTTTCTAATGGCTTCTGCGGAAGAAAAGGACTTGCCTTCACTGACAGCAACACACACTGCCAGAAGTCAGGACGGCGATGGGGGATCATGACTGACCAAGAGGCAGCGGACTATATGCCCCCGGAGGAGACTTTACACCATGTAGTCTAGTGCACAAAGGAAGGAACCAAATCCAGGAGACCGGGGGATAGATCAGTTCTGTGCTGGCTGGCAGCTCTAGACGTTATACTAGAGAACGCCGTAAGAAAACAAACGGACCCAGGAAGCGGCTGCAACAGGAAGGACGGCAGTGCCTCCGGAGAGGAGACAATCCCTGCCCCTGGAGGTGCCTGCCTCCCTCTGAGATGACACGGAGCCCACAGCACTCCTGGACACGATACCCGCAACAGCGGCCACACAATGACAATCACATTTGGCTGGAAGACTCACCCGGCAGACCCACCATGGAGCACTGCTCTTTCCTTTTTTCTAAAGGGAAAGAAACAAACAAGAAGGACATACCTACATAGAAACATGACCTCACCTCCGGGCCATGGAGAGCACAACTCTTTTCCCACATCTGCAGCAAGTGAGACCCTGAGCCGGCAGCTGAACAGAACGCTACACGTGGGAATGAGAAGGCAACCCTGCCCCTCCCAAGAGGCCCAAACCAAGGAGAACAGCCTAGAGCAGGCTGGGACTCTGAGAACGAAGAGATGCACCTTCCATCTCTTGGGTGCTGTCTTTCCTCGCTGAGGAGTCTTGTTTGTTAACCCTAAGTCCACAGGGGCAGCTCGAGCAAGACAGGGAAGGCAATCATGTCAACGTCAAAGCACTCACAAAACTGAGCAACCAAAGCCAGCGTCTGCTTATCAGGGAATATATTGCTACTGGTAGCCACAGGCCTGGTCAAAAATAAAGGCTTTATCGTAAGTAGTAAAATAACGGAGAATTGTCTCCAGAGACCACCACCTTGACAGAGACCCACAGGTTACGGCAGATGTAGGAGCTCAACAGTATCCCGCAGGACGGGCAGTCTCAGACGCAGAGGAGCTGGCACATATTTCAAGGCTCTCCCATGGTCAGCAACTGCAGCTTTCTAGAGGGCGTGGTGCTCTTTCAGGAGATGCACTTTAGGGGTGGGGGTGGGGCAGTACAGTCAGCAGGGCTTGTTCTTGCTGCAGCTGACAGTCAGTCATACAGAGGCCCCTCTAAGAGGAGAGGCATGAGACAGCTCCAGCCTCAGAGAGCAAAGGAGGGCTCACCAGAAAAGGCACCACCAAACGCCACCATTGGGAGCGAAGGACATGCTGGGAGATGCTGGCCCCCGTTCCTTGTCTGACAGCCCCAGACCAGAACAGCTTTCCTACCTAGACCTCAGAGTCTATGAGGAAGATGCTCAACCTTTCCAGGTCTCCAAGGTTACGTCAGCACGACACCACAGGCCAGGTTTTCCCTTGTACGGTTCAACATGAAATCACCAGAGGCCCTGAGCTGAGCTCTACACTGGATCATCTGGGAATGGTGGGACCAGGAGCCTCCACATGGCAGACTCAGTGCAGTGGAGATTGCACAAGGCCGCTCCTCAGATCCAAGTAGACAATCCCAAGGATGTGATGTGACAGATTTGGATACTGTGGCACAGGCACACTGGTCTTCCTGGTGAGAACAGAAATGTGACAATCTTATTATATTCCTGGGTCCTTCAAAAGACATAGTTACATCTACAAATGGCTAGAACACACCACAGACACAAGACACAAGACACACACCAAAAACGCATGCAGCAGACACACGCAACACCAAACACACTACATATACACCAGACAGACCGCATATACTAAATGGTCAGACCCACCACAGGCTACACATGCTGCACACATACCAGACACACATACCATAGACAGTTAGATACCACACACATATACACCTATACACATAAACACACACACACACACGACGAACACCACAGACTATACACATACCAGATACATACACCAGAGACATACATGCTACATGCATACCAGATACACACACAGCTAACAGAGACAGATATACAATACAGAGGTACACACCAACACAGACACCACAGACCACCCTATACACAGCAGACAGACACACACCCAAGCTGACCTCTAACAAATGCAGCAAGCTCAGCGGCGATAGCTGAGGCTGGCCACCTTAGCAGGATGAGTCACAGACCAAAAGTTGCGTCTACTCTGAAGCTTCTGGAAGGCATTGAAGTTTCTCTTCTTTTCTCTCTTGAACTTTTTAATTTTCTTCTCCTAAATCAAGAATCACAGTGTCAGTTCCCAGAGAGGACATTTCCAAGCCTTGGAGGCTTACTGCATACATGGCATGCCTCCTGGACATAGATATAGATACCACGCCACCCTCTGATGGAGGTCTCACCATCCCTCCTTTCCCACGCCTGCCCAGTGTACTGGATGCACAACTGGCCGGGCCTCAACTGCTTTCTGCATGACTGCACTACAAGCTGCTCTCAGAGCTCAGGCCGAACCATGGCTGCCTGCTGCCACAGCCCAGGGTCACAGCCGCACGGCATACCTTCCCTCGATCAAACTCTTCATCCCAGTGGTCAACCACGGTCTGGGTCCGGGCCAATCTGCTGTCTTTGATGGCATCCTGACTGATGGCTGAAGGCTCGCCATCCCAGGTCAGAACTGTACAGGACATATGTCAGCATCTGTGAGTCCCAGTCAACGGCACACTCCTCAGGACTCACTTTCTACCAGGGCCCATCTATTCTAACCACTCTAGGTTTCTGACTGTCTCTCAACACAAGAAACACGAAGGGAGGTCACATGACCTACGGGTATGACCACTGTGTACCCCAACTGCAACCCCCTCTGTAACCTATGTGCTCTCACTTTAGAAGAAGGCTCTTTTGCTCACGTTCCAAGTCTGCCCTGTAAACCATGGCAAAGTCAGGACGGCCAACACTAGTGCCGCAGGGCTCCATCACCCGCCCCCGGCCTGGGCACCGGACACTGTACTCAGCGGGCCTGTGCTCCCCACATTGTCCTGGTGCCGCAGGGCTCCATCACCCGCCCCCGGCCTGGGCACTGGACACTCTACTCAGCTGGCCTGTGCTCCCCACATTGTCCTGGTGCCGCAGGGCTCCATCACCCCGCCCCCGGCCTGGGCACCGGACACTCTACTCAGCTGGCCTGTGCTCCCCACATTGTCCTGCTCTTGGGCCTTTTGGATCTGAATATAATCTGCCTTTGTGCCACAGCAGGGGTCAGGTTAAAGCATATTCAACAACTGTTGAGTCTTTAAACCTCATCTCATAGCACGCCATCACCACCGCCTCCCACAACCTCCATGAGCCAGTCTTCAGGAAGTGCCACCCAGTCGCACACCGCACCTTTTTTCCCATAAGCCTTATCAGATGAGTCCTGAAGCAACGCCTGGACCACATCGGGTTCGTGATCTCTGTTCCAGGTAACGGGAGGTGCTTGTCCCAGCCCTGAAATCACAGGACACGGTAGAACCAAATCACTGAAGAAACAACTGGCATCGCAGAATCTGGCCCCAGCAGATGCTCACTGTCTAGTGATACTCTTACCCAAGTCCATTCGTGAGAAAAGAAAATGACAAAAAGCCAGAAGAGAGACCTCCAGCCTCCGTCTGACACAAAGCTGCAGCTGGGACCTTTCGCTCTCTCTGGCTTCCAGACTGTAAGTGAGCAGCTTTTCTCTGCTATGAACCACTGAGATGAGCTGGAGCACAGGCCCAGAATGCAGGGTGCACAGAACAGACTAGACCCTGCCTGCTTGCCTCCCTCCTGAGCTCTGGGATTATACACTTTGGCCACTATACCCTACCACGCCTTTTCTCTAAAATGACTGATTGTTTTAGTCGCCTCTGTAGCTATCAGTAGGATCCTTACCCAGGCGGTCATCAGGAAGATGGCCATTCACACTCAACCCAGGGACTGGGGTGACACTAGGCCTTGGGCTCCTCTGGTGCTCTGGTTGTTCACTCTCTTCTTCCTGCTGGGGCTCAGGCTTTCTTTTTCTTCTTTTCTTCTTCTTCTTCTGCAACTCTGTCCTGGCCTCAGGCTCACTGTGGTCTGCAGGGGAGCAGCTGTGGGGAGCCAGAGGAGGGAGCAGATCAGCCTTTGAGATACACTGCAGGCAAGAGCAGTGCTCCCTCAGTGGCAGCTCCACCCCGAGAGTGTGTGAGATAGCTCAGCTAATAAAGGCACCTGGCACCAAGCCTGCTGACCTCATGTTATTCACTTCTTCAATGGTGTGCAAGCATACACACACACACACACAAATGAATGAATGAATGAATGAATGAATGAATGAATGAATGAGAGAAAAGAAAAAAAATGGTAAGTACTTAGAATAAAACCACAGTGGGGCTGGAGACATGGCTCTGGCCGAAAGCACTGGCTCCTCTTCCAGAGGACTCAGGTTCAATTCCCAGCACTGACATGGCTGCACACAACTGTCTATACCTCCGGTTCCAGAGGATACATAAGTACAGTGTACATAAGACAGACAAACAGACAAACAAACAACGCTCCACCTTAGCACCCCTGAGGGAGGACTGCCTGCAGTGCTGTGTGGTGGTGGTTCACTCCACACTGACTGGCTGTGCTGTATGCGGGCTGTTGTCCACAGTGACACACTTAGCATGTCAGAGACACCACGTGGCCCCCTTGCTCTATCCACAGCAGGCACACTGCACACACAGGATGCTGCTGCAACCTTACCCAATCGCACAGCCTGCCCTGGGGCCACCTCACTCTGTGGCCATTCTCTTCCACTGTGTAGGGAACTGGCTCTCACTGACATAGGACATATTCCACCCCGTGCCCAGGCCAGCACCATATTAACTCACACCACTTGGGAAGGCCTCGGGTACATCCCAGCCACGCCCTTACCTATGCTGAAGTAGGTCCTGCGACAGGGTGGCTTCTTGGCTGAGTACTTCTGATCTTTTCCTCTTCCTCTTTTTCCTGCTGCTTACATGGTAATTGTCCAGGATGTGACTCACTTGATGGCCATTTACCTGGGGCTGCATACCCTCTTCCTTCCGGCCCCTGGGACTCCAAGATTGGTCCTGAGACTGGCTTTCCTGCCGGGGAGCTGTGGCACCCACACCTTCAAGGCTCTTCTTTTTTCTCTTCTTGCGAGATGCTGCAGGTGCTCCCCTGAGGCACTGTGAGAGGGGTGTGTCTATGCCCAGTCTCTGGGGCTCTCCATCAGGGGTCTTTTTCCTTTTTCTGGAGGGGCTATGTAGGGCCTCACTGGCCTCTGGCAGTTGGTGTAAGTGGGACGTGAAGTATCCATTGACCTGAGGCAGGGATGTCCAGGCAGAGGGGCTGCAGCTCTGTGGCTCTGATGTCCCTAACGGCTTGGCGCTACTACTGGACAGTGATGCAGAGTGGGGGTAGGTGGACGGTCGGGGAGCAGGTGCAGCAGCCCTGTAGACAGTGGACAGAGAGAATCACTGAGAGGATCTGCCCACATGCCACTCCTCTCCTGACCTCATCCACTTCCCTTTACACCTTAAGAGTTTGGTGTGGATGTGAGGTTTGAGACAAGGTTTGTGCAGTTCTGGCTGTCCTGGAACTAGCTCCATAGACCAGGCTGGCCTCGAACTCAGAGAGACCCACCTGCCTCTGCCTCCAGAGTGCTGGGATTAAAAGTGAGTTCCAGCATGCCAGACTCACCCTAGAATTTTAAAAGGTCTCTCTCTCAAACACACACACACACAATTCCATGTTTTTTGAAGGCAGGCTAAGAAAATAAAGTCTACCTAAAATCAAAGTTAATAAAAGCAACACGTCTCAGTTTCTTGTTACAAAGCTTTTTTTTTTTTTTTTTTTTTTTTGAAGTAGTGCTGAAAGTGGAACCTTGCCAAATAAGCACTGTGGCACAGGGCGGCTCCAGCTCAGGTCTGAGGATGAGAAATTCTAGCTTTTCATTCCGGCGTGTTGGTACACACCTGTGATCCTAGCAATCCTGGAAACTGTGGGCGAGACAATCAGGCACTCAAGGCCGGCCTTTACTACTAAATGAGCTGCAGTCTGACCCACAGGACAGCTTGTCTTAAAACAGACAAACAATCTAAAACACTTGTCTAAGGTGGACGAAGCTCAGCATAAAAATGAGTGTGGGTGCACTTGCTCTCAATCCCAGAACTAGGGAATAGAGGCGAGGATCAGAAGGTCGAGGTTATCCTCCAACACAGCAAATATGAGTTCCTCCTGGGCTACAATGAACAAGACTGGGGGCAACCAGACATAAGCTTCAGTCCCAGCACTTGGGAGGCAGAGCCAGGTGGATCTCAGCGAGTTCCTGGCCAGCCACGGTGACTAAGTTGAGACCTTGTCTCAAAACCAAAACCAAAGCCCTCCCTTTAAAACAAGGAAAGAAGAGTAACAACAAAAGTGGAAAAGCAAACCCTAATGTTTCAGATTTCCACCTCAAGTGTGTTACGGGGAAATGTCACTAAGCAAAACACCAGCCAAATAAAACAAAACTCAACATCCTGTGAGATTTATCTTTTACTTTCCAGAGGTTGCAGCGGTTCCCTTGGGGACTGAACACCCTAGGAACAGCAAAAGGAGCCAAGCATCATACACAGTGATGTTCCTCTAAATTTGGGGGTGCAAAGTGGAAACCCAATTTCACAGAGGCAAATACTGCAGGAGGAATAAGGCAGGGGCCGAGCACACAAGGCACACCTGTGTGGTTACCTCAGATGTTTGGTGAATTTGCTGTCACCCAAACCAGACTCTGCTGGAGCTTAACAACCATTTACACTAGCCAAGGCAGTGGAGCACACGCACCTTTAGTCCCAGTGAATCTCTCTGAGTTTAAGAGGCTAGCCTGGTCTACTCATTGAGTTCTAGGACAGCCAGGGCTGTTAATATAGAAAAAGCCTGTCTCGACCCCCCCATCCCCAACACACACACAACCCCCCAACCAAGAAACACATTTACACTTGGCCTTGAAAGATGGCTCAGCAGTTAAGAGCAGTTGCTGCTCTTGCTGAAAACCCAGGTTCAGTTTTCAGCACCCATCTGGTGGTTCACATCCACCTGTCTCTCCAGCTCCCTCTTCTGACCTCTGTGTGCACCAGGCACACACATGGTGCACAGAATACACACAGGTAAAACATCCCTACACAGAGATCTAAAACACAGTTAAAACAGACTAGCTGTGCGAGGTGTGGTGGTACACAGCTTTAACCTGGGCACTGGAGGCAGGTGGGGGTCTCCAAGCCTGAGGCCACCCTGTCTCAAACGACTAGAGCAGAGAAATGAACAACTTCCCCTAATGTCCCAACATTTGGGGACCTTAACACTTAAGGATTTAATGTTCTGCTAGAGACAGGAAGCATGCATGGTCATGGTGGGGGTAAGGGCAGTGATAGATGTCACAGCATTCTGGGACAAGCTGACTCAGGAGTGAGGAGAGGAGCCACAGTGCTGCAGAGCCTCACTGGTAGTTCCTGTGTCCCAGTTGCCATGGCGCTTGGGCCCCACGAGCTCAGGTGACCGAGTGTCAGAGTCTTCACATCTTGCACTCAGCACTCCTAAGGGATGCAGGTCCCATGGAGTCCAGCGCCTTACTGGGGCAGATCATCCGCCGATGGGATTAAAGGCCCTAGACAATTCTACAGCACTCGAGAACCCAGTCCCCCTTCTCCAGGCCTGGCATGCAGCCAGCAGCCAAGAGATGTGGGATGAAGCGGGCAGGAAAGATGTCCCTGCAGAGTTCCCAGGGTCACAGGGGGTTTGAGTGCCTGAGGGGCTAAAAGCCAGGACAGTGCAGTGCTCCAGGTTACAATGGGCTGGGGCAGGCAGGCGAAAATTCAAGACTCTGAAGACTAGCAACTCTGCCCACTGCGGCTCTTTTTCCAGACAGGGATGGATAGGAGAGGCCCCTGTCCTCGATGACCAGGGCTCTTCACCAGCCAGGTGCACGGAACCACAGGAGGGAAGGAGTCGGCCCCCAGGGCCCGTCCCCGAGCTCACCTGGTTTTACTGACAGGCCCAGTGGAGGCAACGACGGGGTGGGTGGCTTTCATGGGGGAGGTGAGGTCGCAGAGTGCTGAGGGGGAAGGTGAACCGATGTCATTGCCGGTCGCCCTCCGCAGGGTGCTGGCCTGCAGTTATTGACATAAATAAAAACTTGGTGGTCTAAAAAAGGTGTCCGTGAGTGAAGAGGGAAAATAAAATAGAAAATAAAATAAAATAAAATAAAATGAGCCCAAAAAGATGAATGAAGGGACAGAAGAAAAAAAAAGGGGTGGGGGTGGGGTTGGTGGAGAGAGGGGGACAGTAGAAGAAGAACCAGAGAGTGTTGTTGGTTAGAAATAAAAAGGAAAAGGAAAGGGCACCTCATCAAGCACCCCAGCACACGCCCACACCCCGCCCACTCCCACACAAGCACCCCAGCACACGCCCACAGCCCGCCCACTCCCACACAAGCACCCCAGCACACGCCCACAGCCCGCCCACTCCCACACAAGCACCCCAGCACACGCCCACAGCCCGCCCACTCCCACACAAGCTGAGGGGCGGCTCCTCCCCAGTCTATGTCCCCTCCTCCAGCTAGGGCAGCTGTCCTTCCCACTGAGTGCCCTGTGGCCCACAGCTCTTCCTGTGGCTCAACTAGGAGACTCCATCATAGAAAACTGGTTAGTCCTCTAAGCCACAACTACCAGCAACCTGAGGTACTGAATAATTGGGGTCCCCTCAAAACAGTCTCCACCTTAACAGCCCCTTCTCAGCTTGCAAACTGCTGGGAACACTAACAGGCACTCTGTCCCATGGTCTGAAGTTACAAAGGCCATAGTCCTTTGTGATTTCCTATCTGCTCCTCACATCTCCAGTCCCAGGGCACTTTAAGAGAGGAGACGCCCACAGACCCACCTTCTTGGCCGACAGAGCCAGTTTTTTGGCTGGTGGGGGAGACATGAGGCTTGTGGGCTCCGTGGTGGTGCTGCTCAGGGCAGGGGACTTCAACTTCACCATCTTGGCATCTACTCCGTTCAACAGTGCTTTGGGATGGCCAGTAGTGGGACAGTGTGTTCCCTGAGAATCACAGACACGTGCAGCTCTGTCCTCTGAGGTCTGAGAGGCCTTGGCAGGGTCACTGCTGGCAGAGTGCTCGGGGCTTGAGCTGCTGGAGGCCCCCTTCTCCAGGTCCACGCCACTGCCTTCCCCCTTCAGCTTGTGCCCGTTAGTAATGGCTTTGGCCAGGAGCTTCGGTGAGGTAGAGAAGACGGTGTCTCTGCTTGCCCAGGAGCCAGGCCGCTGGCTTCTGGCTTCCCCAGTCCCAGGAGAGCCCTGAGAAGTGGCTGGAGACGAGGTGAGAGACTGCGGTGGGGCTGACTTCTTCACCTTCTTTCCAGGCTCGTCCAGAATGGTGGGCATATGTGTGGGTGTTGGAGTGAGTCTTGGGGAGGGGGACCCAGCAGGTATCTTTGCAGGAGCACAACCATTCTGCAACTTCAGACCAGGAACGGAGCCATTTCTGGACACAGGCACGCCAACCTCCTCAGGGGCCTGCAGCTTTCTCATCATTACAGAGTCTTGTCGCTAAAAGGAGCAAGGCAGGAAGCCATCAGAGCCCAGAGGAGCACCGTGCAGGGAACCTAGCTAACTTCCCCATCAGGGGCAACTTCTGGGAACACACTGGGTTCTGGCTAATGAAGACTTTTGGTGCTTCAAGACTTGTATACAAAACAGGCTGCAGTTTATGACTGTCCTTACTATGAAAGTGACAGGGTCTGGCAAGATGTGAGAGGATGCAGAGGGAGAAAGAGAAGCCCATCATGTAAACTGTCCTCCACTGGGTCTTACTGGGGTGTCCACACGAGTGCCGTCACCCTGTCCAGCTAAACCCTCCACACTGGAAGGAGATGCCCTTAAGGTTTTTAGTGCCTCACTGGCAGCTACACATCTCTTGATTATTTACATAAGCTTGGATTATTCCCCATGCCTTAATTAAAGACAATCAACAAATAACAAAACCTAACTTTTTTCTAAGCTTATTTATCTCCCCCCCAAAAGTAAATAAATGATATAGAAGGCAAAAGGAGCAAGTTTTGGAGGCTGGAGAGATGGCTCAGTGGTTAAGAGCACTGGCTGCTCTTCTGGAGGACCGGAGTTCAATTCCAAGCATACATAGGTGGTTCACAACCATCTGTAACACCAGTAGCAAAGAATGCAGCACCCTCTTCTGGCCTCTGTGGGCACTGCATGTACATGCACATAAAAGTAAATCTTTAAAAACCAAGGCCAAGAGTTCGAGGCCAGCCTGGTCTACAGAGTGGGTTTCAGGACAGCCAGGGCTACACAGAGAAACCCTGTCTTGAAAAACAGAAACAAAAAAACCAAGGCCAAGCCGGGCAGTGGTGGCGCACGCCTTTAATCCCAGCACTTGGGAGGCAGAGGCAGGTGGATTTCTGAGTTCGAGGCCAGCCTGGTCTACAGAGTGAGTTCCAGGACAGCCAGGGCTATACAGAGAAACCCTGTCTCAAAAAAAACAAAAAAACAAAACAAAACAAAAAAAACCCCAAAAAACAAAACAAAAAACAAACCCCCACAAAAACAAACAACAACAACAACAAAAAAAAAACCACCAAGGCCATATGCAAAGAATCCACTGTCTGTAAACCTTTCATGATGGCCACCCTCCTGCTTGAAAGTCCCAGTTACCACAGTCCTTGTGGCTCACGCAAGGCCTCACACACAGTCAGTACTTTTTTTTGTTTGTTTGATCAATTATAAAAAAAAAGATGTCAGTCTTTTCTGTACTTAGCAGCCATGTTAACATTTCCAGAGAGCGTGTTCCTGGGCTGGGGATTACCTCGTGAGCTTCCTCTTTCCTGGCAATGCATGTGTATTTCTGGACACTGCTATGGTAGAGTCCTGCGTCCAGTCACTCCGTCAGTCCTACCCTCCACAGCCATCACCCCAGTGTGCTTGTTTGCTACAAATGCGAGCTTCCGTGTATTTGCTACAATTCTTCTTTGGGGGGGGGAGGAATACAGAGTTGGAACCTAGGGCCTCACAGGCTAAGCATACACTGACCACTGAACTACCTCTCCCAGTCCCCTGCTGCAAACATTTTTTAAAATTTTACTTTTTTGGTTTTTCAGGACAAGTTTCTCTGTGTATCCCTGGCTGTCCTGGAAGTCACTTTCTAGACCAGGCTGGTCTCAAACTCACAGAGATCCTCCTCCCTCTGCCCCCTGAGTCCTGGGATTAAAGGTGTGCCCCACCACTGCCTGGTGATTTTTACAAAACTTTACATTTTACTTCAGCCAACCGCCACTTTTCCTACCTATTTGAAAGGGTATGAAGTCTTATTCCATAGTTTTAATGACTTCTGCTTTCTTCTGAGTTTTAGAATGGCTTACCTTTATTTTTCAAGGTTTATTTATTTTATGTATGTGAGTACACTGTAGCTGTCTTCAGACACACCAGAAGAGGGCATCGGATCCCACTACAGATGTGAGCCGCCATGTGGTTGCTGGGATTTGAACTCAGGACCTCTGGAAGAGCAGTCAGTGCTCTTAACCACTGAGCCATCTCTCCAGCCCCCTGGCTTACTTTTATAGACTGTTTCCTGACAGGAACACATCTCTCGTTCTGCAAAACCTGGACATTTATTGAAAATCACATACACCAGGGACTCAAAGTGAAATGACACTGGGTAGGTGTGACAGTTCACATCTGTAACCAGCAGCCAGCAAGCTGAGGCAGAAGGGTCACTTCAAGGTCAAACCCAGCCCGGGCTACAGAGTGGCTTTACACACAGGCAGTGTAGGAAGTTGTGTGCTCAACAAGGCCTTGCCAGGGAAGCAGCCTTGCCCTCCTGCTACAGCTGTCCCATGGCCTCTGGGTGACCAGGTCTGCCTCCTTCCATCAGGGGCACCTCTGCATGTGAGGCTGTCAGCCTCCCAAAGGGCTGCAATGACTTCCAAAAGTCTAACCTGGGCACGCCTTTAATCCCAGCACTTGGGAGGTAGAGGCAGGCAGATTTCTGAGTTGGAGACCAGCCTGGTCTACAGAGTGAGTTCCAGGACAGCCAGGGCTACACAGAGAAACCCTCTCAAAAAACCAGAAGAAAACAAAATCCAGAAGTCCATAGATGACTAAGTTTTATTGCTGTGTGTGTGTGTATGTGTTTATGTGCATCTAGACATGGCTGTGTGTGTGTGTGTGTATGTGTGTTTATGTGCATCTAGACATAGCTGTGGGGGGGTATGTGTGTTTATGTGCATCTAGACATATGTATGTTTCTATTCTGAATCATCTGCATTAGAATGCAGACATCGAACGAGTATGTCTAGCCCCAAAGAACTGTAAAGAAACAAGAGGTCATGACAGCAGCTTAACAGAAAGCACAATGGGGTGTTTCCCCAGAAGCCTGTGCTCAGCCAGCCTGCCAAACCTGCCCAACACTGTGCAGCGGCTGAGCACCCACAGTCCCTTCTCTTCCCAAGGCAGCTGATAACCAACTTAAGAAATAATATGGTTGGTACAGTGCCACAGCCTACACGTGCCTCTCCCACTGCAAGGACCCACAGAGGAGACCCCTTGAAACTCTGAAACACTCATAGCAGCAGTCAGAAGGGTGGCCAGGCTGGCTCTTCCACTTACACAGTACCTTTGCCATCAGTGGGGAGGACATGACCCCATTGCCGGGGCTCTTCTTGGGGTGATCTGGAATGACCTTGGGACGGCTAGGAAGAGTGGCACCCACCCTGGAGACAGGACCCTCAGGACTTTTCTTAGAGCCTTGAATCCTACAGAGGAAACACAGGGGTCAGGGATTTTCCCCACTCAGGCCAAGCAGCTCAGAGACACTCGAAAGTCAGGTTTGCACCTGGGCGAGCAAGGAAAGAGCATCTGAGGCCCCAGGGTCCTGACAGGCTTCTCGTAACCCCCATCTTGACCCTCTGCATCCTAAGAACCTGAGAGAAGCACCGGTGCTTGCAGTGAGGATACAGAGCTCTCCAGGGAATCACCCTCAAGGAGCAAGCAAGCCAAAGAGCCCCAAAACCTATCACACAGGATCAGCAGGGTGGCACCAAGTGCCAGGAATCCCTCAGGGACAGCCAATCTCTGTTGGTGGCTTCCTAAGATCTGCTGTGTGCCCACTCACTCAACATGAGGTGGGTCACTTCACCAAAGGTGCCAAGATGCCATCACACAAAGCCAAAGGCCTCACCAAAGCCACTCCGTAAGTAAGTCACCTACCCACTGCTATAGGCAGGCAGAGCTCTCCCCCTCAGCTGCCCCTCTCAACAACCTGGGTTTCACCCATCCACCAGGAGAGCTTGGCTGAAAGGTCCTTCCCAGAGGACAAGCTCCAGATAATTCTCCTCTGGAAAATTCCAGGAGCTTCCAGACAGGAAAGGGCTCAGGCAGAACATGCTCTCTCTAGGGCCCGGACGAGTGTGCAAGTTCCTCACCGCAGATAGAAGAGCACGTAGGCCTGCTGGTTCAGAACGACCTTGACATTGCTGGAATGGACCAAGGAGTCATTCATCTGGTACCACTGTCCATTGCTGGCCTGTGCATCGGGGAGGAAATGGTACAGGGAACAGCAATCAGCAGATGGGCCTCAGCCACCTTCAGTTTTATTTTTGACAGAGGCTGACTGTGCATTTTCAGCCAAGCCCAACTCTCAATTCCAGAATACTGGAATTACAAAGGCATGGTTTACCATACCCACTAGGGACCTTAAAAAACTTAAAATTTACATGTAATTATTTGTTTATTGGGGGTGGGGCTAGTGTATGTGCCACAGTGCAAGAAACTTGAGGGACTCAGTTCTGCTCTTCCACCTTGCAGGTCCCTGGAGTGGAACTTAGTGAGGCCTAGTAGTTAGTGTTTTTACCTGCTAAGCCATTTTGCTGGCCCCAGAACCATGGTGTAAAAGACATCTATCCACTTATGGAAAGGAGACCAAGACACAAATTCAAAGTACTGCTGTTTCCCAGAAGACAACAAAAAAGGTGCGATGGCCTCACTGAGATGTCAGGGCTCCCCTCTCACTGAGATGTCTGTCAGGGCTCCCCTCGCCCCAGAGCACGCTCGCCTGCTGCTCCCCTGCTGCGCAGCTGGCTGAGCTCAGCAGTCAGGTGAACTCTAACCTTCACATAGCAGTAGTAGTGCCCAGCGTGGCAGCTGTAGCCTGAGTGCACCAGGACAGCATAGAGTCCATACATGACAGGGTCACCGCTGCTCTGCGACATGTATGGACGGATGTTCAGGAACTCTGGGTAGCCAACGTCCTGTTTAGAAAAGAAAAGGCAAGGAGCGCTCACTCAGGAGAATGTGGGTCACTCTCCTTTCGCATCCATAGCCCTCAGCGATGTTTGCTTTGATCAATTTTCACTATGTACCCTAGGATAGACTCCAACTCACTATATGGCCCAGGATGGTCTCCAGTTCAGCAAAGTAGCCCAGGCTGGCTGTGAACTTACCGGAACCCTTCCATTTGCATCTCCCAGGTGCTGGGATTACAGGCATGTGTTGCCAGAGCCAGCTTTTTCTTTCTCCTGACAAAATCTCCTAAGCCAGCACATACGCAACAAGTCCCTGAGCCCGGATCCAGCTTTGTCATAATACAGAATTTTCAGATTCAAACAGACGATGGTTCACAGACTGGGTTCTCTAAACCATAGCTGAGAAGGGCTCACAGGAAACCTAAGCTCCTGAGGACATGGGCACAGCGCTTTCCCAACTGTGTGCACACCGTCAGGCTCAGGAGGATTGATTGCTTCTATGTGAGGATGTGTTTACGTGAGGCAAACGTGAGCCACTATGCTAGTGACACACAGTTTTCTCCCGAGACAAGGTTTCCTGCTGGCCTTGCACTCAGAGACCAACCTATCTGTTTGCCAAGTGCTGGGTTTAAGGGGTGTGGCACCGCTACCTGGTGAGTATGTGTCTGTCATGGCACTCATGTGGAAGCTGGGGGACAGCTTTCAGGAGTCAGTTTTCTTTATATCAAGTAGGTGACAGACTCGAACCCAGGTCACTAGGCAGCAGGTCCCTTCACATGCGGTGGCATCTCACCAACCCTAGACAATTCCTTATAATAAACCCTTAGAGATTCAGACTCTGAGAGAGTTTTTAAACGCCTGGAGAAGGCTGCAATCCCTGCCACTGTAGCTTTGACAAGTGACTTGCCCCAAAGCACGTAACGGGCTCTATGAATAGAACTGAAGACTTCTATGAAATGGACATCTAGGAAAACCCTGGAAGGGGGAACCTCGATAGAAATGACTTCCATTAGACTGCTCTGAGGCCTACCTAACTTCCCTGGATAAGGGCTGGGACTTGCACGAAGAATAAACCTTTCCCCGCAGCTGCTTTTGGTCAGTATTTTAACACAGCCACAGAGAAGCAGGGCAGATCACACTATGCTAAAAGTACATGCTCTATATTCCACCAAAGCCTTAGCACACAGTCAGACTACCCACACACAGTGAATCAGCGGCACATTCAACAGGCACCTCACTCATTCGTTTTTTTTCAGTAATTTATTTTTATTTTACGTACATTGGTGATTTACCCCATGTGTGTCTGTATGAGGGTGTCATATCCCCTACAACAGAGCTACAGTCAGGTGTGAGCACTGGAAAAACGCCCAACGGGTTAGAGGCACCTGCTGCTCTTCTAGAAGACCTCAGTTCAGTTCCCAGAACTCATATGGGTGCCTTACAACCACCTACAACTCCAGCTTGGGAGATGATGCCCTCTTGTGGCCTTTGCAGGTACCAGAAAACAGATGGCACATACTCACACAGATATACACACAGACAAGAAAATGAGAGATGGAGGCATACCAGGCATGGTGGCACACACCTTTAATCCCAGCACAAAGAAAGCAAAGATATGAGGATCTCTGAGTTCGAGGCCAGCCTGACCTACAGAGCAAGTTCAGTACAGCCAGGGCTATACAGATAAACCCTGTCTTGAAATACAAACAAAGTTTGTCTAAGGGGGCAGGGGCTGGAGAGATGGCTCAGCAGTTCAGAGCACTGGCTGCTGCTGCAGAGGACTCAAGTTCAATTCTCAGCAACCACATAAACTCACGTCTATAACTCCAGTTCCAGGGATAAACATTCTCTCTGGTCTCTGAGGGCACCAGCTTTACAAATGATGCACAGAGAAGCATGCAAAACTTGAAACACTCATACACACAAAATAGAAACTTTTTAAAAGAAAGATTCCCACGGCCTGCCTGTATGGTGTGGGCAGTCAGGGTGTCTCGACAGGCAGAGTACACTCACCTTGGTGATCTTCCCCCCACTAAAGTTGGCAAAGCGCTTGAGGGACAGAGTCAGGACATTGGATGTTCTGTGGATGGTGAAGCGCTTGCTGGCTGGAACCTTCTTCTTACACCTACAGGAGAGAATGGGAAGCTACTGCTCTGCTCTGCAATGGTCTTCTGCTACCACAGTAACAGGAGGCCCGCACCAATGGAACGTGAAACCAAAATCTACACGCTCTAAGCTAAAGAAAACTCTTGAAGGTAGCAAAGCCTAGAGACAGAAGTCCCAAAGCAAGTAACTCACTTGGGCAAGAGCCTAAGTGGCAGGTGCAAAAGGCTCACTTTGGGTAGCATGGGAAAGAACACACAGTGCCCATGTGGCCACACAGAAAGTGCACAGAGCCAAGAAGGGGAAAATGGGCAAGAAACAGACCAAAGAGAAGAGAATCCCAAGCCAGGGATGCAAATTTAAAGAGGGTAAGAGAGGGGAGCCGGGAAGGGAGGAGAAAAAGCCCAATGTTGTGGTGGTGCACACCTTTATGCCCAGCACTCTGTGAGTTTGAGGCCTAGCCTGGTCTACAGAGTGAGTTCCAAGACAGCCAGGGCTACCTGGTGAGAACCTGTCTCATAACAAACAAAAGCCCAATGCAGTGGTGCTCACCTTTAGTCCCTGCCAGGGCTAAACAGTGAGACCCTGCCTCAAAACAAACAGAACATATGTAGTAAAAACAAAGACAAAGACAACCCAGCAGCTCTGTGCCAGCAGAGGCCTGGAAGGCAGAGGAAGAGTGCCCGCTACTGCAGCTAAAGTGGGCTCCAAGCCAGCACAGGTCAGGGCGAGCCCCGTAAGGACAACTGTGCTTATCGGAAAGGTGACCCGGGTCATGCAGGTCAGAAGCTGCCGGTGGGTCTATGTGTCTCTCTGACACAGTTTCCACCATAGATAACAAAGAAAACAATACTCTGTTCCTCATGCAGAGCCCTCGTCAAGGACAGGTGCTGGGGGAGCAGCAGCTAGGGACCTCACTCAGCTCTAGCCTGCCACTCAGGAAATAGGAACAGGGGTCACCCCTGAGGGAGGGCCAGGCAGCTGCAATGGTGCTCTGGATGACCAGAGGACACTCACTTAGCACACATATACTCCGGATGGTCACATCCTTGTAAAGGACACTCGCTTAGCACACATATACTCCGGATGGTCACATCTTTGTAAAGGACACTCGCTTAGCACACATATACTCCAGATGGTCACATCTTTACAAAGGACACTTACTTAGCACACATATAGGCGTTCTCTCCACTCAGGACATCTGATTTCACAAAAAGTTCCAGAGCACGCACAATATTTGCAGCTTGCTGAGGACAAAAATGGAGCAGAGTGAGCAACACAGGAAAAACCCTGAGTCAGGAAGTCCCAGATTTAAGTCTTTTCAGTCTGAGGCAGCAACTGATAAAACCTGACTTGCTTAAAAACTGGCCTGCTAACACAAGCTACCCCAAGCAGAGGAGCAGGGAGCAGACAGTGCCCTTCTCTAGAGGTGACAGGTGACAGCCATGTGAGTCTTTCACTTGAGTCAGGCACTCTCACCGTGACTGCAGCTGGGTTGGCTCAGAAACTCAAGGTCCCAGCAAAGGTAAAGACAGGCTGACAGCAAGGAGACTAATGGGTGCCTGTTCCAAACGCTTCCCCAAGCCCAGTGAGGCACTGTCATTTTCTGTGCCTCAGAGCAGGAAACTCACTTTTACTCTTTTTAACAGAAAGGAATTTGCATAGGAGAACGGCAGACAGATATAAATGCTGGCTTCTCCACCTATGTGCAGCAGAGATCAGCACACTGCAGCTGCAGCACACAGAGGCTGCAGGAAAGCCAAGCAGCCCTTCCATGTCTTTTCTGACTCACACCTTTCTCGCTGCTGAGCCCTCCCTCTCATGCCCCCAGGAACAGATCACTGCCCGAGCATACCCGAATCTCCAGAGCAATATCCAAGTAGGGATCGTATGTGTCTGAGACACTCTTGCACACAGAGCACTTCACTGCAACAGAACAGAGGCATAGGGCAGCTGGGACCCACAGGTACCACCCAGGTCCAGAACCTAGAACCATGGGTCTAGAGCATTCAACTCAGCTCTCCCAAAAGATGACTGACCCGCCAACTGGGGACAGAGATATAGGTGATCCCCGGTTCTGTCATCAGGCCTGGTCTACCTGACTGGCTACTGCCACAGGCCAGTGGGCAAGCCCTCACAGTGGAACCCAGGCCTCCTCCCAAGGACCACTCGGCTCTAAGGATGAGCCCCATCAGCACATACCATGTTTCTCCAGCTCCCTCTGGGGATAGATACTCCAACAGTGGACAAGGGTGGCCATGCAGAAAGACAAGGCCTAGGAGCTTCAGCCACCACATGGTCAAGTCTCACAGTCTGGGAATGTATGCAGACCTGCTTAAGTAGGTCCACCTCCTGCTTACCTCGGGACCTGAGATAGCCTCCAAAGATCTGATGCACCAGGGTAGTAGCCTGTGTCTGCCGATCCAACCTAAAAGGAAGCCACAGCCATGAAGAGGACAGCTCAGCACAGGATGATACCTACTCACAGCCAGCATCCCCAACCTCAGTCACCACCCAATCAACTGACAATGGGATATCCTTTTCCCACCTAAGCCCCCAGCAGTGTTCCCGAGCTCCTTACAGAACCTCTACCTGCCTGGGCCCCATCCCCACAACATCTCAGGTAACTACACTGACCACCCCACAGAACACCCCAGCAGCTCCATCCAGTAGCAAGCATCAAAGACCCAAGCCTTGCCTGGGGAGGTAGGTCCAGCCCGTGACCAGTGGTACTGACCCTTTCTTTCCATGCCTTCTACTGGGCATGTAGGTTCAACAATACTACCTGATCAGCTATCACAGTGGTGACCTGAATATGCTTGGCCACGGAATGGCACTATTAGGAGGTGTGGCTTTGTTGGAGGAGGTGTGGCCTTGTTGGTGGAAGTGTCACTGTGGGGTGGGCTTTGAGACCCTCCGCCTAGCTGCCTGAAGACAGTCTGCTCCTGGCTTTTATTTTTTGAATCAAGTTGTAGAGCTCTCAGCTCCTCCTGAACCATGCCTGCCTGGATGTTGCCATGCTTCCCACCATGGTGATAACGGATTGAACCTCTGAATCTGTAAATCAGCCCCAATTACATGTCCTTTGTAAGAGCTGCCTTGGGCATGGTGTCTGCTCACAGCAGTGAAACCCTAACTAAGACACACATGAAGGTACAGGTCAGCTGAGCCTTAGATGGAGGAGGGCCACCCTACCCTCTTCCCTGACACCGCCAACAAGACACTTGGGCAGCGCTAAGCCATGCTGACTATCATCTGTCTTGCCTGGCCAGGATACAGTTCCTCCTGCTGAGCACCCCACTTGATTGACCATGCCCCACTCACCCTCTAGGATTAGTTATGGCACTGAAGTGTTCACTAGGAGACTACGGCAATGAAAGGGTGTAGCCTGCTCCCAACTGCTTGAGGACAGCTATGGCCACTGAGTGGTACTCCATGTGGAGACCTCCCATGGCCATCTCCAGTGGCTGCCATCACACAGTAGACCCCGTGCTGCAGTTCACTACTCTCTGAATGGATGATGGTACAGGGGTTTACAATCAAGAGAACACAATTTTGTTGTGCAATGATAGGCAATAAAAATATAATCAGTCACCACCATTAATCAGAAGAGAGGACAATTCATTTCCCAAACTTGCAGAGACACAAGTCCTGAGTATACTGAAAGCCAGGAGCAGTAAGAGCCCACATGGCTACTCAGAGGCTTGGGCAGCTAGGGCAGACTCCAAAAACATGGGAAGAAGTCAAAGGGACAGACAGACAGGCTTGTTGACGCTCAGTGTGGGAGGTAAAAGGGAACATTTAGGATACAGCCCCCAAAACCTAAAACCTCGAGCAGTGACATACAGCACGCCAGATACAGTGGTCAGTACAAGGAGCCTGAGCCAGCTCAGGTCACACAGCTGGACCCTGACAGCGAAAACAACAGAAGGAAACAGCCCAGCATCAAACAGAACAAACTGTTCAAGTTATAACCTCTCATACACTGTTCTCACAGGAGTATGAGCCCCGACCTTCCTTCTCATTTCAGAGTAACGACATGGTTTTAAGAGAGACTGGAGGAATTCACAGCCAGACAGCCTTCCCCTCAACCTGGCTTCTGGACACAGCTAAGTGGCCCAGACTACAGGGCACCAGTCAGGTGGCTGGGTGTCAACACTACCCCTTCTCAGAGGACAGCCTAGAGAGGAGACCCTTGTGTTGACAAGAACGTCGTGCTGCCCAACATAAAGAAGGTGCCCTCAGCCAAGGACGTGTGGGGAGTTGAGGCTCGTACTTAGCGTAGCCATTCAAGCAGGCCTTCTGCATGGCATCGATGGTGTACCGCAGGAATTCGTGTGCGTCCTCTTGGTTCCCAAACCGGAAGTGCCGGGCAATCTCTGCAGGAAGAGGGGGATGACTGTGGGAGGTGACTTGGGGAAGCTACTTCTCCAAGAGCCAACACATCATGCCACAGTGGGCTCAACCTTTCTGCTGACTGAAAAGCCGGTGTCCCCAAAACACACAGCAGCTGGCTGCTCTGATGCCCTTCACCATATACTCACCCACCCACTCCTCCAGCCCCGCCCAGCTCTCATGATCACCTGCCCCCGTCTTATTTCAAACACAGCCCTCCACCTGGCTAAAACCTAGCTATTCTTCCACATGGTGCCCAGCAGAGAGCCTCCCTTCAGTAACGCTGAGACCCATGTGTCTACACTGACTACCATGCCTTGGGTCTGCACTGCTGTACGGGACCTCCCACACATGAGGATTCCTGGGCCTTCATTCATTTTTTCCTCTTTCCTCCAATCACAGAGCTAACCCTCGGCAGATACTCAACCAAAACTCTTCTTACTTTTCAGGTCTCTGATGAAGGAGACAGGCTTGATGGCATTGCCGCTGTTGGCAAAGGCCTGGACCATGTGGTTCTGCATGACGCACAGCATGCAGAAGCTTCCTTGGTGACCTACAGTAGGTAAGAAGCAACTTCAGGGCAAGTAATTTCTAGAGGGCTCACAATGACACCACCCAGCCCAGTGTAGGGTAGAGTTTCTAGAGCCCTTCTCTTCAACTTGGCTTCTAGACAGAGCTAAGTGGCCCCAGGCTACAGGGCACCAGGAGTCAGGTGTCTAGGTGTCACATACAGACCATGTATGACAGCCTAGAGAGGTTCATCAGACACTTACTGACTGCAAGCCATGAGCCAGGTGGCCTGCCTCCTGCTTTGCATGAATGAACCGGTTTCTCAATAGGTATTACACCAGAATGGGGTACATTCCTGCCTTTAAGACCATGGCTATTTTAAATACAGAGATGTAGAAAGACCACGACCCCACCCTGCTCTACCTGGCTGGTTTTGGGCAGTCTGTTAAGTGACACGCTGATATTACAGTTGTACTCCCCACAATCCTTCACGCAGGACCGTGAATTACGCATGACTGATCCCATCTGTATGCTCACTGTAACACACAAACAGTGTCATCACAGCTGAGGATTAACAGGCTCACCAAGGCATGCTGCCACAGCACACACCTGCAGTATGCCTTCCTAATGCCCACGCTGCCCACACGGGCTCACCAAGGCATGCTGCCACAGCACACACCTGCAGTATGCCTTCCTAATGCCCACGCTGCCCACACAGGCTCACCAAGGCATGCTGCCACAGCACACACCTGCAGTATGCCTTCCTAATGCCCACGCTGCCCACACGGGCTCACCAAGGCATGCTGCTACGGCACAGCCGCAGTATGCCTTCCTAATGCCCACACTGCCCATACAGCTCTTTCCCTAGCCCTACAGCTGGAGCACTGCGTAAGTGGAGCACACTGCACCCTTTCACTTCTACCACCACAGTGAGCGACCCTGTCTCCTGTCTCCTTGTGCACTAAGGGATGCGCATAGAAGATGAATTCCTGGGCCAAAGGAATTTGTCAACTTTGTGAGGACTAAGTCAGTTAAAACACAACTCTGGACCCTGGTCACCTGGCATGGGTTAGCTGCCAGGTGCCTTTGATCCTGCAAGAAGACAGACCCTGTATCTGAAGATTCGAGCCAATGCTGTCACACAGAATCCAACCCAACCTGACGATTTCATTTCTCCTCTCTGTAGCTGAGACCAGTGTATTAACACTCCAGCAACACTGGCTGCTCCCAGATGGGCAGGGGATGCTTGCAGGACATGCAGGAGCTGTCACTCCACAACTGCCAACACCACACTACAGCTAACCATCATTAACTAAATCAATCCATAAAGTTGACAAATAGCTCAAAAAGATTGCCGTGGAGACAGGGCGATGGTGGCGCACACCTTTAATCCCAGCTCTTTGGAGGCAGAGGCAGGCAGATCTCTGAGTTCCAGGACAGCCTGGTCTACTGACCGACTTCTAGGACAGCCAGGGCTACACAGAGAACCTCCCCCCCACCCCACCCCCCAAAAAGAAAAGACTCCCATGGAGCAATAAAGAATGGAAACAGGCTCTGCAGGGAACGGAGGACAGGAGGAGGACAGAAGGCGAGCAGAGCCAGCTCTGGGCTTGGGTAGGAGGGTCTTACTCCCATGAGGGCAAGCGGACAGGGAGGGTCGCTATTCCAGCCACGCCCCCTCCAGAACTCTTCTGCTAACGTTGCTCCTGTCTCCCATCCCTTGCCTCTGGGTCCAGCCTGATTTCCTGACTCCTAGCAGTCTAACCATCTCCCTCCGACACCCCCCCCCCCCCGTCACTATCTGTGGGCTGGGGTGATGCTCAGTGGGTAAGAAGAGAGCTTGCTGGGAAAGCAAGAGGCCTGATTCCAAATCCCCAACCCTCGGCTGGTCCCGTGTTGATGAGCGCAGCATTGTGGGTGGGCGCTGAGGCAGGCAGACCGACCCTGAGAGCTTGCTAACCAGTCTTCCTACCCAGTGAGGTCCCGGGCCAGTGAGCCATCCTGCCTCAGGACAAAAGATGGAGAGTGGCAGACATTCAGTGTCCGCCTCTCTTCCTCTGCTCATGCACACGAGTGCGCACACGCACACAGACACACCCCTGTACATTTTCTCTGGGACTTTCTTGCCCTCTGGACATTATGTTAGTAAGAGTCATTCAGAAGCTGAGCTATACATATGTGTACCATTTAATTTTTTAAAGATTTACTTACTTTTATTTTATGTGTAATGGGTATTTGGCCTACATGTATGTCTGTGCACCATGGGTGTATGCCTGCTACCCTTGGATGTCAAAGGAGGGTATCAGATCCCCAGACCTGGAGTTGTAGATGGCTATTACCACCACGGATGCTAAGAATTCCCAGGTCCTCTGCAAGAGCAGGCCGTGCTCTAACCACTGAACCATCTTCATGAGCCTAATTAAGTTCCAGCTGGGGATGGGCTTTCGGTTGCTGTTTTTTGCTAGTCAAAAATTTTTTCTTTAAAAAAGCCTATGTATATGTATGTGGGTTTAGTGACCCACACAGGAGCACTGCTTGCTTGCTTTCATTTTTGATGGGGTTTTTTTTGTTTGTTGTTTTCTTGACAGAATTTGACTATGATTCCAGGCTGGCCTCAAATCACTGAGTTGACCAGAATGTCCTTGAATTCACAGAGAGGCGTGCGTGGTATGGCTGGCTAGCACGTGGTGCGGCTGGCTAGAACACTGTTCTTATGCCACAAGAATGTCGTCTCCTTTTCTAGCACTGCCTTACAGAGGTGGTGAGGCGGTCACCCATGCTGCTCTGTCCCTCACAGCACATACGTACAAGGTCATGGCCTAGAACCTTCATCCTCCTCGAGCCCCTCACTAATGCAAGAGTGTGTTGTCACTGCAGTCGTTTTCCAGGTAATGCTTTCACGCCACTGAGTCGGTAACTAACGACCTGACCATTCAGACAGGAAAACGAGCAATTTTTGACAGCATGTCTTGTGCCAAGTGATACAACATGAAGCCCTTCAGAGAATTCATTTCATCCTTATGATTCTGTATGGAAGGCAGAATTATCCTGCACAGCAGGGGCAGGAGAAGAAGAAAGTCATAGAACATTTTAAAAACACAGCTGTTTAGCAGCAGAACTGGGACACAGACAGGAGGGAGGTCCGCTCAGCTGCTGAGCCCATAGCAACTGTGGGAGGCTCCCCCACAGAAGGCCTGCGCTCAGGATGAACCCGAGTTTCTCCAAATGATTTTTACAGCTGCCCAAGATGCTTGCTAATGAGTCCGGACCAGCTCATCATAAGATTTTTTTTTTCCCTCATGTTGTCCTTCAGGTTGAAAAAACAACCCCACAGCATAAGCTAGTGAGTGTTCTTTCTCTGCTCACTAGAAGAGTTACTGAAGGTGAAACATGAACTAGCTCCGGGTAATCTCTATTCACTACAAGAGCTGCCGAAAGAGGAACATGGGCTAGCTCTGGTTCAGTCTCACAGCTGTCTCCTGACAAGATCATCCCAGTGTGTGGTGTGCTGTTACCCCCAGGCCAAAGGATTTTTAACCACGGCCTGACTTTCTTGTGTGTGTGGCACACATGCCTGTGAAGGCCAGACGTCAGCATCAGCCGTTGCTCCCCGTTATCCAACATGCTTTTTGACACGGGGGCTCTTACTGGCCTGAGCCCCCAGGATATGGGCCTGGCTCTGCCTCCCTAGTGATGTATTACAAGCACACTCCCGACCCTGCTGTCTCCCAGCCCCATTCATCACTAGCTAACATTATTCTCACCTTCTAACTCCCGACTCTGCTGTCTCCCAGCCCCATTCATCACTAGCTAACATTATTCTCACCTTCTAATTTATTTAGTTTTTGATATTACATTTCATTTAACTCAATTTAAACATGTATTACTTTATTTTTATTTATTTTGGGGCATAGGTGTTTTGCCTGCATGCATGTCTGTGACTAAGTAAGTGTGTGCAGTATCTAAAGAGGGAGTCTAATGCTCTGGAACTGGAGTTACAGAAGTTGTGAGCCACCATGTGGGTGCTGGGAATGGAACCCTGGTCCTTTGGAAGGGCAGCCAGCCCCTTAATTATGTATACGTGCGTTGTGTGGATGTTTATGTCTGTGGGTGGGTATATGCCCATGAGTACAGATGCCCAGAGGTCAGAAAAGGATGCCAGGCCCTGGAGCTGGAGTTGCAGGTGGTTGTAAGCCACCTGGTGTGGGTACAGGGAACTGAACTCAGGTCCTCGGGAAGAACAGCACGTGCTTTTAAGCACGGAGCCATCTCTTATCCCAATTTCTAAAAAAGATTTATTTATAAGTATTTTGTCTTTATGTATATATGTGCATCATATGCATGTCTGGTGCTCAAAGAAGACAGAAGAGGATGTCAGATCCCCAAGAATGGATCTTGTGAGCCACCATGTAAATGCTAAAATCAAATCTGGGTCCTCAGCAAGATCAGCAAACGCTGTAAACTGCTCCCCAGGCTCCGGCTATCTCACCCAGTTCTAGGTTCTACTTTGGGGCCTGTTTTGGGATATATATACAAACATACCGGTTCAGTACACACATAGTTAATAGACATAGTGTGGAGATATCTTTTGAAAACCCTCTCTAGAGAACATGACCGTACCTGAGTGAGACCCATGAATGGTCCAGCCATCCCATAGCAGGCAAAATCCCCCTGAGATGTCAACGGCCACATGCCATTAACTTCACTTTAAATGTCATACAGAATGACAGTCCCTCTTGCACAGGGGTTTATCTAGCCCATGTCAAGAGTTAAGAGATGGTCTGGTTCAGCTGACTCACAGCAAAGCCCCCACAGTAAACCCTACTCACAGCTCCGTGCGTGCTCCTTGGAGAGCAAGTAGTTGGCCAGAGGTGGCGTGTAGGTCAAGCACTGAATGGTGGAGTTCAGGAAGCAGGTGTTACCCAGGTTGTGCAGCCCCGCGCCAACTCGGAAAACTCGTTCCCACCTTAAGGACAGTCGCTCCACGGGGAAGAGCACTTTCTGTGGGGCAGGGACTCCATCGCCTCCACTTCCAGACACACGCTCGGTGCCTGGAAGAGAAAGAGCTGAAGGAGCATGAGGAGAGCAGGCCATCCCAGGACCTTGTAAGTGCTCAGTGCAGAGCTCAAGACACCCTGTGGATGAGACCCAGTAGCAGGCCCTTGCCTGCACCACACTGTGCGCCAAGGGACCTGCCCTACTTCAGTATTTTAACTCCCCTTTCTTTTCAATCCTGAACTTAGTTATGCCAGTGTAACCTGAGTGCAAGACCCATGTGTGCTGGGGTTAGAGGACAACTTCTAAGAATCAGTTCCCCCACCCGGAGGCAGTGTCTCTATCATCTCCTGGGTGCACACCGCAGGCTGGCTGTCCAGAAGCATCCTGGGCATCTCCACTTCCTCTTCCCTTCTCGCTGTAGACATGCTGAGGTTGCAGGTGTACTGCAGCGCCAAGGTCTGGCCGACGACGTGGGCTCAGGCTGCAGACCCTGGGTGACCAGGCTCACACAGCTGATGCTTTCTTGGCTAAGCCACTTCCCAGGCCCCAGACCCTACTTTCTGACCTCACTCAAGATGGGGGTCAGGTACAAGGGACGTCCAAGTCCACAGCTATCCTCCCTACTCACTCTGCATCATGCCATCTACCTAGACACCCCAACCACCCCAGCTGCCAACTACCCCTGGTCAACACAGCCCCCAGTACCTGGTTTCCTGGCCTGTAGCTCATCTCCACTCCGGTGGCGACTGGCTCCCTCAGCCTTGGAGTTCAACAGTACATATTTGCTCTTCAAGGACTCCAGCTGGTAGGAGAAGCTCTTGCTGGCCGGTTCAAACTCAATCCTCTGCAGAAGGACCTTCTTGGCTGAGGCTGCCAGCAGCTTGCCCAGGTCCCCATCCTCTGCTGAGTCCTTGCGGCCAGGCTTGAGAGCCTCCTTCAGCTTATCGACTATTGGCATGGTGCATTCCTGCGGCGGTGGGAAGGACCCCAGACTTGTGAACAGCTACATCCGGAAACAAGCACACTTCTGCTTGCTCACATAGCAGCCATGAGGACCCAAAATGCACAGGGGCAGGTAAACGGGCAGCAAGCAATTCTGCATGTGGCAATCCGCATTATCTCCTGCAGCTATTTAAAAAATAGTGAATGGCTAATTCTCACACACTCCGGTTACACAACAAATGTGACAATTTAACTGGGGAGGGAGCCGTAGAGACGGCTCAGTGCACACACTGCTCTTGCAGAGTGCAGCTCCCAGCACACATGTCACGCGGCTGACAACCACTCATAACCACCTGCAGGGGACCCAATGCCCTCTTCTAGAATTTACAGGCACCTGCACGCACACATACACAAACACGCATATGTATAATTAGAAATTAAAGTTAAAAGAAAGAAATCTTAGCTAGTAGTCTACACACCTTTAATCCCAAACTTGGGAGGCAGTTCCAGGTGGATCTTAGAGAGGGGGACACCAGCCTGCCTTACAGTTTCACGCCAGCCAGGGTTCACTCGTACACATGCGTACACGCACGCACACACTCACACGCACACACTCATGAGAGAGTGTGCAACTGCATCAGCTTGTAAGTCAGATGGCCCAACATGTCTATACAGGTCTCTCTGTGCTCTTCTAGCGAGCCCAGGAACCACATTCACTACTGAGCACGTGGACACACCTAGTCCAGGCCAAGAGCTGTGATGAAGAGTCACCATCAGGTTTCCATGTCTACTTTAAGAAGACAACACAAAGCATCCCGGCTTCTCGAATGGCACATATAGAGATGACAATATCTTACCTATATTATAATATATGATATAAAATATAAAAATCAATTTTACCTTTTTATTTTTCTTATGTAGCTGCTGTGAACACTGACCTTGTACTTGGCCACTCTGTTTCTACTAGGCAGTGCATATCCAAATTGTCCCCTTCAGCTGTGGGCATGGCTACTCAATGCTGCCTTACTCCCAGCACCTGAGAGGCTGAGGCAGGAGGACTGCTGCAAATTCCAGGCCAGCCTGGGCTACAGAGTATAACTATGCCTCAATCATATACAAAAGATACACACAGACCCACCCATCCACACAGCACACACAGACCCGGACACATACCCAGACAGACAGACAGACAGACACACACACACTTTCTAAACCCGAGTAAAGATCTTGAGAAGGAAAGCTAAGTAGGCATCGGGGACTTGGGCTCCAAGAGTGGCAGGTCTGTGTGTCCCATCCCCGTTAGCTACAGCTTCAGGGACATAACTGGGAAGGTGGCCATAGCGATTGATCAGTCCGTCAGGATGCCTGCTGCCCAGCCGTCCCTAACAGAAGCACAGTCCACCAGGACAACAGCACAGAAGCAGTAACAAAGAGAAAGAAGCTCTTTCATTACCTGACAGCCACACCTGCACCCCCATCCTGCCTACCTCCTAACTCTCAAGCCATCTGGCTTCCATTAGCTGTTTGAGTCACAGTTAAAAAAACACATTTCCTGAAACTGCTTGCTTACATCAGACAAATGATATCCAGGACCCTGACTAGCCAAGAGATTTCTCTACCCCAAAATAAACAAAACACAAAGCACCAGTCCCCTGACACAAGAATGACAAAACCTTCCACAATGGGGACTTACCAAGATTTTTACCCACAAAGCAGTCAATGCCAGGTTCTGATCACTGGAAGAAATAAAGAGACAAGGAAACCTCTGGGCTTACCTGGGGTGCCTGAGCCTGGCCGCTGCTTCTCTCTGCAGCAGGTAAGGGAACCAGGTTCTCAAAGGAGTGACGGAACTGATTGGCAGACGCTCCCCTGGACTTCAGCCTGCTCAGTCACCAACACTGCCAAGAGTAGAGTCCAGAATAGGCCAGCACCTGGAGGGCAAGCAGGGAGACTGTCACCCATGGTGGCTTCTCTTTAGTGGCTTTCTTGTGTGAACTGTGACCTTCTACCAGGAAAAAAAAAACGGTATCATAAAGGTTAAAGGCACAGAGATGCTTGCCTCTAATCCCAACTTTCAAGAAGCTGAGGCAGGAGGATCAAGCATTCAAGGCCAGCCTGGGCTGAGTAGCGAGACTGTCTTTAAAAAAACAAAACAAAGCCGGGCAGTGGTGGCGCACGCCTTTAAACCCAGCACTTGGGAGGCAGAGGCAGGTGGATTTCTGAGTTCAAGGCCAGCCTGGTCTACAGAGTGAGTTCCAGGACAGCCAGGGCTACACAGAGAAACCCTGACTCGAAAAAACAAACAAAAACAAAAACAAACCTCTCTGTGCTGAATTCACAATGAGTCCAGAGGACACTGTGCTAACAGATCACTGCAGTCATAACGTGAACACACTATGACCCTCACACCACACACACACACACACACACACACACACACACACACACACACACACACAGACTGGCAACTCTGGTCTGAATAGCATATCCAAAGTTATAAGACAAGAAGAATAGGTAAAAACCTCAAACTTTTTTTCCTTCATTAGCCAAGAAGGTGGTTTTGGTTTTGTTTTGTTTTTTGTTTTAATACATGAAATTCTAATTTTCTAACTATAAACCTTTCCTTCAATTCCCACTACGGTCAACTTGGTCCCATAAGGTTAGGAGCGTTTTCCGTCTTTTCAAACACACACAGATGCAAAACATGGCCCAGTCAGCACAATGCCACCATCGAGGGCTTAGACAGCAGACCAATCTTGGTTTAACCTCTCCATTCCCAGGTTCCCTTGCAGAATGCCTCAGAGCTCCATCTAACCAATGCCCCCACCCCCAACAGAATGCAGATGGGAGACGGCTTGGCTTCTGAAAACCCCCACCACACAAACATCATTTTCAAAATCACACATACTTTCCTATGGGGAGGTGAGAACTCTGCCCTGGCCTAACATGGTTCAAGGATGAGCAGATGGGAGCATTAATCCAAAGTCATTTGCCATAAGGGCCTTATGCTTAAGGCAGGCTCACTCAACCAAGAAAAATTTTGAAAGTTATAGCAGAAAACTGTCAATAATTCTATCTGAAAAATACAACTATATGATGTAGAATAGAGAAAAGTGCTCTTGTAATTCCCAGCAAACCCTCTGACATGCACCGCCAGCACGTGTGACTCTCAGGCCGACGGGATGCTCTACCCAGGTCTCTTAAAGACTAGGATACTCTCTGCTCCCAATTTACATATCTAATTCTGAACTCAAGCCTGGCTCCTCCCTTCTGACAGATATCATTTAAACAAAGCATTTCCCTCATCTCTTTAAACTGTTTTCCAAGAAACACTCATGTAAGATTCACAGGGTCACTTACATGCTGGCCAAGACAGACAGAGCTGGGGCCTCCGAGGCAAACCACAGCAGAGCATTCTGAGCCAGGAACAGTTGAACTACATGCTCTGAGGCATCCGCTGGTATCCATAGCTAAGTAAGGTGCCGGGGTATATAGCCTTCCCTGTCTTAGGATGCTGTTCTACCATCTCCATCACCAAGGGTCACGCCACAGACGCAGGCAGGCTCGCGTGCGCGCGCACACACACACACACACACACACACACACTCACACACCATAAGCAATGGGCATTTTGGTTAGAATGCTGTCCTGCTATTACAATTCGGTGTGGATCCGCGTTAAGGATCTGACCCTGCCCTAGACTATAAGATGGATTACAGCTCTACCTCCACCTGAAGATTTGCAGCCCCGTGAACCTTCAAAGGAACGTCCTCTATGAGAGAGCAACCGCGGGGTCTCTCAGATCCCAGCGATTCCAGCGACCCCACGTTCCAGAAGCTCCCCGGGATGAAGAGAGACTGATGCAATTCCCTGGCTACCCTAGGGTTCGCAGGCGCCCCTCGCATCCCTTGTCCCTTCCTCGGGGTCCCAGGCATCCCTTGTTCCTCCAAGCCCCTGGCACCCCAACCTTCTCCAGTGTTCCCTACGCGCCTCGCAAGCCCTGTCCTCCCCGGGGATCCCCGTCCCTCGCGTCCGATGTTCTCTCCGCGTTCCCCGATGCCCTCGCCGGCCACGCACCTGTCAGCCCTCGCTGGAATCCCCAAAACCCGCGAGCAGGAGCGCGCACCCTCCTCGTACCAAACCCCGTGGAAGCTCCTGCGCTCCGCCGCGCCCGACCTCGACCTCTTAGGCCTCTCCGGAACCCGCGGAAGGCCCGCGCAGCACCACCGTCCGCTCCGGGCCGGGCCAGCATGCGCACCATCCGGGCCTCCAGAACCTCACACACGTGTCACCACGACGTTTAAAGGAGCCTCACTGATGGGCGCTTCCTGAGTCCGTATAAAGGGAGCGGACGCTTTAAGAGGCGGAGCTAAAGCCGGCTCGTCTCCCTGGACCCGCCCTTCCCTGCTATTCGCGACGCACACGTCACCTCTCCGCCCGGCAGGCCTGCCAGTCTACGCGATGACGCAAGTGCGTAGAGCTAACAGCTCCGGAAACATCCCGGAGACCAAAGACCCTGCTGCGGCCTGGCGTGGTTCCCGCGATGTACGTGAGTGGCGTCACTTCCGCCTGCGTGCCTGACACCGTGAATGCGCAGGCCCAAAGTGCTGCGGCGAGGAGCGCAGGGCTCATGCTCAGTGCAAGCCGCCGAGGCTTTGAAGATTTCACCGTTCGTTACTTTCTTGCCTGCAAGCGTCCTTTTGAAAAAACTAGCAAGCGGGGCTTGAAATAAGGCTTGGGTTCCATCCATCACCTCATGAACCAGGCGCGGTGGCACAAGAAAGCAGTTACTGCAACGCTGAGGAATGGGGGGGGGGGGGGAAGGTATGATCAGAACTTATATGTCATCCCTGGGATACTTGAGATTCTGTCTATAGATAAAGCAAAAGTCACTCCGCTGCCTAATTTAAGTGGCCGAGGCTGGAGGATCATGGAGAATGTTTCATGTTGGACCACATAGCAGAACCTTGTCTTTTTTGTTTTGTTTTGTTTTAAGGAGGTGTGGTGAGGGAATGATGGCAAAGACCAAATCCTTGTTAGCCTATACCTATGTCTAGCTATACAAATGTTTCTTTTAGAGCTAAAGCGATGGCTTAGGGGCTAAGACGGCTTGTTGTTCTTGCCAAAGACTTCTCAGCACCCACGCAGTGGTGGTTCAGGTTCACAATCTCATGTAACTCCACACGTGGGAGACACACACATAAAACGTAAATTAAAGAAAGAGTTCCCTTAGTTTTTAAAAGGTTTTTACTTATGTATGTATAGGGGAAGAATATCTGAGTGCAGGTGCCTATGGAGGCCACTGGTGTCCCATCCCCTCTTAGAACTGGAATTACAGGCAGCTCTAAGTTGTGAGCTTCCAGTATGAGGGCTGGGAACCAAACTCTGATACTCTGTAAGAGATGAAGTAGGGGCTATTAACCATTGAGCCATCTTTCCAGTCCCCAAATCCTCCCTTTATTTAGACTGATTTCTTTGTTCTCTGACTACTCTTTGTCTCCTGCCTGGAGCTGGCTCTATAAACCCACTGTTCTAGGCTGGATACAATGAACTGCTGCTTTTGCTGGAGTCTGATACAGTTCCTGGGGAATTCACTGTTTCAACCATGCTTCCTGTATGGGAGCTGGCACCTGGCATGAGACCTAGGTTTTTATCCAGATATTGTTCTAATTAGCCTGGATATTTCTCTTTGTAGGCTTGGTTTCTCATCTGTGAGGGGAAAAAAAAAAAAAACAAAACAACCCAAAACACTGAGAGTCAGAATCAGTAGCTCAGCAGGTATTAAATTCAGTCTCCAGGCTGGGCGGTAATGGCACACACCTTTAATCCTAGCACTCAGGAGGCAGAGGCAGGCAGATCTCTAAATTCAGAGTGAGTTCCAGATAGCCAATGCTACACAGAGAAGCCCTGTCTCAAAAACTAAAATAATTAAATAAATTCAATCCCCAGATCTCCCCCCCAACCCCTAGCACAGTAGTGTTAGAGAAATTTAATGCCTCTGCACACTTAGCGATCAGTAGAGAAGATACTTTTACATGCCCAAGGAAGAACTGGCCTTGAACAGAAGGTCTTATTAACTTATAGACACTGTAGGCTCGTACATTTTACATACTTTGTCACTCCCTCTTTTAGGTCCAGACCCCAGATTACATATTAAATAATTTAGATAGAGATGTATAGCTTAAGTCTGACCACCAGCAAAGATATTGTCAGGATTCTTTCCTCCCTCCCTCCCTTCCTTCCTTTAGTTTAGTTTTTTTGAGACAGGGTTTTTCTATGTAGACTTGGTTGTTCTAGAACTCACTCTGTAGCCCAGGCTGGCCCGGAACTCAGAGATCCTCCTGCCTTAGTCTGGTGGAATTAAAGTGGTGCACGTCTAGTGCCCAGCTAGGATTATTTATTAAGTACATCACTGTGGTCTTTTCAAATAGTTGTTACCAGATTCATCATGCCCACCTAGCAGAATTGTGCTTTTCCAAGGAACTTGATGACAGGCCATGTCTTAGTGGTAGCTGGGACCCTGCACTGCCCCCCTGAGCTTCCTGATAAAAGCATGTTCTTTGGGGAAGAGTCTGATGACTGGTCAATCCTGGTAAACACTTATTTACATCCTGGCTTGGTAGGTTTTGCTTATTTCTTTTTTTTAGAGATTTATTTATTTTATTTATATGAGTACACTGTAGCTGTCTTCAGACACACACCAGAAGTGTGCATCGGATCTCATTACAGATGGTTGTGAGCCACCACGTGGTTGCTGGGAATTGAACCCAGGACCTCTGGAAGAGCAGTCAGTGCTCTTAACCGCTGAGCCATCTCTCCAGCCCTGCTTATTTCTTAATAAACCTAGTTACACACTACTTATCTTTGGAGTCTTTTGGAGGCAGCACAGGCTAGATTCTACTTTGTGTGATATAATGTATCCTGAGCGAATCTAACAGTAAATCCTCTATAATATTGTCTTAGTCAGGGTCTCTATTCCTGCACAAACATCATGACCAAGAAGCAGGTTGGGGAGGAAAGGGTTTATTCCCTTTCCACACTGCTGTTCATCACCAGAGGAAGTCAGGACTGGAACTCAAGCAGGTCAGGAAGCAGGAGCCATGGAGGGATGCAGAGGCCATGGAGGAATGTTACTTACTGGCTTGCTTCTCCTGGCTTACTCAGCCTGGTTTCTTATAGAGCCCAAGACTATCAGCCCACAGATGGTACCACCCACAAGGGGCCCTCCCACCTTGATCACTAATTGAGAAAATGCCTTACCGCTGGATCTCATGGAGGCATTTCCTCATCTGAAGCTCCTTTCTCTGTGATAACTCCAGCTTGTGTCAATTTTATACACAAAACCAGCCAGTACAAACATCGATTTGGTTACTTGGAGTTTCTTCTTCACATGTAGTGTACACTTGTAATGAGGCAGGCAAGACCTCCAGTCACTGGGTTCTTGTCCTGCCGTCCTTGGAGAATGGTGTGGACAGAGAGCCAAGCGTACAAATGGGAGGCACTTCACTGTCAATCAGGATTAAAATAAATTAAAACAGATGGTCTACTTGCCACCAACAGTAATCCAGCATTGCGGTGGCAAGGACAGGGTGCATCCCTGTGGCTGGCTATCTAGACGGCTTAACCTATGTAGCAGGTTCAGGCGGTTGGAAGACCTTGTTTTTTTCTTTTTGTAGCATTTCTGAGGAATGACACCTGAGGTTTTCTGGCCTCCACATTCACCCACACCCACACCTACACTAATACCAACACTTGTTACAGTTGCTGAAATTATATTAAGTAGCAAATACCCAGAGCAACCTACAAAAACAAAACTATTGATCCCCTTTTATAAATGAGAAAAGTGAGGAGGAGCCCAGCACCAGGGCTGGTGAGATGGCCTAGTGGGTAAAAGCACCAAACTGAGGCCCTGAGGTTGGAGTCTGTTCAAGTAGTTCTGCCCTTTCTACCCCCACCTCATTTTTGAAACTTGGGCCTATAACTGCCAAGCTGGGTAGCTCCCCTTGAATGCTCCCCTGAGCAGCTCAAAATTACCAAGTCCTGAAATGGACACATCTCCACCTTCTCTGAAGAGGCCATTCTGCCCTGTTGCCCATTTAAACTGGTGGGCAACACTCAGACTCCAGTCACAGGTAAAATTTGCCTTCAGCTGATCTTCAGGTGGGTGAGATGGGACCTCTGTTGCCCTCCCTCTCCCCTTTGGAGTCTAGCAGTGGCTGTGGCTACCTGTGGGTCTTCTCCTGAGACCCTGACACTATCTGCCTCCATTCTCTCCCGCCCATCAAGATGGTGCTAATTCCCTGCTGTTGCTAGTTTCTAGGTTGCCCACTGTTCCCTAGTTGGCATCTCTGGTGTTCTTAGATTCGGACATGACCAGTTCCTGCATTGCTTACATTTTGAAGGCTGATCACAGAGATGCTCTGGTTATTTTAGTTGAGACCATACAGTTAAAACCCTATACCTACTGCTGGCCCATGTCCTGGGCCTTCTCTCTCAAGTAAATCACCAGCCCGGTGTGGGATAGCTCAGATAGTAGAAGGCTTGCCTAGCGTGCATGAAGTCTTAGGTTTTGTCTTAGTTAGGGCTTCCATTGCTGTGAAGAGACATGGCAACCCTTATAAAGGAAAGCATTTAACTGTGGCTGACTTATACTTTCAAAGGTTTAGTCCGTCACTGTCATGGCGGGAAGCATGACGGCATCAGGCAGACATGGTGCTGGAGGAACCGAGAGTTCTACAACTTGATCTGAAGGCAGCCAGGAGGAGACTATCACACTAGGCTTAGTTTGAGTTTAGGGGAACTCAAAGGCCACCCCCACAGTGACAAGCTTCCTACAACAAAGGCCACACCTCCTAATAATGCCATTTCCTAAGGGCCAAGCGTTCAAGCACATGAGTCTCTGGGGGCCAAACCTATTTAAACCACCAAGGTTTGATCCGTTGCACTTTATAAACTGGGTGTACAGGTGGTACACACCTGTAATCCAAAGAGGATCAGACGTTCAGGGCCATCCTTAGCTACATAGTGATAGCTCAGGATATGTAAGATCTATCTCAAAAACAACCCTATCAAGTTTGCTAATTTTACCATTCAAATATTTATCAAAACACACATTACTTCCATCTAGTTGCTTAAGGATCCCTCGCCTGGGACTGGAGAGATGGCTCTTGCAGAAGACCTAGGTTCCCAAGCACCACCACATGGCAGCTAAGAACTGTAACTCCAGTTCCGGGGCATCTTTCTGGCCTCGTCAACATCAACCATGCATACTGGTACACAGACATACATGCAAGCAAAGTACTCATACACATGAAATAAAAATAAATATCTTTAAGAAAAAATAAGTCCTGGGTTGGTGAAATGGCTCAGTGGTTAAGAGCACTGGCTGCTCTTCCAGAGGTCCTGAGCTCAATTCCCACATGGTGGCTCACAACCATCTATAGGGGGATCTGATGTCCTTTTCAAGCAAGCAAATGTATATGCAGCAGAGCATCCGTACATTAAATAAATAAAAGAAAGAAAGAATCAAACAAAAAAAAAGTCCCTTACTGTCTTCACCAATATTAGTAGAACTGCCAAACACATTGCTCAAGTGCCAAATAGAATCCCATATTTAAGCAGGGTGTGGCAGTAGCAGATGCCTTAATCCCAACACTCAGGTCAAGGCAGGAGGATCAAGAGTTCTGGGTTATCCTCAACTACAAGGCTAATCCAAGGCCACCCTGGTCTACATGAGACCCAGTCTATGATGATAATAACATTCATAGCTCACCCTTGACTGCATGGCCCCCGGAACTGAAACTGCTCCCTGCCCCTGGTGCTGACTGAGAAGCTGAGAGCCTCTCAGCTGCCTCCCGCTTTGCAAGTTAACCTCAGCCTCAACACACGGAATTCTGGATTCTTCACAGCCAAATCCCCACTCTCCATCTCTGCCCCCATCAGACATCCCTGCTCCAGGGTCAAGCTGGTCTTTGGCAAGGAATTACCTTTCCCCCCTGCCTCTCAACCCTTGGCTCCAGCCCTGCCTGAGAAGTCTCCCTGGGTTCCATAAGTCCCTACCATTCATTTGGGATATTCTGTGGACATCTCTGTCCCTACCATGACTTGTAAGAACCAGAGGCCACCGTGTCTCTGGAACTAGCGTGTTTCAGGAACACTATGGATAAATGTTTTGGAAGACAAAATTCAAAGCAAGATATTTTTAGATGAGACAGCTGCGCAATCTCTGAATCAAAAGAGAGATCAGGAGAGATGCTATAAAGGAAGAAGCAAGCTTCGTTGTTATTTTTCTCACTGTGTGGTCCTGGCTGTCCTAGAACTTGCTCTGCAGACAAGGCTGGACTCGAACTCACATAGATCTGCCTGCTGGGATAAAAGATGTGAGCCACCATGCCCAGAGGGACACATCTATTTTAAAGCTATACTCTAAATTTACGGAATTAGATTCAACTTGGGAAAAAGATGTATCGATAAGAGTAGTAATGCCCAAAAGTTGCTTGGTCTGCTCCCCGCCTTGAAGGTCAGGGCAAAGTGGTCTCAGTTCCTCCCCCCAAATTCATGGCCCCTGGATGTTGGAATATGTCTCCAAACACCAAGACAGGAATTGGGGCAATGGCTCAGTGGGTAAAGTCCCTGTTGGGTTAGCATGAGAACCTGATTATAGATCCCCAAACACCCATATAAAAGCTAGATTCTGTGGAACACGTCTGTAACCCCAGCACTGGGGAGGGGAAACAGGCAGATCCCAGCTGCTCCTGGTGTCAGCCAGTCTAACTGAAATGCAAGCCCCAGGTTCAGAGAGAGCCCAGGTCTCGAAATATGAGGTAGAGAAACAACAGAGGTAGACACCCTGATGTCAACCTCTGGTCTTCACAAACACATACACAACACACACACAACACAGACACACACTACACACACACACAGACACAGACACAGACACACACAGACACACACCACACATCACATACACGCAGACTATACACACACACAGACCACACACATGTACACACACACCATACCACACAGACCACACATATACACACACCACACCTCTCCACACCACACCAAAATAAATTTAAAAAATGTAAAATCTAACACCCCCCTGTGGTAGTTTGAATGAGAAGGACCCCCACAGGCTCACACAGTTGAAAGCCAGTCTCCACCCAGTTGGTGGAACTCTTTGGGAAGGATTGGGAGGTGTGGCTTTGTGTTGGAGACCTCAGAAGTCCATGCCATTCCCAGTTAGTACTCTCTCTGCCTCCTGCTTATGGACCAGATGTAAGCCCTAGCACCATGCCTGCTTGGCTTGCAGCCATACATGGTAATGGGCGCTAACCCTCCAGAACTGTGAGTTCCCAAATTGAATACTTTCTTTTATAAGTTGCCTTGATTGTGGTGTCTCTTCACGGCAATAGAAAAATAACTAAGACCCTTCCTCCATCCTGAACACTGCTGTTGTCTCTGCATGTGAGACGGCTATGCCAAATTGCATTAACTCTGTCAGCTTAGCTGTAGGCTCCCTGCAGCCCTAGCAAGCTAAGGGGTCACCTTGTCCCTGAGTTGCCATAGCAACTGACTTTTCCCATAAGCAGAATCATCCATGTGACCTTCCACTGCCTTGAAGTTGTCATTCATGGGCAATGATACCAACCAGGCACAACACATTCTGTGCTAAAAGTGGAACTCACCTCTCCTGAGCCTGTACTCTAGCCCAGAGTGCCACCCAAGCTCCACCCCCATTCAGATGGAGTTTATAACCCGCAGCCCTTTCCCTGTAGCACCCATGCATCAGAGGGCGTGGCTAGCACCCATGCATCAGAGGGTGTGGCATGCACTGTCGCCTTGGCCCCTGGCCTCTGATCTAGAGCATCCTCACTTTGTTTGAACAGTCCTTAGAGCCCCAGGTCCTCAGGGACAACAGTGGTACATGCCATCTTTCCTACCTGTTGTAACAGGACCAGGGCCCCAGGTCCTTAGGGACAGCAGTGGTTCACGTCATCCTCTCTACTCATGCAGACAGGACCCGGTTCAGGATGGTCGTTTCCTGTTGGTATTGTTCTAGAGACTTGTCTAAGGCAAATAAAAGCCCATACTGCTAGGTTCAATCACTGGGGGAAAATGCTTCTCATGCTACTGTTACTGATTGGGACCTGAAGTGAATACCCCACCCAGACATTCGGCAATCTTGTAACAACAACAACAACAACAACAACAACAACAACAACAACAACAATCACCATCACCAAAATGCAGTCAACCAACTTTCCTAAATGGTAGTGTTTCTCAGCAAAGCAAGCAGAGGCCAGGATGGGGCCCCTGAGGACCGCAGCAAGCTCAAGGAATGCTGTGGGACTCTTCTGCATAGCTAGGACAAAGTTATTCCTAGTTTTACATTTTTGCTTTGTGCTAGTGATGTGTATTTATTTAAAGCCCTGCCACCGTAGTTGGTGGGAACCCAAACTTCAGTCATTTGGGGCTCCCTTTCTCTTTGAGATACATCAGTTCACTCCTAGGGCTTAATGGGGGTTCAAGTTGCCAGTTCATTAGACGGGAAACCCCTGGGCTCCTAGGTCCTTACATTTTGGGACTCCTCCAGGCCCCTGGATAGCATGTGCCCAGGCTGGTGAGGTCCTTTCCTGTATGTGGCTGGGTAGGCTCCACTGACTCCATAAGTATGTTGCCCTAGGGATTGCTGCTGCCCAGACCTACACATGCACACTCCCTGTCAGACTTCTGTAATGCACACCACGCAGCCACACAGTCTTCACGGCCATGTGCGCCCCGCACTCATCTCTCTAGTCCACGCTCACACACACATGCCCACTCACGCACTCACAACATTTCCTCTCTCACATGCTCAGCGACCCTTCCCATCTCAGATGCTCGCGTCTCGCCGGGCAGTGTCCCCTCCCTCCCCCCCCAACTGGGCTCCACCCCATAAACCCCAGTCCCAGTCCCACTCATCTCCCCCCCTCATATCTACCCTTCACCCCCGCAACCTCCCCCCAAATCTCCCTCTCCCTCTCTCTTCCCCCCCCCTCTCTCACACACACACACACACACATTGAAAGCATAGGAAACATTTCATAGTAGAAGCTGTAGTGTGTCACACTGTGTCCCACAGTGTAACCCTCTGTCCACACACCCTCACTTGCAAATGTTCATTGCAATGAGCCATTGGTCTGGTTCAAGATCTCTGGCTTTTGTGACACCATCAATATTGGATCCTCACGAGGCCTCCTCTGGTTGTCCTGTTGTTGTCCAGTGTCATGGAGACCCTGAAGGTTTGAATCAGCAGGATTGGCTTTTTCATGCTTCCCAACCACTTACAGATGATAAAGATTTTGGGGTGGGCCAGTTCAGAGCCCAGGATCTGGGCCTGGGTGGTAGCTGAGCTGGTCCGTGTGCCAGCTCTCCCTAATCTGCAGTACCAGGGCAAGGTCTACAGCACTGCTCTGGCTGGGCTACCCAAAGTCACCATCAGAAGGAGGCAGGGTCAGCTCTCCTGCTCATCCACACCCACACCTCCAAAGCCAGCTCCACTGTGCTGTCCAGTCAAGATGTGTGGCCCACTCTCCCAGGTGCTGCAGCCTGGGAGGGACTGGGCCAACCTCCCGCTCTCAAACCCATCATAGCCTCAGAGCTGGCTCGCCTGTGCCTTAGCCATCGGGGCCAGCTCCACTGTGTTCCGTAGGTGAGGTTCAGGGCCTGCTACAGCCAGTGAGGGGGCTGGTCTAGATCTTCTGCTTTCATGCCCTCGGGGACAACTGCCCCAACTACCACAAGTGGCAAGGGGAGGGCACCAACCCCCACACCCATGCCACCTCACAGCAGACACTACCAGTTCTCCCACGCTTCCACCCTCAGGCAGTGTCCCCACCATGAGGGTCAGCTCGGCTGTGCTGTCCAGGTGAGGTGTAGGGCCTGCTCTCCCTATGCATCTGAAGCTGGTGAGGGAGGGGTCGCTCTCTCACACTCATGACCCTGTGGGCAGCTTTCCCAACTGCCTAAGATGGTATGGAGCAGGGAGTAGCAGAGGGGCATTGCCTCTGCACAGATGCCACCCCACAACAGATGAGTGTGTGTGTGGGGGGGGTCAGCTCACTCACACCCTGCACCAGGGCTAGCTCCACTGTGCTGCCTGGCCTGAGGCTCAAGGCCCAATTTCTTGCTCTCCTGAGTGTTGTTGCCCTTGAGAGGTGGGGACAGTTCTCCAGAGCACCAGAGCCTGTGAGGGGCGGGGCCAGTCCTCTGGGTACCATGCTGATGTCCAGGGCTGCCCTGACCAGGGACATCCCCATGTTCTATAGTGCTAATACGAGCCATGGACATCGACACCGACCCCTGCCATTGCATAGCCATGGACCCAGGACGCAGACATGGACCTCAGGGGCAGCTCAGGCTGAGATACCGCCATGACTCCAGGTGGCAGGTCTGGCCACTTCCAGCAGGCTACTCTTCTCCAACCTCCAGTTCCATCTCTCCTTATACTGCTCCACTGCTTCGTTTCTTTCCCTCGCCCATCTGTCTACAACATACACACTGTGGTGGCTCCCGCTGCAGGCTAGCCACACTGCTGGCAGGCCCCTGGGTGGCATCATCTGGCAAGCAGATGTCTATGGCCTTCCCGTGCCGTGTACCGGTGGCAGGTGTCTGTCTTCCTCTCCCCCTGGGCTGCATGGTGGTAGGCGGGGCTCTGTGAGTTCTATGACCTAGCCATGCTGTGTAGAGGGCAAGTCTGTGGGTGGTTTTCCCTGCCTGAACCATGTGGCATGGCAGAAACCAGGTCTCTGTCTGTCTTCCTCCTCCCATGCTGTGCTGCCTGGATTTGATTTGGTTTGGTTTTTATGAGTCCTAGGTGTAAGACAGCTTTAGCCACCGTCCAGTTAGGATGAACAAAGGACTGCCATCTGTTCTGCCTTCGACTAAGAACACCACCACCACCAAAGTATCTCTTTGTCCATTGCCGAGGACTGGGGGGGGTGAGGGCAAGTAGGGGTGGGGCTGTGGAGGTGAGGTGGGGGAGAGGGTTGTTTCACCCTTCGAGACACTGTCTTGCTAAGTTGCACAGGCCAGTTTTGATTTATTTTATCCTTTGCCTCAGCCTCCCAAATAGCTAGGGTTACAATCCTGGCCCAAGCCCTGCACACCTTCGCTCTTATACACCTGCACCCCAATATTCATCCTCAGTAGGACCTACAGATGCTGTGGAAAGCTTGCTGAGAGGATCCCAACCCAGAGCTCAGGAGCCTCTTCCCTTCCTCAGAAGATCCCAGGCCTTTTGACTTATAGCTTTCCCACTGTCCTGAGGTCACACCTCTTCCCAACGGCCCCACCCACGACACTAAGCCACACCCCTTCCAGTGGCCTCATCCACAACACTAAGCACATTACTTATTTTCCACATTCCATTCCTGGTCACTCCTTAACCCTCCCCCACAGGACTTAAATGTATTCTAGCAACATGGGATGATTCAGGGCTCATAATGAGGCTTCTAGGTGACAGCCACACCTCAGCCACCTTCCGCAAGTGTGACACTTACCTTAAGAACCTGAGTGAGGAATGTGAAGAGCTAAGGCTAGGAGTAGGAGAACAGGGAAGCCGGCTCCAGAGGAAGGGCTAGCTCTTCCCAGAGCTCGAAGAGAAGGTCATCTGAGCATCCACCAGCTAAGGCAGGTGTGTCTCCACAGCTTGCTTGAGGTCTCCAGAATCCTTCACAAATATGTATGCAGGATAGTCATGATTCATAATTTTCAATCTGATTCAGGCGTCTTGTATGTGTATGTAATGTATGTGCCACGTGTGTATAAATACTCACACCTGCATCAGGGATTCCCTCTATTGCTCTCCACCTTCTTTCTTTAAAAAATATTTTATTTTTATTACTTATTTTACTGACATGTGTGTATCTTTGTAAGTGTATGTGATGCACCTACAGGCATCCATGGAGACCAGAAGTTGTTCAACCCCCTGGAACTGGTCATGAGCCGCCATGACTGTGCTGGAAACTGAATCCAGGCTCCCTTGAAGAACAGTGAGTGCTCTTAACTACTGAGCCACCTCTCTAGCTACTGCATACACCTCATTTCTTTGAGGTAAGGTCTCTCTGAATCTGGAGCTAGAGTTTTTTGCTAGACAGGCAGCTAGCAAGCCACAGAGAGCATCCTGTCTCTTCCCCATGCAGCCCTGTGGTTACAGGGCTACACACAAGCCCCCATCAATTGTATGATGAGTGCTGGGATTTGAACTCATGTCCTTATGGTTATGTAGTAAGCCCTTTCAACCACTGAGCCCCTCTTGACTCGGGTTTGAGACAGGATTTCACTGTGTAGTCTTGGCTTGCCTGGAACTCATTACACAAGCCAGGCAATTCAAACTCAGAAATTCACCTGCTTCTGATTCCTAAGTACTGGCATTAAAGCATGGAATTAAACCACCATAACCTGGTGGGTTTATTTTCTGAAGATAACGTCAAGATGAGCTTATAACTGAATTTAGAAAGTAGGAAATACTTGCTGTAAACACTGGACAGCACATTTTCCGGGAGATGTGTTACCTGCCAGGGCTTTGCAGGGGCAGGGGCTGTGCTTAAGAGATCATTGCTGGGGCATTAAGAATACCCCACTGACTCTGTGCAGGTATTTGTCGGAACAGACATATTCCCTCCTAGAGCTAGGAGGGGGCTTGGAAGCTTCAACCACACGGTTCACCAGACCCCTTCTTCCTCGCGTTATGTAAGAAGTAAGCAATAGCTGGGGAGAGGAGAATCTAATGATCCTGCCTTCAAACCAAGCAGTGATTTTTAAGGACGTAGCATCAGCTAGGGCAGAGCATCCTTCTGGGGGATGCAGCTGCCTTTGAGTCACTCACAATCCTGGAAGTAACCCCAATAAGCTCATCGGTTCATCAAGGGAGACTGCTGGGTCACAGAGTCTGGGGCAGCCCAGGCTATCACTACATAGCTGAGGATGGCTCTGAACTTCCGATCCTCATGCCTCCGAAATGCCAGGATTATGGTCATGTACCACTACGCCCAAAGGATTCGGTACTAGAGATCCAGTCCAGGGCTACACGCCTGCGGAGCAAGCGCTCCGCCAACCAAGGCACACCTTCAGCTTCTGACTCCCCTTCCCTCTAGCTGGTAGAGACTTGTCCCCCATCCCTCAGCCAAAAAACCCCTCAGAAACAGCCAGGGAGTCAACCTTCTCTTTGATAATATGGTTTATTGTCCATTGACAGAGCAAACTCATAAAAATAAAAGTAAAGACTGATACAGAGCATCAGGCGCGCTCGGCTTGTTGACTTTCAACAACTCTCACGTATCGCCAGCCCGCGTGGGGTATGGGAGGGTACATCTCAGACTTCGTATTCCAGCACGCACATGGTATTCCACCCCTCCCCACCCCCGCCCCCCACAACCAAGAGTTCAAACAGAAACAAAATCAACGAAGCTTTAAATTATGCAGCAAGCCCACAGATAGGTCTTAATACGCATCAAGCAGCGACTTAGAAATAACTACCATGTAAACGTTATCTGAAATAGTTGGAGTTGCTGGCGTGATGGGGTAAGGGAGGGAAGCCCAGGGCTTAGAATGTAACAGAAGTGACACAACACCGTAAACTATATATTGCAATTGGTTTGCTGCGAAGGCATTTGAGTGGCTGATGCTCAGCTGCCATCTGGCACTTTGTCCCAAAGGTTCGTTTGCTTGCTCGATTTCCTCTCATCGGCCTGGTCTGGCTAGAAAACCCAGCATGAGTGGAAAATAGAAAGGCTGTCTTTTAGAACCAATATACTCAGAGATTCTCTCCTTCATAATCATTTGAACCAGACACAAAAGACAGGAGGCTGGAAAAAGCAGATATTCAAAGAACGCAAAGAAAGACTAGAACGGGTCCCTCGGTCCCAGGCCAGCTACCTTGCCATGCTTCCACTCTGGGTCCAATGCTTCCTCGATGCTGAAATGTTTTTGTTGTTTTAAAAAGTGCAAAGTCTAATGCTACGAAAGGCATAAACACAGCACAAGAATGCTCACGGCGAACATCAGAAACAAACCAGAACATGTCAAGAAGTCAGCAGAAACGGGCACTGTTACAAAGGATACCACTGCACAGGAAGCAAACGGGCAGGGTGGGGTAGACTGCAGGGTCTCGTGGGCTGGTCCAGAACTGCTTCCTGGGAAGAACATCACTGCACAACACAAAAATGCCCTCAGGCGGGGCAGGCTGATCCCTGGGTGTCCTTCCAGTCTGTCTTAAAAGGGCTGACCAGGTCCTGGTGTGAGGGTGTGGGTAGGGAGAGTCTGAGGGGGTCCTTAACAGTTTCTGATGGTTAGGACAGGGTTGGAGCAAAGAGGTTTTTGGAAGCATTTTACAAAAGGACCATCCACGGGCTGCCAGACTTCAGTCTGTGTTTGTGTGTGAGCATAAGCGTGTGTGCGTGTTTGGATAATATATATTTGTGTCCTTGGGATGGCTTATTTTTAAGACATAGGCAGAAGGAAGAGTGGCTGTCTATACTGTTAGTGATAAAGTTCTGCATGTCTTAACCCCCATCCTATTGGCATCAGGAAAAAAAATAGTTTTAGGGAGCAGGTAGATGCCCCAGTTCCCTATAAGGGCCTTAAGCGACATTAAGAGACAGAAGCAGAGCTGTATACACATGCCTCTCAGCCATGCATGAGAATTCACCTTTAGGAAAATGGGATGGATCTGAAAACAAGCCGCCAGCATCCTTGGGGCTTGGTACAAAGAGTTGCCTGCCTCGAAGTCTCCCCTGCCTCGTACTTAGTGACACAGAAATCCACACATTGTAATGGCTGCCACTCTAACAGGGAGAGTTCATTAGACTTTTTCTAAGGGCCTAGGACTGGCCTTTTACATCTTCAGTTTGTGCAAAAGAGGGAGAGTTGATAGTGCCCCAATAGCGGCAGGGCCTGATGCAACAGAGAGCCAAGCTGTGCTGCTCAACCTGGATGCCTGAAGCCTGGAAAGGGGTGAAGAATAGCTTCGGAGACTTGAGAGAACTACAGGGACAGCCAAGCACCCCTCACCACAGATTCCTCCGGCATGCGACCTCACAGATCCCCACTGAGGGGGGTGTATAGAGACAGGGGAGAGAGGAAGGAAGAAATGACTTGGCTGAAGCCAGAAACACGGCTCAGGGAGGGCTTCCATTCACTGAAGTCTGTGGATTTGTGGGGGTGACTGGCACTCCTAGACAAATGAACCACTGGTTGGAGGGCTATTCTTAAACCTGAGGGCGACCTGGGTGCTGGAAGTCCATACCAGGTGTAGGGGAGATGGGGATAATTTGCAAGGGCCAGAGACTATACTACCTTGGGCCAGAGGGATGGCCACTGCAGAAAATGAGGGACGTGTCCCTCTCAGGATGAAAAGGACCTGGTAGGCCGGCTACACAGTCTTACTACAACCTTCAAGAGTTTCTGCAAAATGCACATTCCCAGGCTCTGCCCTAACAGTGCTAGTGGACCCTTAACGCTGCCTGTCTGCAGCATGTGACAGTGCCAGAGACGCCTGATAAAAAATCTGTGCTCCACTCCTGCCTGTACCAAGGATCAAAGACTGAGACACACAGTGCTCAGGCCAGCAGAGGGAGGGGGTATAGCAGGGACCCTGGCCCGCCTGTCCCTCCAGACCCACTACCATGTTTAGGGAAAATGGGGGGGGGGGTTGCAGAATCACACTAGCGTGAACCCACTTGGATGATTGATGTTTTATTCATGCTGTTTCCAGGAAGGGATGTCAAAGCTGGACCAGTCTAAACCCTCAGAGGCTTTTCAATTGGCCGCAGGGGCTCTGTCAGCCTGCTTACGGGTCCTCGATGTCAAGAAACTCCTGCTTGGGGGGTGCCGCCCCGCGGTACCACGCGCAAGAACCATCACTTCTCTTGATGCAGGCAAAGAACTTGGCCTGGTGCCCATTGATGCTCTTCTCTGTGACCCAGTCCATCCAGAGGCACTCATCCGGGGAGGAGACGTAGCAAGGGATCATGGGGCAACGTGTAATCTGGGGGAACACATGCAGGAAGGGTTAGTTTGGACCAAGGAACAGGTGAGACCAAGGGCACTTGAGGTACTTCCAGAACACAACCTACTAAAGGTATTCAAAGACAGTAGTCCTGCCGAGTCCCTGTACTATGTCTGAGGACAGGTCTAGGAGAAACCAGTGTACCTACCTGCTTATGTAATTCTGGTATGACAGATCCCCCTCTGCTTTGGGCCATCTGGTATACCTTCTTAAAGGGATGGTTTCAGTGTAGGCCCTTCTGCAACTACAGCCACCACAAGGGGCTCACACTGGAGACAGATTAGAACCAAATAATGCCCATATTTGTTCTAAAGCACCTGCTTGCATCAATGGGTCACTAGCTTTTTGACAAAATATTATGGAGCTTCAAGAGTGTCCACCTCTAGCTACACAGAGATGAAGAAAGAAGCTTGGGTTTTTGTTCGTTTGTTCTTGAGACACAGTCTTTTGTATCCCAGGCTGGCCTAGAAGTTTTTATGTAGCAAAGGACAATCTGAGATCACCTGCTCTCACCTCCCAAACGTTGGGGTTAAGAAATGTGCCACCCCAGCTGGTTTATGTGGTGCCAGATACCACCCGGGGCTTCATGTGCTCTAGAAAGCACTCTATCAGCAGAGCTACTTTCCAGTCTGTTTCTTGTTTTCTAAGAAAGGATCTCATTCACTCTGTAGCCCAGTGTGGCAAAAACTCACTCTACAGTTCGGGTTGGTTACAAACACAGCAATCCCTCTGTCTCCGTCTCCCAAATGTGGTGTACAATCACGCTCAACTAGTGTTCGCTTTTGAGGTGCCAGGCACAGTGGTGCCATGCTTGACGGGTATTTGGCTGGCCACCTGGGCTTGGAATCACATCTTCGATAACCCAGTGATGGGAAACACCAGCCAGAAGGGGAGGAGGTACCAGAAAGTGTCAGCTGGCACAGACCCATAGCACACGACTCTGTGGGAAACTTCCAGTCCCAGACTCACTCCTGGTAACAGAAGGGATGCTGGCTATCGAGTGATGCATCCTGCCCTGGTAGGGGAAAAGGCATCTGGGCCATGGACACAGTGGCTCCCTGCAGTTGATGTAACTCCCAAATCTGGGAATAAACCCTGCCCTTTTTTGGTTACTTCTAAGCATGTGTGCATCTACAGTACTGCCTAGTGCCACCTCTGAGCAGATTCTGAGATGACAGGCAAATGCCCCCAGAATTCTCAACACCATGTTTACAGTGACTCATGCATGGAAGTCTAGAATGTTAGACACACGATGTTTATGCCTGTACATAGTAGGAAACTATTTCTGGGACTCTATTCTCCCCACAAAAATCTCCTTTCCCTAGAGCTTTCCTTCTTAGGAGCTGCCGGTCATGTGGATTGATTTATATGCTTTGTCCCACCCCAATACCCCTTATATTGCAAATATTCCTTGCCAGGGACAAAATTCAAGGTTCTCTGGGGGCCCGGGACCAAAGGCTGTGCCTCTAGACAGACTGCCTCACTCCCTTACCATCCCAGAGTTCATTCCAAAACCAGGAATCACTATCCTGAGGGGCTGGGAAGCAAAGGGCCCATCTCCATTCCACTTGGAGACCTTGTGATGGGCAAGCCAGGGAGGGGTGAGGACTCAGAGAGAGGAGAGGATTCAGGGAGGGGTGAGGACACACGGAGGGGTGATGATGCAGATCTTGCTCACCTTGCACTCACAGCCCATCTGGTACCTGTGGTTGAGGCTCTTCTTCTGGGTGATGCTAAGCGTGTCCCAGGGCACAATGAAGTCACAGAGGGTAATGTGCATCTTGCCATCTCCTTCTGCCTTTCCTGTGGGGAGAGTCACCAGGTCGATGTGAGCAACAAGTCTCTCCCTTCTGCCTTCCTCCTGCATCTGGGTACAGCTCTGGGTATTGAGAGTTGGCTCTAATAGTACCATGGTCAGACTACTCTGAGGGTTTTTGTTGTTGGTGGGGGTGGTGGTGGTGGTGGTGGTGGTGGTGGTGGTTTGGTTTTGGTTTTTTGAGAGAGGGTTTTTCTGTGTAGTCTTGGCTGTCATGGAACTCACTGGCTGGACTTGAACTCAGAGATTTGCCGGCCTCTGTCTCCCAAGTGCTGGGATTAAAGGCCTGCATCACTACCACCTAGCTACTCTGAGTTTTCAAACAACTCATGTTAGGGCTAGAGAGATGGCCAGAGGTTAAGAGCGCTTGCTTTCCTTCCAGAGGACCAGAGTTCAGTTCCCAAAACCCATGTGAGGCAGATTACAATTGCCTGTAACTCCAGCTTCAGGAGATACGACACCATCATCTAGTCTCTTCTATGGGCACTGCATCTCCCCCAGCAGTCTTATTCTCTCTCTTTCTCCCTCCTCTTTTTCTCTTCCTCTCATGAATGTAAAATAAAACAAAAATACTGCCCCCCTCCATTTTTTGAGACAGTGTTTCCTCTATGTAACAGCCCTAGCTGTACTGGAAAATGTTGTGTACACCAGGTTGGCCTTGAACTCGCAGAGATCCACCCACCTCTGTCTCCCAAGTGCTGGGATTAAGGGTGTACATCATTTTTTAAAAACTAAAGAATAATGCGTGTTTGAGCCTAGTGTGGTGGGGTAGAAAGAGGTACGATCAGTAGAATCATGAATTAAAGGCTAACCTTGCCCATATGGTGAATTTGAGGCCAGCCTGGGCTATGTGAATCTCTATCTGAGAAGAACCAAAAGAGGGAGGATGGATGTTTAGGATACCTAGCTTTAATTGCAACTTGACATAACCTAGAATCACTTGGGAAGACAGTCTCAATGAAGAATTATCTGCATTGGGTTGGCAGGTGGGTATGTCTGTGGGAAACTGTCTTAATAAATGTAGAAAGACCCAGCCCACTGTGGGTGGCACCATCCCCTAGGCAGAAGTCTTGAACTATGTAAGAGTGAAGCTGAGCTGAATACAAGCAATCAAGCAGGTGAGCATGCAAGTATTGTTTCCCTCTCTGCTCTCGACTAGCTGCTTCAAGTTCCTGCCTTGACTTCCCCACACTGAGAGACTAACCTGTAGCTGTGAGTTAACCATTCCTTTTCTAGGTTGCTTTTTTGTTAGGGAATTTTAATAACAATGACAGAAGTGAAACTAAAATAATGCTCAATGAGAAAATTTAGGAGTCCAACAATTAAGGGCAGAGGCTCCCCATTCCCTTATCTACAGCTACCACACTCCTCCATGTATGAGATCATGCCTGGCTTTTTATATGGGTTCTGGGATCTGAACCCAGGTCCTTGTGATTATGCAGCAATCCCTCTGAACCGCTGAGCCATCTCTCCAGCTCCAGATCAAAGTGAACTATATACATGTATGAAAATGTCACAAAGACTGATTTAAATGTTTATTGTGTGTATGATGCTTATGTGTCTGTGAGCACTCCTCATCACAGTACACTTGTGGAAGTCAGTGAACAACTTTATTGTCTTGTCTTTCCTTCTGCCTTTAAAAGGTTTGGGGTTTTAATCCCAGCACTTGGGAGGCAGAGACAGGTGGATTTCTGAGTTCAAGGCCAGCCTGGTCTACAGAGTGAGCTCCAGGACAGCCAGGGCTACACAGAGAAACCCTGTCTCGAAAAACCAAAAAAAAAAAAAAAAAAAAAAAAAAAAAAAAAAAAAGGTTTGGGGTTGAGCTCACATTATCAAGCTCCTTTGGCAAGCACCCTTACTGGCTGAGCCATCTGGAGGGCATGCTATTATTTGTATAATTAGTGAACACTAATACAGAAAGAAAAAAAGAAGCCCCTTTAGCATAACCACACTTGGTTGGGCTCCCGTGGCATAATGGTCTGTTGCAACATTGTAACTTGGAAAGAGTCTCGGGTATGTTCATGGTTACATGTTTACTTTTCCTTTCAGGAGAGAGAAACTTAAAAGAAAATTACAGGGGAAAATCTATACAAATCTACTTGTGGAGCTGAATCATCAGCCTGGGAGGAAGAGGCGTCCGCAGCCAGCTGGCTGGGCAGTGTGCTGGGCCACGTGATTTCTGGATAGCCCCTGGTTAAAGGGCCTGTCCTGACGCTAAAGATCGGGAAACGGATTCTGTGCTTTGGGAAATAAAGGCGCGTCCAATCCACGTTTCCTGACCAAGCCCAAGATATGAAGAAAGATCAGAGAGGGTTTTTTGTACAGTGTGCCTCAGGCCTTCCCCCCCACCCCCCGCAAAAGGAGAATGAGACTGAGTTGTCCCAAAGAATGGTCCTCATGGGGAGAGACCAAAAGAGGCACAGAGGAAAACATCTCTGGCTGTTCTAACCAGCATATGGCTGTCTGTAAATGTTCTAAGGATGGCCCTGTGTGTGTGTGTGTGTGTGGTATATACATGTGTACATGTTCATATGTGTTTGTGTATATGGTTTATGCATGTGTGCATGTGTGTGTTATAAGCATGTGTACATGTTCATATGTGTTTTGCATGGGGTATATGCATGTGTATGTGGTGTATACATGTGTACATGTTCATTATGTGTTTGTATGTATGGTATACACATGTGTGCATGTTTAATGCATATGTACATGTTTATATGTGTTTGTATATGTGGTGTGTGTGTGTGTGTGTGTGTGTGTGTGTGTGTGTGTGTGTAGGCTGGAGGTTAGATGTGTTCCTCAATCACTCACCATCTCATTTTCTGGGAGGGTCTCTCACTGAACTTAGTTTACCAAATCAGCTAGACTGGCTGACAGTGAGCTCCAGGGACCCTCCTGTTGCTAGAGTTACGGGCATGTGCTGCCAAGCCCAGCTCCCATGGGGGTTCCTGGAATTGAACTTAAGCACTTTGCCAGTGGACCCATCTCCCCAGTGCCCTTCCACCAGAGTGGCTATGTTCTGAGACAAGGTTTCTCTGTGTAGTCCTGGGTATCCTAGAACACACTCTGTAGACCAGGCTGGCCTCACACTCAGAGATCTACCACCTGCCTCTGTCTCCTGAGTGCTGGGATTAAAGGCGTGCACCACGACTGCCTGTCCCCAGGGGTGGCTTTCTACTACGGTCCTCTGCAGACCCTTCTCCCTTCTTCTCCTGTGAGGCTAACCTGCTTACAACCCAGCTACCACATAACTACCTCGTTGGCTTTCATTCAGAGTGACACACACAGGTGCCTGTCACTTTGCATTCATTTATGAAACACAAGTATTCATGAATGTGGACTAGGCCCTGGTAAAGGTGTCCAGTGTCTCTGCCATCTCTTACTTCCATATGACAACTGCCCCGCCACTGGTCTGGAGGGCACTGACAATTCAGGCCATTGGGTCGAGGATGTTGGCTTGTGAGGTGTTGGCCACCAGTTTAAACCCAAGCAGGTGTGTTTTCAGTGTGCACCTGGCACATGTCAGGTGTGTTTTCAGTGTGCACCTGGCACATGTCAGGTGTGTTTTCAGTGTGCACCTGGCACATGTCCTACCTGCCACTTTTGCTCTATACTAGTTTCTTCTCTGCGGACAAAACACAGACCCTTCTTGGCATCTTCAATTCTCCTCCACTGGGCCAATGAAATGGCTCAGTGTATAAGGGCACTTGCTGCCAAACTTGTCGATCTGAGTTCAATCCCCGGGACCTGCTGTTAGGAGAGTGCTGACTCCCTCAAGATGTCCTAAGACTTCCACTCAGGGGCCATCATATGTGTGCATCTGCATATGTATACATGAGATAAGTAAATGTGGAATTAATTCTCCATTACCATGGAAGCCTTCAACTGCTTCAATTTCAGATATGATTTAATGTCTAGGTTGGAAAGCTAGTGGAAACGTCAAAAATAGGAAATCACAGGCTGGAGAGATGGCTCAAGCAGGTAAGAGCACTGATTACTGCTCTTCCAGAGATCTGAGTTCAATTCCCAGCAACTGCATGGTGGCTCACAACCATCTGTAATGGGATCTGATGCTCTCTTCTGGGGTGTCTGAAGACAGCAACAGTGTACTCACGTACATAAAATAGATAAATAATTCTTTAAAAAAAATAGGAAATCACTTGTCAAATTCAATGTAAAAAATATCACAAAAATTTTTACACATCTGAATAGCACTAGAGCCCCTGGTATAGCATGTCTAAGGCCTTGGATTCTATCCCCAGCACCACAAAATGTATGTGTGTGTGTATGTATGTACATGTATATGGTATATATGTGAGAATGTATATGAGGTGCATATGTAAGTGTGTGTGCATGTATATTTGTATATGTATGCATGTATGTATGGTATATATGTACGTATGTGAATGTATGTGAGCATATATATGTATATATGTGTGGATGCATGTGTAGGTATGTATATATGTAGGTGTATATGGTTATGTGTGTGTATGTATGTGTCCATACATGTGTATGTATGTGTGTTCATATGTATGTATGTATATGTATATGTGTGTATGCATGTGTGCATGCATATGCATGTGTTTATATGTATATGTGTATGTGTGTATGTGTGCTTATGTGACTATATGTATTTATATGTGTATAGTGTTTGTGTGAATGTATTCATATATGTATGTGTGTGCATGCATGTGTATATGTGTATGTATGTATGTGTATGTATGTATGTATGTATGTATATACACATACTATAAAAAGGGAGGCAAGTCATACACCTGCTATGACATGAACAGAACCTGGCATCGTTCTCAGTAAAGTAAGCTTCCACAGAAGGATAGAGTCCTGCTAGAACTGTGAGCTGCCTAGAACAGGCAAGTCCACAGAAACGGAAAGTAGACGGGAGGGGCCGGGACCCAGGCCCTGGGGCAGGACAAGGAATGAGCTCTTGGCCAGTGGGACTGAGATGTAGTTTGGGAAGATGACACAGTCCTGGAATAGACGGTGGTAGCTACATACTCTTGTGGGTACATTTAGTGTCACTGAGTCCTCTGCTCAGGCATAGTTATAGAGGCACACTCCATTTTACCTGTTTCGGCAGTTTTTGTTACTTTCACATATTTTGTGTGAATGGGTGAGTGTGCATGTGTGTGTGGACATGTGTGTGTGCACGTAAATGTGCAAGTGTGTGGGTGGGCGTGTACATGTGATGTGTATGTGCACATGTGTGTGCATGTGTGTGTGCACACGTGTGTGTGCATGTGAATGTGCATGTGTGGGTGGGTGTGTACATGTGATGTGTATGTGCACGTGTGTGCATGTGTATGTGCATGTGTGTGGGTGGGTGTGTACATGTGATGTGTATGTGCACATGTGTGCGCACACGTGTATGTGCACATGTGTGTATGCACGTGTATGTGCATGTGTGTGGGTGGGTGTGTACATGTGATGTGTATGTGCACATGTGTGTGTGTGGATGTGTGTGGGTGTACGTGTGATGTGTGTGCATGTGTGTATATGGATGAGTGAGTCCATGTGTGTGTGTGTGCATGCATGTGCATGTGTGTAGATCAGAAGAAAACTTAAGAGTTGTTTTTCTTCTTCTACCATGTAGGTCCTGGGGATCCAACTGAGGCTTACTGGCCAGTGCCTCACCCACTGGCTGCCTAACTAGCCTAGATCCTGTAGGAGTTTTATGGTTTTGTTGTTGTTGTTGCTATTGTTGTTGTTGAAACAAGGTCTCCCTGCATAGGACCTAGCTGTCCTTGAGCTCACAGAGATCTGTCTGCTTCTGCCTCCCAAGTGCCAGGGCTAAAGACTTGTGCCACCATACTAGTGCGGTTTTTAAACAGCATGCAGCCTACTTAAAAGTGTCCTTTATTGACATTATGCTGTGGCTTGTCAAGAGACCAAAACATGCTGTGCGTCCGGGACGGCAAGTGTGATATAGTCCAAGATGCCAGGCACATGGTTACTGAGTGACTTCGGGTACCTTTAGTCTGCATTATACCTGAAGCTACAGTGGAGTTGGGTCTTAGCAGGCCTAGAAGACGTGTGCTATGCTGTCTGTGTGACATTCTTCTAAGACAGAGGAGGCAAGGGCAAACATGGGTGTCATGTGACAGGAGAAAACACGGAAACCTTTAATCCCAGCACTTGGGAGGCAGAGGCAGGTGGATTTCTGAGTTCGAGGCCAGCCTGGTCTACAGAGTGAGTTTCAGGACAGCCAGGGCTACACAGAGAAACCCTGTCTCGAAAAAAACCAAAAAAACAAAACAAAACAAAACCACAAAAAACCAAAAACCAAAAAAAAAAAAAAAAAAAAAAAAAAAATCCCTTAAAAAAAAAGAAAACACGGAAACCTCTGATGGTCAATGTGGATGACGGGGATTCGGCATGACAGAAACTGTGACATCCACACACACATCACTGGAATTATCTGGCCTCCTGTGTGGACCCAGAGCCTGGGTCTTGCAGAAGGGGGACAGAGGCATGGAGATTGCCCTAACATGGACCCAAATCTACAAAACACGCCCAGCAATGACCATGATACTGCTGCTCTGCAAGACATCCCCCCTCCCCCACAGCTTCCTCAGGCCATCGAGGCACAAGGGATCAGGCATGAGTTTGAGCCTCCTTGTGGCAGTCACGTGTGTCAGGGCTCCTGATAGCATGGCATGGCTTGCCTATTTGTAGGCTGCCTGCCCAAAAGCCCCTTAAAGAGCCAGTGGGCTGGTTCTATCCCATGGAACAGAAAGCAGAGCCCATGCTTGGGATGCTAAGCAGGTCTGACGGACAGGTCTGGCCCCAGGAGGTATAAAATACTCCCAGTGTCCATGTGCATGGGAGATGACATGCCTGGCTCCTGAGGTAAACCCCACCCAGTATGTACTAACCAGCTATCGGCAACTCCTGGCCTTTGTCAAGGAAAGTTCTAGTTAGAAATTGGCTCTTAGCCCTGACCACACATGGATTCTCCAGAGGAGATGCTCCAGCCCTAGATTCTTCTCCTTGACTTGGACTGGATACAGCCTGGGCATCTGGCATGTCACAGGCTGCAGAGAATCCTGGTGGGTAGCGAAGCAGGCAAAACAGATACATCATAAATCCGTTTTCTTTTTTTCTAAAGACTGGGTAGAGCCAGCAGGGGTGCTCCAGGGCTGTGCTGAGGAACCTTTACCTACCTCCTCTTCTAGGAGGAAAAGGCTCTCTCTGCAATAGCTGAAGATTTCTGTGCCGGAAATGCCCCCACTCTGCCTGGTGTTTATGCTGCTAATATGATCCCAATAAGCTCATAGGAAATATAATCCCTGGCTCTTGGCAGGTGTTGCAAGTGGACTCCAGGCTAATCTCTATGCCTGAGGCAAACCCTCTTCTGCACTGGGGGATCATGGCAACACCTTTATAACATGAAAGCAGAGGACCTGTGTAATCTCTGTAGAGAAATGGGAAAGCCCCTAAACGCCCCAGTTAGTGCCCAGGGAAGGAATCCCTGCTGGCCTTCCCAGGAATGTGACCTGCTGGGAAGGCTGCTAATATAGACAGCTTCTGTATAGATGAGGACCTGGTGGGTGCCTCTGGCAAAAGGTGCTGGCAAGTCAAAGGCCTCCTGGACTTGGGCTATCAACCGTCCCTGGTCTGATACAATTCTGCTCTTTCGCCCCTAGAGGGCAGTGTGGGAAGTATGTTCCTTAGGGACCAGGACACGGGAATTCTCTGCACCACAATTCAGCACTCAGTGGGGAAGGGTGAACTCTCACACACCTGCAATTAGATATTCCTTCTTTCCTCCAACGTCCAGCGAGACCCCGCACACTGCTGAGGAGGGGGCCGTGTAGATAAACTCGATGTCTTTGTCAGGTCCTTTGAACATCTGCAAAACACGTGAGGACAGGTATAATAGAGATGTGCCTCCCAACCAGAGCATGATGGGAACAGGGACACATGGCTGCACCCAGGCAGCCCCCCCCCCCCCCCCCAGACCCAGGATGCACGGAGGGATAAACAGGCGTGTCCCATGGATTCACAAGCCACCTCTGCTTTGCAAAGGTGTTCAGAGTCATCTGCTGAGGGCGGTGGGGAGATCTCAGCAGGTGAGCACAGTCCTGTGGTCTGCAGGAGACTTTCTCCAAGGACATTTCTGCACACGAGGTCATTTTAGGACCTCCGGGTAAGGTCTAGAGATGCTCACTGGCCACGAAGGGCGCATCTTTGTTCCCAGGACTGGGTTAATTTATCTGCTGTGGATTTCCCCTTTTCTTTTGGTCTTCATCATCCCACTTCTCCCCCTCCCCCACGCTTCTGGATTAAACCTGAGACCAAACATGCACACCGCAGCCCTTCTTCAGGAATCTTTTTACTTTGTAGCCAATCCTGGACTCCAACTCTCCACTCTCCTGCCTCAGCCAGATGCTGGGCTTATGGGCTTGTACTACAACACCCGGCTCATTTCCAGAGACTCGGGTCTTGAAACACTGGCTACCAGAGGACAGCAAAAGAGAGAGAGGAACCCTGGGAATCAGAACAGAACCTTGGGTCAGAAGAGGGCTCAATGCCTTCATCACTCAGTTCTTCAGCTGCTCTGCTGGGGAAGACATTTCCCAGCAGCTAGGTGTGTGTGTGTGGTGTGTGTATATGTGTGGTGTGTGTGTGTGTATGGTGTGTGTGGAATGTGTGTGTGTATATGGTGTGTGTGTGGTATATATGTGTGTGTCTCTGTGTGGTATGTGTGTGTGGTGTGTCTCTGTGTGTGGCATACGTGTGGTGTGTGTGTATGTGTGTGGTGTGTATGTGGTGTGTGTATGCGGTATGTGTGTGTAGTGTGTGTATATGTGTGGTGTGTGTGGTATTTGTGTATGGTGTGTATGTGGTATGTGGAGTATATGTTGTGTATGTGTGGTGTGTGTGTAAGTGTGTGGTGTGTATGTAGTGTGGGGTGTGTGTGTGTGTGTGTGTATGGTGTGTGTGTGTGTGGTACATATGTGTGTGTCTCTGTGTGGTATGTGTATGTGGTGTGTGTGGTGTGTGGAGTATATGTTGTGTATGTGTGGTGTGTATGTGGTATGTGTGTGTTGTATATGTGGTGTGGTGTGTGTGTATATGTTGTGTGTGTGTGTTGTATATGTGGTGTGGTGTGTGTGTGTGTTGTATATGTGGTGTGGTGTGTATGTGTGGTGTGGTGTGTGTGTGTGTGTGTGTGTGTGTGTGTGTGTTGTATATGTGGTGTGGTGTGTGTGTGTGTGTGTGTGTGTGTGTGTGTGTGTGTGTGTTGTCCCCACTTTTCCCATGTTACTCCTGTCCTTACTAACGTTCCAGAGACAGGTTTTCTTTCTGCTTCTTCTTCCCTTCCGTCTTCCTTCCTTTGAGTTTTAAAGGTTTACTTTATTTCTATTTACATGCTGTGTTTGTCTGTGTGTCTGCTGCCATGTACCCGGTGCTCTCAGAGGACAGAAGAGGATGCTGGATCCCCTCCAGAAGAAGTGAAGGTTGTGAGCTGCAGGACATGGGTGCTGGGACCTGAACTCTGAAAGAGCAGCAAGCGCTCTTACCCGCTGAGACCCGTCTCCAGGCCCTCTCCTAGAGAACCCTGCAGGAAGGAAGGTTGCAGGGTCTCCTCAGGCATCTCACATGACGCCACTCCAGAGTCACTTCCTTGGCATTAAGCAATGAGGATGTTATGAAAGGCTACCTGCTTCTCTGCCTCATAAAGAGGCTTTGGTATCGAGTGGCTAGTCATCCCCTTGAGGTGACACAAGCACTATGGTGCGGCAAAGCTGCCCCTGACACACTGGAGGAGCCAGCTGTCCTCCTTTGAACTTGAAGTCAGTAAAGGCCACCAGCAGGCACCAGCACATCTCATTTGCCATTCTGGGGATCAAACTTGGAACTTCAGGCATGCTAGGCAAGCATGCCACCAATTGAGCCGCAACCCCAGCCCCTCCCCCCCTCAAATGTGGATCTCTTCCTATCTGTCCTTGACATGGAAAACACTCTGAAAACACTAGCAGACACCACCACAGTCACCATGGCTGCCATGTGCAGTCTCTCTGACCGCAGTCCTGTCCACCCAATGGGATACCTTCTCAGTAAGTGGCCCAGCACAGGGAGGAAAGCTACCCCTGAGCACACCCACCTGCCAGACTCCTCCTTTTACAACATGCTACACACCAGTGTATCATCCAGCAAAATCAGGATAGCATGTTTCTGGAACTAGACAAATGTAGTGGTCTGAATGAAAATGGTCCCATAGGCTTGGGTATTTAAATGCTTGGTCCCCAGCTGGTGGAACTGTATGGGAAGGATTAAGAGGTGTGGCCTTGATGGAAGAGGTGTGTCATTAGTGGTGGGCTTTGAGGTTTCAAATGCCTATGCTAGGCTCAATGTGTCTCTCCCTCTGCCTACTGCCTTTGGATCAGGATGTAAAGCTCTCAGATACTGCCCCAGCACCATGCTCTTGTCTGCTTTCCACCACGATGATCATGGACTAAACCTCTGAAATTTTAAGAAAGACTCCATTAAATTCTTTCTTTTACAAGCATTGCCTTGGCCCTGGTCTCTTCGCAGCATAGGACGGTGACTGAGATAGTCAAAAACATAACATTTCTGCCCGGCTTTTATGTTCTTGTGGATTGACAACTCAGCTCTCTGGCCTAGGGGTGGCTGGGTGAGTTCCAGGCCCTGCCCCTGCCCCTGCCCCTGCCCCCGCTCCCCCTACCCCCATGCAGTCAATATACCTTTATCTGCTTGATCTCATATTGAATCCTCTTGATGGGGTTGCCGTAGATGTCATTCCCGGAATCCACCTCCTTCTCGCTCACTGCTTTGGCTCTGATCACTGCAAAGCAGAGACAGGGATGTGAGGAAAGACCCCAATGACCAGGATCCAGGCTCCGCCCACAGGAGTAAGACGTGCTTCCTATGGGAGGTGTTGGGGGAGGGGAGCCTATTGCCCACCTGCTGTAACCTGAGGGGTCAGAGGACTCCTGGCTTGTCATAAGCAAGGAGAGGAGGCTCTGTGGCTTCTCACACTGGGACTATCAGTGAGAGCTCTTCACTGTGGTTGGGACATGGCTCAGGTGGTAGAGTGCTTGCCTAGCCTGCACCAAGACCTGTTCAGTCTCTAGTATAGAGACCAAATAAAACCGGGCACAGTGACACACACCTTACCAGCCCTTGGGAGGTGGAGTCAGGAGGATCAGGATGTCAAGGTCAGCCTGGGCTAATGAAATCCTGTCTCAAAAGACAAAAATTGAAAACCAAAAAACTGGGGGTGGTGACACATGGTGACAGATGCCTTTGACTCCAGCACTTGGGGTGGGGGATGAAGAGGCAGAGACAGGTAGATATCTGTGAGTTCAAGGTCAGCCTGGTCTACATTGTGAGTTCCAGGTCAGCAAGGGCTGCAAAGTGAGAGACCGTGTCTCAAATAAAACAAACCAGCCAAAACCAATAAATCCAAATGAATCCTTTACTGTCAAGAGCAAAGGCAGAAGCTCGGAGCCCCGGCTTAGGTGGCTGCGAACAGCCTCCGTGAGTCTGCTTCTTCCTGCTTATTGGTCACTAGAGAAACGGTTAACAAGCAGCCTGGCATGCAATCCTGCTCCTGCATGTAGGGCTGGTGGACAGCCAGTGAGGTGGCCTTGACATTCCAGCACCTCATCCTCAAACAGGCTCTGAGGGTTAGAGCAGAGGGGCGGCCATCCACCTCAATGGAGCCTGGGGACTCCACTGGGGGTACTGGAGTACAGCTCAGGGCAGACCACCTGCCTAGCATGCAAGGGAGCCTAAGTTCCCTCCCTAGCAACTCAGAAGGAAGAAGTTTCCATGTCAAACATCCTATGGGCCATGCATGTGAGCTTCAGAGGAGACCTTCATCTCTCAGATGCTAATTGCCTTGTCTGGAGAAGAGTTGATTTGTTTTTTTACATTTTTATTTTAAATTTATTGGAGGTGGGCAAGGTTTGCATGCTGCAACCGATGTATCAAAGTCAGAAGGCAACCTGTGAGAGTCAACTCTCCTCTCTTCCACGTGAGTTTATGCACTGAGTCCTCGCTGGCTCTCCACCTAGGTTTTTTGAGACAAGGTCTCTCACTGGACTGGAGCTCACTGAGTAGGCTTCTGGCCAGCAAGCCCCTGGGTCCATCCTGTCTTTTCCTTCACAGTACTGGGATTACAAGTGCGTGCCACCGCACGTGGCTTTCCGAAACACGTTTTTTATGAGAAGTAGGACTGGGGTGGGAAAGCATATTATGCAGGCTCCGGTTAGTGACACTGGTGTGGCTCGTAAACCTTAGACATCGATGGGGAGGAAGCAGGTCCTGTAGGAAATGTAACCCAGGCAACAGCCTTAAGAAGTGGTGGGAAGAGACGGACCAGGAAAGTTTCAGAGTGTTATGGAGCCTGGTCATGCCTAACAGGACTTTTCTATCAGGAATTAAGCCCCTGCTCCCTCCCTGGAAACCTACTACTGAGGATCGGCAGATGCTGTGACAGGCAGGGCCCGCCTTTCTTTCACTCGGAGCTTATTACCTGGGCTAGGGCCTATTTTAATGGCTTTAAAAGGCTTGCCCTTCAAACAGCAGTGGTGTAGGGTCACTCTGGGCAAGTGTGTTGCCACTGGGCACATGAGCTAGACAAGAGACAAGGAGTAGGCAGTGCCGGCTTAGAGTCTCCAGCGGTCAGTTTGAGTCTTGGAAACTTCTAGCCAGCGCTGCTTTCCACAGAGGCAGGGAGGTCCAGGCACGTGGGAGTGCCACCTGCTCCTCAGACCCTGGTGCACTCTGGATCCCTCCCCATGAGTCTCACACCACAGCCCGGGCCCCACCCAGCTCCAAGGGCCCATTAACATTGGTCCTTTGGTCCTTCTGTGCAGCTGAGTAACCACTGGCCTGGCCACAGGTTCCTGTTTCCCAGCCTAAAGCAAGCCTGAGTTCAAACAGCCACAACCTGGTAAAAGCCACCTGGCAGGCCACCCCAGAACAAAGGGCCCTTTCTTGGTTCTATGCCTTCTCCGCAAACATTCCTGCAAAACGCCTTCACTTAACATATGAGCCTCATGACACATGCCTTTAGTCTCAACACTGGGGAGGCAGAAGCAAGCAGATCTCTGAGTTTGAGGCTAGCCTGGTCTACATAGCTAATTCCAGGCCAGGGCTACACCTTCTGCAGCTTCACTTGGCCCTCGCTCGTTCCTAACCCTTTCTGCTCCCTGGCCCCCACATGCTCGGATATCCAGATATGCCCCGCCTCAGAACAGAAAACCTCATCTACCCAACATGCCACCTCCAGCTCTCTGCCCAGAGAACTTCCACTCCACCTTGAGAAGCAGTCCTTTCCTGGCTTCTCCCCACAGCGGTTGGTGTATTGCTCATCTCCCATACATTCTGCTGTAAATGCCTGTGCGCCTGCCTGCTGAGGGGTCCTAACAGGTAGAGGACGTGCAAAGGAACAGCTGGGGCTGGGAGAACATCTACCTGATGGAGCTGGGCTGACCTTGACAGCCTCAGGATGGCAGCTATGGCTGGTCCTTGGTCCCTACTGTGTCATCTGTACAACCGTCACCGTGCTTATGCAGATGCGTGAGCATGTCAGGTAAATACTGCCCAGTGTTTGCTCTTTGTATAGCACTGTCATCAGCTCAAAAACAAGAGGGGGCAGCGGTCCCTAAGGAGTGACTCCCTCCCTCTACCTGTCTAGAGAACTTCCTAACCTTGCTTTTCAGTAATGGCCCACTGTCCTGCATAATGCTTAATTCTCCAAAGTGCTAAGGGCTGGGCCTGTAACTCAGCTGCTGGAGGGCTTATATAGCTATCCATAAAGCCCTTAGCTCAAGTCCCACACATACAACTGGCATGGCACATGCCTGGAATCTTAGCATTCCCTCGAACTATAGAGTTTTGAGGCTTGCCGGGGCTATCTGAGACCATGTCTCAACACAAGACAATAAAAGTTCAATAAGGCACCATCCACTTGGCAATCAGAAGATAAGCCCAGTGACTTCCAGACAGCCAAAAGCTCTCCTTCTCTCCCATGGCACCTAGGATTCAATACTGCTGTCTTATGGAAGCCCCTGACTTCCCACATGCCCTCGAGTTCCTGTAAGCTGAAAGGCTGAGAAGCGATCAGGTGCGCACATGTGTGTGAGAGGCACTGCAGAGATGAACTCTGACTGCTGTGATCTTCAGAGACCATTTGACAGTGTAGGTAACACAGATGTCACCAGCTCGGGTCATATAATGATGGCAAGGGTTAGTGAGGCCCCGGACAGGGCACAGAGTGCTAGGGACACACTGTGGCAGAGAAAACAGGGCAGAGATTTCTCTGCTCCTTTAAGACAAAGACCTGGACCGCTGGCCCTGGTCCCATGGCAGCCAGATGGGCTCCTAAGCCAGGACAGTATGTGGCTGTGCTCACTTTGCCTCAGGGCTGAGAGCCATCTACTTTCTCTTTTGAAAAATCTCAGATGAGAAGAGATGGATAAACTGAGAGTCTGGGGTAGACACAGGGTTTTCAGGCTAGAATGTTAATGGGGGGGAGCAGGGGGAGTTCTGGGGTGTTTGTAGGGAGTGGGGAGGGGCAGACATGGCAGAATCTCCATCGACAACTAGGCTGCTTCTGGCTAGCCATGGGACCACAGGTCTGGGTTAAACCTGGGTGGACGCTCCTCTCCCACTTAATGGTCCTGTTGCGAGACAGGCCATCACTGTTGAGTGCAGCAGACATGGGTCTTAGCTCTTACTTGGTGAGGACAGTGGATAGAGGAGGAGATGGGGAGGACTTCTCAGTAAAAGCCCTCACTGCCCTGGCGGTAGACCCCTCTGGTCTAGGCAGCGGGCAGACAGATGGAGAGGAAATAGAGAATCCTCTTAGAGGCATAGTCCCCACACATAGCAGTGGTCATCACTGTGACCTCTGGTATGACCTCTGGGGCTATAGAGAAGGGTAACCACACCATAGAATGGGCAACAGCCTTCCCGAGTCCCCAGCCATTTGAAGGTCAGGAAAGTACAGAGACTCAGAGTATTTGGGATGAACCAGAAGCAAGGCACGGGTAACTGTTGACTGGACATTTACATGCTAGGCTGGGAGCAGACACCAGGGTGGCACCAGCCATTTCTACCCAAGGAGCTGGACACAGCAGCAGGAGACCCGTGTTTAAGTGCTTTGTGCCCCCAACCCCTGCAGCTCAAATTTTCCTTTCTCCTCTTTTCTTTCTGCTAAGCCAACATCTGGGTTTGCCATTGAGAGGGCTACACTGGCTGACGGATTCACTGCCAGATGCTGGCTACTGGAATGCAAAAGCGCTGACTTAATTCAAAGCACACACAACCGCAGAGCCCCTACCCCCACCCCTCTGGCTGAGGATACCGCATGATGTCACTTCCCCCTCGAGGAGCCTGCAAAAACAATCCCAGTGTACCCAGCAGAGTGGGGATGGAAAAGACCTAGGTGGGTGGGGTCGAGGTCACTGGTGATGAGCCAAAGATGATGGGCTGTGTTTGCGCTTTGACAATCACAACTGCTCAGGGACAGCAACAGAGGCTGGGCTGTCCTGCTACTTCCCTCTCTGTGAGGGAAGTTGCTAGAAACCCTGGAAGTGACAGCTATGGCTAAAGGCAACTGGAGGATTCAACATACTCCACAGATACCAACTGTGGCAAAAGAGCCATGGTTCTCCCTCCCAAGGTGCTCCTGTCTTCCCCCTGGGTCACAAACACATGGTCCATTGATCCCTGAAGACACGTTCACAAATCCAACAAAGGTGTGTGTGTGTGTGTGTGTGTGTGTGTGTGTGTGTGTGTGTGTGGTGTTGTGTGTAGAGAGAGAAAAGATCTCACTATGTAGCTTTGGCTAGCCTTGAGTTCACAGAGACCTGCCTGCTTCTGCCTCCCAGGGTATGCTCCACCACACCCAGCTTGTCAACAACTTTAGATTTTGATAGTGTCCATAGTAACACCATCGCAGAAGTCCTTGGAGAATCTGAAGACACACCATGCCCATAGTCCATTGGAGGGCCATACTCTGAAGGAAAGCTGCCTGTAAGAATCTTCTTATTGGAGTCTGTCACCCTCGTGTGGGCCCCCCTGCTCTTGGGATAGTCTCATATGCCTCGTGAATATTTGTCCTATGGATGGCTCCTACTTAGCTCCCTCTCTGGGATGCGGGCTTCCCACACTGAGCACAGATGAACCTGTAGCTATCAACACCTGTCTTCTGAGGCCGAAAAGATTTACTCAGGATCACCAGAGGGTCATAACCAGGTCACCCCAACTTTCAGGGTTCTGCCGTGACATGGGGCCAACAAGGTCCTACAGAAAACCTGTCAGTTTAATTCGGGGTGGTTCCTCCTTCTTGGAGGTAGGAGATGGAGTCTCTGCCAAGACGCTGAGAGCTGGAATCACCAGGGCTTGCGGGACTCCCTGATGCTACAACTAGATTGGGGTCAAACGAAGACAGCAATACACTGTTTTAAGGCTATTGGCATTAAGGTGGCGGAGATCCCTCATGGAAAGACCTCCCTCATCCCAGCGATACTAATGGATACAAATGCAGTAACTTTAGGCCCAGCTGCAGATGTCCTATTAAGGTCTACTTCTTTGTTTCTTGGGAGAGATCTTGCCATCAGAAACATCTCTTTCTCCCAGAGCAAACAAAGCCCTGTGAGGCTCTGGTGGCTTTCTCCGGTCTGTTCTGCGTGGGGGTGGGGGATGGGGGGCTATAAGGTCTCTTTATTAAGTTTGTCCTTTACATCCTCCATTCAGCTAGCAAAGTGCCTACGCCACCCATAACTAGACCCTGAAGCTGCCCCTTGGGATCAGTTTCTTGTCTCTTTAGAGAGGGCATCACAGTACCTATATCTGGTCAGCCAGGCTGCCTGGCCATTGGATCTGGATTAATTTGTCCTGAACCCTGAAAGAATGTCTGAAGAAGAACTGGGCATTTCCCCTGCCCCAATTGTACACTGTCATCTGGGGACATAAGACCAGCCAACCATTCCTGGCGTTGTCCTATGACAGCTGCCATCAGATGGTTACAGTGCTCAGGATGCTGTCCTTGAACTGCTGTGGGACCTGAGTGGGGCTGTGGAGGGCATGGGGAAGAGCACTTGGATGGACCTCCCTTGTTCCTTAGAATAGGCTGACTTCACTGGCTGGAGGAACCACTGGGGATGAGGAATAGTGGGGCTCTGTCCTGGGGCCCTAAGACCTGCTCTGACTCCCAGGTCTTGAGGCTACACCTCAGCCTGTGGAGGTACAGTTATAGGTGAGCAGCCAGGTGTCCTGAGGACGAAAGGCAGGTTTGGTGCTCACAAGTCGTCAGGTACCAAGGAGTCCAGCTCTGCCTGCTGTCTCCAGCCTCATGGTGACCACCCTTCTCACTGCCATGACCTCATGGTGACCTTTGTAGATGGCTGAGATCGTCCATTCAGCTGTACCCTGCCTTGTCTGCTCCACGCCCAGCCACTCTGGTTGGTGAAAAAAACAGAAGAAAAAAAAAGATCTTCCCTAAAATCCTTTTTCTCTCATTTCCCTAAAAAGGAAAAGGGGGCTGTCATTCAGTAATTAAAAACAGTCCTGTGCTGGTGAGGATTCGTACTGCCTCTCTGCGTCAGCAGCTGAGAGCAGCCAGCCCCTCCCACAGAAACTCCCAAATCTGACGATCCCCTCATAGGCAGCAACTGGGCTTTTTGGGGGGTGTGAAACCAAACAGGGCGCCAGCCTTGGGGTAGGGCCGAGCCTACTCAGGGTGAGGGCAAGACCTGTTCATCTACAACTCAGGCCAAGGCGAGCTGATGGGTGTGGCTGAGGGGGGTGGGGTTTCAAGGCTCTGACCAAGGGACTGCAGTGCACTCAGCTCTGAGCCACACTACCCATGGACTGGTGCTTGGGAATGTGCCAAGCCCGCCTAGCAGCAGGCTCCCTGCCCACCGCTCAGATTCTAGCATGCTCGCAGGCACAGGAGGGCGGCTGTCCGCTAGATGCCCGTCTCCATGGAGACCAGCTTTCCCATCTCCATTTCCTCTGGCTCTTCTCCGGGAGGGCAATGGTACATCTATATGAGCGGGCAGAAGGAAGCTACAAGCATCCTTGGCCCAGCCCTCCAGCTGCCTTGTGCCTCCCAGGACCCCGGCTCTGTCCTTCTGGGCCTGGAAGAAGCAGGCCTACACCCTGCAACCCCTCCTTCCCAGCTGCGGGCCAGCGGGATCTCATGCCAAGGCCGTAAGTGCGGCCCTTCCCATTCACGTGCTGCTGAATCATTTGAAAAAAATTCATCCCACTCCTGGGAGGGTTTGCTGAGAACAGTGTGGCTTTGTGGAGGAGGCTGCTGCTTGGCAGTTTCTACGCCAAGAAGCCAAGGGCCTCACGGGAGCCGAGCTTAGCCCTGTGAATCCCGAAGCCGGGCAATCTGGGCAGTACAGAGCTGGACAGAGAAAGCCTAGAGATATCCCTGAGGGTACTCTGCTGACCCCTGTAAGCTGTCCTCCCCACAGCACTGAGGCAGGGGCTGAGTGACATGACAGCAGAGGCAGGTGGGGACCCAAGCCATAGAGTACAGGAGGACATTCAGGATAGCCTTCAAGTGTCCAGCCAGATGGTTCAGGGCCGACAGCTTTCCCAGCCTGGATTCTCTGAAGACTGCCTGGAGGCTGGACCCTGTCTAGTCTCGGAATCTGAACTGACCTCTTGCCATTATGTACTTGTGGGGGGGGGGGCGATACAGGTTAGAGAGGGTCCCTGCCCCACTCCCAAACTCACACCCCTTTTCTAAGCCCGTCCTGTATGCTTTGCATGTACATATGTGCTATCTATCCATACTGGGGTTAGGCCGGGAGAGGTGACTGAGCCTAGTGGGCCTCAATGGCTCATCCCGGTCATGACTGACTGGTTCAGCCAGTGTGGCAGTGAGCAGTGCGAGCACCTGTGTCTCTCACCTGGTGGACATTCTGGGCATGCCCCAACCTGTGGACAATGACATTGCTGTTGTCCTGCAAACCTCTTAGGCAGACAGGGTGCCTGTCCAGCACTTGGTCAGCTCCAGAGCCATGCGCTTTGGAGCAAATGCATGGTGCAGAGACGCAAGGCAAGAGCTTGACAGAAAGGATTCTGGTAAATTCAGCACATAGATGGAATAAAGGTTCTGCCCCCTACCCCTTGTGGGTACAGACACGAATCCAGGGAGCAGCTCTGGCATACACAGTGTTCTGAAGAGGTGCAGGGCAAGATCCCAAGAGTGCTTCAGGAGGCAGAGGATAAAGGCAGCTCAATGCCTGGACTCTCCTGCAACCAGACAGTTCTGTACAAACCCAGAAGCTGCTGTACATTAGCCCTTTCTACCCCATTTCAGTCAACTGGAGGCTAGGCCTCGAGTGTGAATATGGACTGCCCTAACCCTGACCAGCATTGCCATCTATGTGAACCAATGCTTCAGGAGTTGAGTGGTGTCAAGCTGGCGCCAAAAGTGTCCTCCCCCGACTACCCATCGAGAATGCAGATGCCGGTGACAGAGATGGCTGAAGTTGGGCATGAGGGAGGAGACGGACTTGCAAGACTGGGGAGTCAGCGTGTTGACCCCTTGCCTGGCCCCGAGTGGCAGAGCCTTTCCTCTTGTCACTGTGGTACTCGAGGCTGATGGGTGGAGTGTGGAGGGTACTGCAGAGGCTCCAGGTTACACCCGAGGACTTTGTATTGCCACTCAGAGGTACCAGTGTAACCAAAAGGGTGAAACGGGGTCCACACCAACTCGCAACTCTCCAGGGATGAAATGGGAAGGCAGCCATGACATCTCAGGGAATTGCTGGAAGTCATTTAGTGGGAGGAGATTCTAGAGGTTGGATTTACAACTTACACCACTGGCCTGAGCCAAGGCTAGCCCATCCCCCTTTAGCCTTGTATAAGACAGGTGGGAGAGGGCAGGGTTTCTCCTCATGCTCGCTGCCAAGGGACAGTGTAGGTGTTACTGTCCAGGCAGAGGTGACTCATCCTTCATCATGTCTCAGTACCCAGCCCTACACCTACTTTTAGCTCAGTGTAGCCGAGGAGAAGCGATTCCTTACTCAGAACACGGGCCGCAAATACCATCTTTGTAAATGGAAACAAAAACAATGTGCTCCGGGAAGATGTGTCTGCTCATTGGGCTGCGGCTTCCAACTAAGTTGGGAGGCTCAGTTACGCAACGTGAGGTCCAGTTGTGACCGCAGCTTTAGGCCGAGGGATGCCGCAACACCCACCCGACTCCTCTGGATGGAGGTGGTGCTGCAGGGTGCCGTGTCATGCAACACTGAGCATCAACAGACAGGTAGGCAGGAACGAGGTCTGATGACTGAGAAACAAAAGCAAATTTCAAACCCCTGTGGGATGCTACTAGGGTCCAGCCAGATGAGGAGTATGGTAGTAGGCGGCCTCCAGCTCGGGTTGCTCAGCCACTGGGGCCAGTATGTCACATCATGCTGTAGGCCCCGAGCAACCCTGGTCACACGGGCTACTCATTGCTTGTGTCTTCTGCTATGCACAAGTTGTACGGCCCTCATAGGCTGCTCGGAGCTTCCCTGCTGGGACAGGGTCGGGGGTGGGGGTGGGGGGACAGGGTTTGGCACTCAGTGTAAATGAAAACTATGAGGAAGGCAGAGGAAGCCCTTTCGGCATGGTGCAAACGGGAAGGCGAGGGGCGGTAAACGGAGCCCTCCACCCACACCCCAGCTGCGTGCTTTCCTTTGCAGCTTCCAAAAACGTTTTTAAACAAGAGCCGGTGCCAAAGCTGGGGTCAGACTCTGAAAGCACTTCTCGGCACCAGGCCTCCTGATCCAAAGGCGCTGGCTGTGCAGAGCTCTTCTCAGAAAGAGGCACAAACACAGCTGGAACCCTGGAAGGCTGGCTCTGAAAGCACAATGGAGATGTCATGCTGAGACCACAGCAGGGATGAGGAACTTCAACCCCAAGGGAAACCACCCATGACCCACCATGGTCAGGACACATGTATCTGCGGAAGGGCTCAGCAGGTACATGTCTGAGGAAGCAGGGGTTAAGATAAAATCGATACATATCAGAGAAACTCCCCTAGGTCACGGATTTGGCTGGCATACTTACAGTCATCCAATATATGGTCTACAAAACACATATAAGAGATAAATATGGCCGTTTATGGACTGATATTACTAATGTGTCATGATCAAATGTGATCCATCAAGCTATCTAGAAGTCAGTGAGAGGAAGATGGGAGGGGGAGGGGAGGAACGAGAGAAGGCTCAGAAACTAAGGAGGAGCCATAGCCAGCAGCCACTGCCTAAATCAGTCAGGTCCCATTGTACTTGGCCACACCCACTTAAGCCTACGCCCACCCCACTGCTAACCCCAACTGCCATTGGAGTGTTGGGGATTGAACCTAGGGCCTCATGTAGCTTACGGAGCATTGTACACTCCTCTGAGCTGCAGCCCAGCCCTTCCACAACTTCTTTGGAGCTGCAAAAGTGGAGCTGAGAAGTGGCCAGATGCTGGCTGGCAAAAGGAGGGCAGTCACCCTCTGGGCAATGCAGAGAAAGTCTGTTGGTCCCCATCTACCCGGCATGTGCTCCCCAAAGTCAAGTGGCTGCTGGTTCAGAGTCAGAAAAGCTAAGGAGAAGGAACCTAAACATCCAGGTCTCCCCTCTGCCATCCCCCCACCCACATCAGCACTGGTCCCAGATGGGATACCCAGCTGGGCTGGGCTTGCCTGCCTTCCACCCATAAGGTTCTAAGAGTGCATATATTGTTAAACCAAACTGTTGTCTCTGTCTTTTTTTTTTTTTCTGTCTCCTAAATGAGAGACATTTTAGCTAATGGCTATGACATTGTCTCAACCAGAGGCCAAGCAACCAATGATGTATCTTGAAACTGTGCCCATCTAACCCTGAATGCCCCAGAAAGCCCAGTGTTTGGCTAAGCCATCTGAAGAGTCTATTTTACCTGGGGTTTCCATGAGTCCCCACAGTCCATAAAAACAGTCTGTACAACACTGGCTAGACTCACTCTCTGGACCCCACAAGGATCCTCCTGCCTCTGCAGGACGACATTTGGTGGGATGGGAAACAAAGAGACTTAGACACAGGCATGGTGCAGGCAAAGCAGCCGTCAGGGATGTATTTATCGTGGGTGGGTCTGCTTTTAAAATGTTTTTTGAAACTCTTGCAAGCGCTTCCTGGCTTTCTCCAAAAACTCCTGGTGTAACTTGTTTTGCTCTAAGATCTGCTGCTGAAGGTCACGGATCATCTGGTTCTGTTTGTCCTCATCGAGAAGGCCATTGTCCAGGGAAATGTTTCGCTCAGGAGGCGGGGGGGCCTGGATCCCAGTGGAATAAGATTTGAGGAGAGCCAAGCGCATCCGTCGACGCGCCCGGCGTTCTTCCTCCAACTCGGCCTTGTAATGTATCTCCAAGCTCATGTTGGGGTGTTCTGTCAGCTCCAAAAGTGTCTTTTGCCTTCTCTGCTCCAACTCTGCCTTCTGCTTTTGCCTCAAAGTCATCCAGCTTGCTACAGAGTCTGCCTGTTTCTGCAGGTAAGGCTTGAGGCTTTCGTCCTCCACCACAGGTGACTTGGGTGGCTCCTGTCCTAACTCTGGGCTTAGTGAAAATAAGTCATCTTGTTCTCTAGATGTCCCTGCCTTGACAGGCACTAGGCTTTCATTCTTTAACGGGTACTTTGCCATCTGTTGGTACCTGGAGTACTCTGGGTCACTCAGTATCTGTTTCAGATTGGCTTTGGACAACATCTCAGGGGTCTCCACCTCCGTTGGGTTCCCAGACTCCTCGGTGGTTTCTACCTCCTCTGTACTCTCCTCTCTCAGAGTGCCAAAGTTCTCACTCCGGATCTCTGAGTAACTCTGTCGCTCATCTGGATTCAGATCGGCCTTGAGCCTCTGTTCGAGGTGCAAATTCAGATGTTTCTTCAGCTTCCTGTTAGTGTTAAACAATTCTTCGAAGGTAGATTCAATTTCTTTGTGCCACTGATTCTTGTTGCACTTGCTTGGGGGCCCCTGGACTGCAGCCCCTTGTTTGAGGGTGGAGCTTAGAGGCAAGGACTGATCTAGGGCTGTTGTTCTGCCCTGCAGACTCTGGTCCCTGAGGCTGTAAGCAAGTCGAGTCCCCTTTGCCAGGGGCCGCCTCCCTTCCCGGGCGAATTCCTTCTGTATTTCCTCCACATACTCAGTTTCTCCGGCACCATCATAGAATGGGTTGAGCTTCACCGAGTCTACCCTTCTTCTGGTCATCCGAGGGCCCTGGTAGCTACCATGGCTCTTACTTGAAGACCCCCGCCTTCCTTTACCCTTCTCACCAGGGGTTGTGCTCCTGGCTTTGGCAGAACTACGTCTCTCTGAGCATGGTGCCTTCTTCCGGGACTTGGGGTACTGTCTGGGGTGCTCCTCCCTGCGGGCTTTCTCCTCTCTGAAGGCTGCTCGGTTTCTCTCTTTAGCCCGCGTGTGTTTTGCTGTTACTCTCTGGTTCTGCTCATCCATGTTGGGGTCGTTACCCACAGCCCGCTCTGCTGCCTCGTCCAACAGTTGGGCTAAGTAGAGGCGCTCTGCTTGTTTGACCTGGTGCAGCCGGGCCTCCTGCCACTCTGCCTTCAACTCCTCAGCCAGGCGCTGCAGCTGCCTTGCTTTCCACTGCTGCAGAGTGACACTGTCCTCGTCTGGGGCTTGCATAGGTGAAGTCTTCTGCCTCAAAACTAAGGTTTCATCTTCGGAAGAGGGGCTCAGCTGGGCTGCTCGCTCCGTGTCTCTCTGCATTTCTGTGAGTTTTGCAGACACACTTGTAAGCAAAGGTGGCTGTAGCCAGTGCCTGAGGTACCCGCAGAAACGACAAGAGATTCACAGCAAACCTACAAGGCCAGGAGGGCACAGGCTGCTCCAGACAGCTGGAGAAAAGTGTGCAAGGCCCTGGAGACAAGTGTACATTGGGTTCTCAGTACAGAATACACTCAAAAACATGATCACCAGATCTCTCCCCAACCTCTGCCCACTGGCATCCACTCCCTGACTCTGGGTTTCTGTCCTGAACACCTCAGATGTTGTGGGTATGCGTGTGGGAGTTTGCGGGGGGGGGGTGTTTCACAGAGTACAGCTGCATCTGGTAACGACTGGAGATGATTTTTGTCATCATAACTGAATGGAAGAGGTGCTACCCATCTGCAGCTGGGGACAAGCCAGGGATGCCACTAAACATCCCGAAATGCACAGAACAAAGGACAATAGCAGGGTAGAGACTGAGAACCCACCACCCTGGAAGGCAGGGTTAGGACTCAGGCGTGTGGGGGGGGGGATGGGGGTGGGGGGTTGGAGAAAAGAGCAGTTGAGAACAAACCCAGGAGGGAAAGAACAAACTCAGGAGGGAAAGGTGCGAAGAGCAACAATGTAACCCGGTGAGAGCTGCTCACAGGTGAAGAGATGAAACCGAGAGCCAGAGAGCAGGAGAGCCGCCCGCAAGGGGTGGGGGTGGGGGGCTGTGTGTACAGATTGTGCTCATACACGTGTGCTCAGATGCCTGTATGCACAAGAGCAGGGGTGTGCATGAAGGAATACGTGTGTACACAGATCCTTGCTACTGGATCAAGTAAAAAGCAGAGAGAGAGAGAGATGCAGACACACAGGTATCTGTGTGCATGTTTACGAGAACAGGGGTGCATATGCAGGTGTGTGTGTGGGAGAGCACATGCTTGCTACATGGATCTAATACAAACCAGACAGAGAGGAGGAGACATGCATGTTATGTCATGATGCTCAGCTTGGCACTGTGAGGTCACTGGGGGACTGCTGTGTGTCCCTGTGGCACCAGAAAGGCCCATGCTTTGCCAGACTAGAGAAGCTGTGCTTCTCAAGGAGACAGTGTCACATGATCACATTGGTCACATGAAGAGCCCCCAACCGCTCTTTCTTTCAGTCCCTACAGGAGCAGGTTGACCCGCTTAAGCCAATGTCAATCATAGCCATCAGAAAGCAGCTGTGCCTGTCCATTAGTGATAATGTTATAGTTCAGGCTCCTCTGTGCATTAGGCAGTCGTCATACAGGCTTCCCTTTTGGAGATGGGAATCTCCCTATATAATCCAGGTTGGCTTGGACTTTGTAATCTTTCCGTCTCAACCCCCCAAGTGCTGAGTTTATAGGCATGCACAGCCACACACAGCTGCTGAGCTTATAGGCATGCACAGCCACACACAGCTGCTGAGCCTATAGGCATGCACAGCCACCCACACACAGCTGCTGAGCCTATAGGCATGCACAGCCACACACACACAGCTGCTGAGCCTATAGGCATGCACAGCCACCCACACACAGCTGCTGAGCCTATAGGCATGCACAGCCACACACACACAGCTGCTGAACTTATAGACATGCACAGCCACACACAGCTGCTGAGCCTATAGGCATGCACAGCCACCCATACAGAGCTGCTGAGCTTATAGGCATGCACAGCTACACACAGCTACTGAGCTTATAGGCATGCACAGCCACACACAGCTGCTGAGCTTATAGGCATGCACAGCCACACACAGCTGCTGAGCTTATAGGCGTGCACAGCCACACAGAGCTGCTGAGCTTATAGGCATGTACAGCCACACACAGCTGCTGAGCTTATAGGCGTGCACAGCCACACACAGCTGCTGGGCCTATAGGCATGAACAGCCATGCACAGCCACCCACACACAGCTGCTGAGCTTATAGGCATGCACAGCCACACACAGCTGCTGAGTCTATAGGCATATACAGCCACCCACATGTAGCTGCTGAGCTTATAGGCATGCACATCCACCCACACACAGCTGCTGAGCTTATAGGCATGCACAGCCACACACAGCTGCTGAGCCTATAGGCATGCACAGACACACACACACACACACACACACACACACACACACACACACACAGAGCTGCTGAGCTTATAGGCATGCACAGCCACACAGAGCTGCTGAGCTTATAGGCATGTACAGCCACACACAGCTGCTGAGTCTATAGGCATGCACAGCCACCCACACACAGCTGCTGAGCTTATAGGCATGCACTGCCACACACACAGCTGCTGAGCCTATAGGCATGCACAGCCATGCACAGCCACCCACACACAGCTGCTGAGCTTATAGGCATGCACTGCCACACACAGCACAGATCACTTTTGTCTAGCAGTCTTGGGAGGTAATGCCCTGTTACCACCTGAGGTTCACAGGTGGGGAAGCTGAAGCAGGAGCTAGGGGACACTAGAGCCAGATTACATCCAAGAAAGAGGTCAGTGGGTCCTCTGACTAGGTAGACCATAGGGCCTTTGACCAGCCATGGCCAGTCACACTACACTGACATGGACATGTATGTCCTTGTGATAGCTACTTGCTCCAGACCAGGCAATTAGAAGCATGTTCTTAAAAACAACAGCTGATATCACACCCACCTGCCTGCCGACCACCATTGTAGCCAAAAGGAAAAAAACTAGAAGATGAGGCCCTCAACTCAGGGACTGAGATTTTCTTTCAAACTGTTAGGAAAGAATCATCTTTTTTTTTTTTTTCCTTGCATTTTTTTAAAAAACAAATGATTTTGAGACAGGAGAGTGCTTACACTCAAAAAAGAGGAACCCAGACCCTATCTCACATCATACACAAAAATCAACTCACAGCGAAACCTTTATAGACCTAATGTCAGATCTAAAACTATAAACATTTAGAAAACAAGTATACACACACACACACACACACACGCACACACACACATATACACACACATACATATATATGTATGTATATGTATATACATATATATATGTTTACACATATATACATACATATGCGTATACATATACATTCATGGCCCTGGCTTAGGCAAAGATTTCTTAGATGTAACAGGAAAAAACAAGCAGTCAAAGCAGAAAGTGACAGGTGACTGGCATCAGAAGCTGAGCCTGTACACCTTCTGCAAATGCCAAGGTTTTCAGACCACAGATCCAGGAAGAGACTCCGGTCCATAATATATGAACAGCTCCATGAGAAGTCAACCTAAGAGTACACCTGGCTAAAAGATACAACCGGAGGCCAGCAGGATGGCTCAGCAGGTAAAAGACCTTGCGACACAAGCTTGTCATCCTGAGTCCAAGCCCCAGGATCCCGTGAGGGAGAATCAGCAGCTGGAAGTTGCCTTTTCACCTCTACACGTGTGCTGGAGCACACGCAGGGACCTGCCCATGTGCACACAAAAAATAATGTAATAGATGTTTAAAAGATACAAATAGAACTGGCAAGATGGCGTAGCACTGCTCTTCCAGAGAACCTGGGTTTAATTCCCAGCATGCATGTGGGGGTGGCTCACAATAGTCTGTAACTCTAGCTCCAAGGGGTAGGACACCTCTGGCCTCCATGGGCACCACACTTATGTGCACATACCGTCATCGTGTCCTGACACCCGTCCTCTGCACCTCGCTCCCCCCTCTCACCCCACAATCCCATCCCCAGCACCCCACCTCACCCCTACCCTCATACGCCCCACTCCCACTATAACATAATTAAAAATAAATCTTTTTTTTTTTAAAGGAAAAGATACAAATAGAGACTTCAAGAAGACAAATGCACAGCTAAGAGAGCACTCAGAGCCACAGCCACCAGAGAAAGGCAGACTGAGCAGCAGAGTGACTGTCTCACGCCCTCTACAATCAGGAGGAGCTAGACTGGAACCTGCATCCTGCAGTGGGTGTTTAAAATGGGGCAAGTCACTTCGTCAACAGTCTGGCAGTTTCTCTAACAGTAAGCCATAGACTGAGTGGCCTGGAATTACCACATCTAAGTCTGTAGCCAGGAGAAATGGAAGCTCAGAGAGACCGAATGATTCAGATCCTAGAGCCACTGGGTGTCAACGTACGTCTCACACCAAACCCTGAGCTTGACCCACACGGGGAACAGCCACATCGGTGCTGCCACGGGCTGGAGGCTCTGTGTTGCTGTCACTATCTCTCTGATGGCACCAGTCTCACCTAAGGTGTAAAGTCTATTTCTGAGTCTGGAGCCAGTGGCTCCCATTTTTTTCTAGCAGGTGACAATCACTGAGACCCGCCATGTCTCTGCTACCCAGAAATGGCCCCATCTCAGTCAGTGACCCTCACCCTCATGGAGAAATCTTTGGGATAAAGTTGGGAGACTAATAGCTAGCTCTGAAGTTCAGGAATCCATGTCCCCACGACAACTGCTTTTTTGCTCTTTCCTGTGCCCCTCCCCTGCCTGTCTTGTGACCCGAGGACAGGGTTCCACTTGGGACTCGGGGAGGATCCTTGCTGAACCCGAGACTGCTAAGGAGAAGCACCTCCTCACCTGATGTCCTCATCAGCAAGTCCCAAATGTCATCCACAGTCACCAGTAGCACACACACCTGAGCCAAAGGGGGTCAGCACCAGGCTGCATATACGACTCTGAGGTCCCCCCACCTCAAAGGTGATCACAATGCCTTTGAGCACTTGGGTAGAGGAAATGGCCAGTGCCTGCCCCAGAGAAATCAGGAACCAAAGTAATATAATCAGAAGCTATGTGAGGAGCCAGAGAACCGGCTCACACTAGCCAGGCTGGGTCCCAAAAGCGCATGGGGTCCTGCGGCTGACCTGTGTAGGAGAGACCTGTCTCTCTAGTGCAGGGAAGCCATCCTAGTACCCACGCCCTGTGGATGCCCAGGGTCTGCTTTCTGCACATCCATAAGGACAGTCACGCAGCTAAATAGCGGCCACCAGGCCATCTACTTGCTGGTTTTGTTGAAACCATGTGCCACACCCTCCTACCACCAGGTACACAGTGGCCAGAGGGACAAGCCCACCATTGTGGTTGACCATCAATGTGACCTCAACATTCACCAAGTAATGAATAGAGTGAACAATATCAAGTACCACTACCTCTGGGGTTGCCAGGGGGACCTGGGAGCACTTGTGAAGACAGGACCAAGTGGAACGAGCTGGGTGGACCCAGCATCTGTAACCACAAAGCTAGGCTGGAAGCTACTTCAAGATGCACATCAGCTTTGATCGGGGCTGTGTTTGTCCTCTGGTTATTCCTGAGGCCTGAGGTAAGCTCGTGTGCTTCCTGGGTATTTACCCAGGACACAGCAGTGGCTCTGAGTCCGCCTGCACAGTTAGCTCTCTCTCCCTCCTGCAAAGGCAGCTGAGCCCCTAGGATTTCTTACAAGCGCTCCTGTCTCCTACTCAACTACCTCTGTGCCTGCACCCTTCCCCCCACTACAGTACACCGAGCCAACCTATAGTGGCCCCCTCTTGTCCTTATGAACAGTCTCCAAATACCACCTATAGGCAACAGCAGCACACCCCTGAACCTCTGCAAGTTACAGGGTTCCACCCTAGTGAGATTCCCACCCCAGCCTGTGGGGCAGCCTCAGGGTCAGGTCATGCTGTGCCACCAGCTCCACGCCAGTACCCATTGCTGACCAGCATCTTAACTGTGCCCATGTGGGTTCTTTGTGAGATGGACATGCTTCCTCCATTCTCCATCTATCTGCAGGCTCCTCCAGTTCCCCTCCCGGGGACACCCCACAACAGGAGCGCTTCAACAGCCGACATACTCGGGACTCGGACACTAGCATTTTTTTTTTTTTTAAACATACAGAGGTACTTATAGATTAGTGGTATCAACCAGAGGGAGCATTTCTATACAGCTCAGCCTTGCAGCCTCATGCATGCAGCCTGACACTGCTCTATCTCCTGAGAGTGGCTGGCACGTAGCAGACACAGTTCACCCATTACACAATATTGCTCTGGATTTTCTTTCGTTCTTTGGGACAACATTGGGGCATTCTCAAGAGCTCTTAAGATATATGACAGGCTCTTCTTAAATTAAGTGACCCCAAATCTAATATGGGCTTAGTAAGTCAACTTTGTGTGGCCGCCTACATCCTCCGTGCTGACTAGAACTGTCCCCTCTTTCTCTGATAGCAACCTGTCCCTCTAACTGCTGTGGTCTGGCACCACAGGAATAAGCATCCAGCAATCGAATCTGACAGAAATAGGAACAAGAATACAGGAGTCAATGTGCCTGGCTGGTGTCAGGGACCCACGCTTTTGACTCCTAGCTCACTCATCCTAAAACACAACACCCATAGGGCACTGGCGACCCACAAGACAGACAGAAAATCAGCTGCAAGTCTCCAGCTTGCGCTTTTTGTTGCTATTGGGTCTCACTATAGGCTAGCCTATGACTTGTGAGCCTCCTCCTTCAGCCTCTTCAGTGCTAGGATTACAGACCTTGTGCCACCAGTCCCAGATCACAAGATTTTTTCAACAGCTAGTAACCCCGGTCAAATCTGACAGGACAAAATGCAATAGGAATGCACCCATATCTCACCGATTCCATCAGTCAGAGCTTGGGGGCCTGGGAGACCCAAGCACTGTTTGTAGCTGGGAGCCACACGGCCACCCAGAGCACCAGGGTGATTTCTATCTGCAGTCAGAGAAGGGTCTAACCCTCTGGACAGCCTAGGCATCCTGGGCTCAGACAGAAAGAGGGGCATCTTGGTGGTGCGGCTGCTGCCCTGTCTCCACAGCCAGGGTGTCTCAGCAGCAGATGAGTCAGCCTATGTCACTGAGAACGGCACCTGGCTTGAAGGAAGCTCAGCCAACATTGAAGGTAAAGACAACATTAAGGTCTGGGAAGCTGATGGGCAGACTGGGGTCTGTGATGTCAAAGGGATGAGAAGTGTCTATGACAAGGTCACAAGATGAAGGGCTGAGGAGGTGGCTCAGTCAGCAAAGCTCTTGCCATGTAAACAAGAGGACCTGAGTGCAGATCTCACACACAAAATACCAGGACTCAGCAGCTCATGCCCGTGACCCCACTACAGGGGAGGCAGAGACTGGGGGACCCTTGGTGCTCGCTGGCCAGGCAGTGTGCCCAAGTCAGTGAGCCCCAGGTTCAGTGAGAGACCCTGTCTCAATAAATATGGTAGAAAGCAAATGAGGAAGACATCTGATGTGGGACTCTGGTGTCACAAAACCCAACCAACAAATCGAAAGCGTGAAAGCGAGACCCAGTGGCACACCCCTTTAGTCCCAGCACCTGGGAGGCAGAGGCAGCAAGAGTTCTGAGTTCAAGGCCAGCCTGGTCAACAGAGTGAGTTCTAGGACAGCCAGGGCTACACAGAGAAACCATTTCGGGAGTCGGGGTGGGGAGAGCAATTTAAGTGTTGAAATGGCTAGGAATATACTGGATAATGAGAAATGTACAGGAGCTTGAGTAAGGGCAGATGGACTAAGTGTCAGAAGAGCAAGGGAGAATCAGACATGCAAAGAGTTTCTTCCCAGATGGTTCTAAGAAAGGAGAGAAGAGCTCAGGGCAGGAGAAGGGATGCCAAGGATCTCAGAAGAACAATGACAAAAGCCAGAGACCTCTGCAGGGCTGGGGGATTCTGGAGGAGTGCAGGTGGTACACTGTGTGCCCAAAGAAAGGTGGTGAACAATGCTGTCTCAGCCCCTCATCTGTGAAGTGGGTGACAGCATCCTCTTCCATCGCTGTGAGGACCACCCAGATGCTCGGCCAGTTATGTGGGGAGAGGGTGGTACTTACTGTGTGTGTGTCTCCAGATGACTGAGCCAGGCTTGTGAGGACACATTACAGGGAGGCAAAGGTTGGCCGAGTGAAAAGAAGTGCTTTCTATGGAGCTGTCTTGAAATCATTGGGTAGGTAGTGAGACACCCATCACTGGAGGCATCCAAGCCAAGCCCAGGTGAAATAAACATCAGAAATGTTTTTAACCCCATTTCTCTATACTCTACGACACACAGTACAGCACGCTGCCTCACGCCCTATTTCTGGCCCCTCCTCCCTTAGCTAAGGTCCAGAGAGGGATCATTCCTAAAGGCACTGGGTTGTGTTTTGGAGAAGTGGTGCCAGAATCTCTTCTGGGGAAGGCTTGGTAAAGTATACGTCCTGGCCAAGCTCACAGCTGGCCAGTTTTCACCCAGATCCTGGGGGCGGGGCTACACTCTGACGTTTGACCACCTCCCATGCTCTACCAGGACAGGGTGGGCTCTACCAGGCTAAGACAGCAGGGCAGCCAGTTGAGGGGGTGAGGAACAAGCTCAGATCCCCGAAGACAGACCTTGTGGCGAGCTGCCCTCTGACTTCAGGGTCCAGGCATCCACCAACCAAGAGGGGCACTTGTGGCTGATCCAGCTGGTGCCTTACTAAATATAGAGGTGGTGCTCACCACTTGCTTTCCAAGTCCCTAGTCAGCTCAGGGGCACCCAGCTGCTGTTCTTACTCTGTCGTGACACCTCCCACTCCTCAGAGCAGCTTTTTTTCCCACCCCCAGCCCCCACTGTCAGCACCTATTCTTGCTGGTAAGACGGACTTTTAAATCTGCATCAGGTCACGTGGCCTGGTCACGCGTTCTCCCCCAACAGCCAGGCACAAAAAGAACCCCCTCCCAGAGGAGAAGAGGCAGACACCGCAATCTTGTCCTAAGGTGGTCCGCGTGGGGTCTCAGGGGTCACTGACCCAGGTTAGGTGGAATCACCACTCCCCACCTCTGCCAGCAGCCCTGGGTCTGCCCTGGCTGGTTAACCATGGGAGGCTGTTGCTATGGGAACAACAGAGCTCTGGTGCTGTGACATCACCTCAGGGATTAGGTCAGAGACAGAGACAGGCCAGCCAGAGGACAAGCTTCGGGTGAGAAAAGCAATCAGAGATTTGTCTCAAGTGACAGTGAGCTTTTTGAAGGTGCCTGTTTGAAGAGGTGTTGATGAGCAGAGGCCTGGCTATGTAGGAGCCCTCAATTCACAGCTGCAGCCTGGAGGACAGTCCACCCTTCCCTCAGCCTGGCAGCATCATGGCCTCCTCAGGTGGTGCTCTCCCGCCTCAGCTGTCAGAACATTAAGAGGACATACTTAAAGGTCTCAAGGACAGACGCTTCTCATCCCTTCTCCTGCAGAGGCAGCAGCTGGCTGGACTCAGCAGAGGGTATGATCTTCCCAACAGCTCTGAGGATCTGACTGAGGCAGGAGAAGAAAGAATCCTAGCTCCGGGTCCTCTTTCACTCATAAACCTACTTAGACCTCAAAGCCAGACATCCTTGACTGTGCTGGAAGTGCTGGAGCACCCTCTAAAAATAAGGCCACTGAGGGCTTAGTTTGGGGAAGGTGGCTTTGTAAAGAATCAGCGCTTAAAGTTCCTCCTATCTAGGAAAAGTGAAGGGCAGGACAGGCTGAGCTTTGCAGAACACAGGATGAGGCAAGCTGAGCCTGGAACCAAAGGCTTCGGCTGGATGGAATGAGTCCTCGGAAAGGCCACTGCCCACCGACTTGGGCCAGCATATGAGCTATTCCCACAGGAGGCCCTTTCTCCACCAAAGCCGCCTCTGTTTTTCTGGTCCCTTTTCCCAGGCTCTTGTGATGGTTTGTTTTCTATGTCAACTTGACTGAACCGAAGAATACCCAGCTAGTTAACGAACTAAGGGACAGCCAGCGAGCTGGTTAATTTGGAGCTGTTTCTGCACGGGATTAACTTTGAATCCTACTTCTTGGGTTATGGTGTCTAAGCTTGAGAATCTAGAAGATGTGAATATCCTCTCTCTGCTCAGGCATGGACATATATCTGTTGTCTCCAGCCACTGGGGCTCCTGGTCCCTGTCCTTTCCACTGACACTATCCACCCCCACTCACAGATGAAATCACACCACTGCATTCAGGTCTGCAGATGGCAGCTTGGGCTCTTTCAGCCTGTGGAAGCCCATTCCCACACCAAACCCTGGGTCTTCTCTCTCTGTTGATTCTGTTTCTCTGGAGAATTCACAAACAGAGCCCTGGGACTGATCTTTCTGTCTCTTTCTTCTTCCTAGTCTGGAGAGAGGTTTCTAGAATATGCTGGCCCTTTTCACAGGTGGCTTTTTCAGCCTGCCCCAGCAGGCTCACCGCCCTCAGTTTTCATTACTGTTCTCTCTGGATCTGTTCTGGAATGAAGGTGATGCTGCCACATCTGGCCCTGGCCCACTTGGCTCTCCTGACACCTCCCTGGTTGTTCCCAGAGTCCCAAGCTCTGTATTAATCCAACCAGCAAGCTGGGGAGATGCTGGGTTGGCATGAGGACCTAAGTTTGATCTCCAGCATCAAACTGGGGTGTGTTGAAGGCACATGGTTGTAGTCCCTGTGCTGAGGAGGTTCAGACAAGAAGTGAATCCCATGGGGGTCACTGGACAGCCAGTCTCACCTAACCAATGAGCCCCCAGGTCTTACACACACACACATACACACACACACACACACACACACACACACACACACACACACACACATGGGGGGTGGGGGGGAGGCTAGGAATAGTGGAGAGCCTTGTAATCCCAGCACTGGTTAGACTGGTTAGAGGGAGACTGGGGAATCTCCAGGGGACTCGATGGCCAGCTAAACTAGCCTATTCCATAACGTCCAGCCCAGTGAGAGACACTGTCTCAAAAAACAAAGTGTAGGACTCCTAGGGCATGATACTATAGATTAATTGCTGGCTTCTATACATATGCACGCTGGCACACACATGTGCACCCATGCAAACATGCACATATATATAAAAATCATCCATATTGCCACAGTAGGTGTGGTAATACATGCCTGTAATCCTAGCACTCAGGAAACGGAGGCCAGAGAATCAAGGCCAGCCTGGGCTACATGAGACCCTGTCTCAAACAACAACAAAGCAAAACAAACAAACAAAACAAACAAACATCCACTGTGCTGGACAACACAGACCTCACTGGCCGAGACCAGTCAAGTCTAGAGGGGACTAGGCTGGTTATTAGGCAATCCTAGCAAGTACAAACTGAAAAAAATAGATGTATAACTCAAGTCCATTTTAGGAAGAAAAAAAAATGCACTTTCAAACAGGAGTCTGATTCCCTCATATGCCTTTATTTTTATATTTTAATTTGGAGATATGCAAGCCAGGCTGGGGGAGGGCTGCTCAGCATCGGAGTGCTATGGTGTAGGAGGCCCTGAGTTCATCCCAGCACCACAGGCGTGAACAAATGACCTCACACCTGCGGGCACCTGACAGTATTCACTTAATGACCCCAGACACTGTCTGTAGCTGCTTCTAGCCTCCCCCCAAAGTAAAGCAAGACTGAATAAATGTGTGACCGAATGCTTACTAGTGTCTGTTACCAATTCTCTCAGAAAAAAAACAATTCCTGGATACAGACTTATTTTTATAATCCTGATTGCTTCTGTCTGCATGCCCATGGGAGACTCCAGAAGGCGTACATTGAGACACACACATCTTTGTCACCATGTCTCCACAGGAATGCCCAGCCTCCAGCCCCAAGGAACCAGCACCCTCCAAAGCCAGGAAGTCTGCTCCTGTCTGAGTCTCCAGGGACTCCAGACACTACCACTGTACTGGTGACCTTGGGTGAGTCACAGACCTTCCCACCTTCCCCTCTTCCTGATCTGTCTCCCGACGAAGAAGCAGAGAGAAGTTGAGCTGGGTTCACATGTCCCTGAAGGAAAGGGTGCCTCCTTCCCATCTACAGCATCACAGTATAATGGCATGGGGGGAGATATTCTCTTCTGGCACCCTGGGTCTTTGTCCCTGTAGCTCCTGGGCATAGGTCACAGATTGTCCAGTTTAGACTTCTAGAAGGAGACAGTGAGACTGTCACCTGTTCAGCTCCTCGGGACATCCTTTCCTGTGATGAGAACTTCACTCATCAACAGCTTCTCTACTAAACTACAGAGTCTGTGAGAGGCACCAGCCTGTTGATAGAGAAGAGGAAACATCTGGAAGGGCACAGGTAGGGTCTCAATCAGCCCACAAGGCTCTGAAGCTGAGGCTCCTCTCCAGACAGCTCTCCCCCTTTCTTGGCTAAGAGTCAGCTGGCCAGTGTCCTAAGCAGGTCTCTCTCCTAAGCAGAGGTGCCTGGCAAAGGCTGAGGCTGTCACAGCAAGCTCTGCTGTGTCTCCAGAAAGCGAACTGCAGCAGGGTGCCAGGACAGCCAGAGCCACCTGCAACCACAGGTTGGAAAGGGTCAAAACGTCTCAAACCACATGCTGACCCCGAAGACACACTGACAAGACCCCTGCAGAGAACCATGCTCTGGCCATGAAGCACCTAGTTCCCCCTTAGGAGCCCAGGGCAGTTTGGAGGGAACTGACTGTAGCTTCAGGGTCAGCTTGGAGAATGGTCCCACAGCAATGCTTTCTCAAGTCATCCTGTTTGCTTCTAGAAATTACAGAGAAGGTAACCAGATGAAAGCTACCATACCAAACACAAACCAGAAACCAACAGCTGTGCACCGAGGCCAAGGACAGAGAAAACTTTTCTACAAGGGATGGACTGTTGAGAGGTCATGTCTTGAGGGTCTAAAGTCTCTGCCATATTCATTCAACCCCCACAGTTGTAGCATAATCTGGCCAACAGATGATGCCCAGTCTCAATAAAACTTTATTTACAATGGGTCATCTGTCCAGCAATGAGAGTAATTTTGCCAACCATGGAAAGAGGCCAGGAAAATATCGGGATGTCAGCTGCCTTCTGTGGGGCAAAGTCACACAGTGAGATGGCACACGTGTCCTGGTGCATCGTGCCTGGCATACACAGGAAAGGACCGGTTCCTCTGGGAAAAGGCACAACCTGAGGCTGCCCTGGAAGCCTCAGATGAGGGCACTCGTGCTCTGGGTGCTGTGAACTAGACAGGTCATCTTGGAAGGGTCTTGGGATCCACTAAAAATCACTAGGTCACATATGTATGTGTGAGTGCAGTGGGTCCCCTGGAGCTGGAGTTACAGGCAGGTGTGAGTCACCCGACATGAGTGCTGTGAATAATACTGAGATCCTCTGGAAGAGCAGTATGTGCTCCTCACTCCTGAGCCATCTCTCCAGTTCCCATAAACCGTGCATTTTATGGGGTGATCTGTACGGTGCACGAGTCATGTCTCAATAATGAATAATACTGACAAGCAGAGCCCTTGTCAGAGATAAAATACAATAGTCCCAAGGCAATGCCTACAACCCTACCCATGGCGGAAGTAGGAGGGAACACATTTCTTGAAAGTTGTCTTCTGACCGTAGTGCATTTACATGCATGCACACACACACAAGAGCAAAAGCCAGGAGACTGTCAGCAAATTTATCACGACAGCGGCTGCCTCTGAAAACCAGGATAGAAACAGGCTGCCCGCATGTCTGATGGGGTCCCACCCTCATGTTTGGTGGTGGCTGTTGAGGGCTGGACTGATTCAAGGCTTTCCCTGAGGCCCTACTGTATGCAGAAGGAACATAGTTCCCAGTCTAAAACCAGGATTGTGCCTGGCAGAGCCAGTAAGGGCCTGTGGCCAGGGCCTTGGAGGAGTTGCGCTTCGGACCCTAAGAACCCAATTCTTCCCACCCTGAGTCTGGACCTATCAGTTCCAAGGCCGCCTAGTGCTCATCTCTGATGTCCTGTGTTCCCCTTGTGCAACACTGATTAGCTGTGTCTCGTTGCATGATGGCTTTCCGCTGATTCTGTCCCATTCTAAGATGCTGGACTTCATAATAAATCTTGGCAAAAGACCTCTGGACACCAGCTTGCTGTGTTTATCTTCCCGTCTGCTGCTCTCCCGCTTAGAACCCTATCAGTAAAGAATAACCTGCTGGCCCAGGCCAGGTGGCAGTATTCTCTGGCTTCTTGACCCGGGTCTCCATACTATTGCTAAAATAGACGCTTGAGTGTGTGCACGTCAAAACCATGTACTGGGCAAGAATTAAGAGTGACCATGCTCAATACCCAGGCTGCACCTTGGCTTGTGGAACCGACCTGCTCTGGACCTGTTTCTGGATCAGCTAAATGAATCTGTCCTACAACAAAACAGCGTACTGTTCACGGTAAGAACGGAGTTGATGGTAGAAACTGAGTTCTACCTACAGGCAGGTAGGCGAGTCTCACAGACACATTTGCCACCCAGCACTTCGTCCCTGGAACCTCAGCCTGCTTCCCAGGGACCACTCCAAGTCAACGTGGGTACAAACTGGCCCCAACCAAGAAACACCCCTCTTGCTTAAAGACCTCCTCCTACCCACAGGGCCACAAGCGCCCTCCTTTATCAGCCTGGATCTTGGGATGTTTTTTGCTGTTTTTTTTTTTTAAAGTATTATTACTGTGTATACATGACTGCATGTGGTACATATGTAGAGGTCAGAGGTCAACTCTGCAGTCGGTTTACTCCTTCTGCTGTTATATGGATCCTGGGGTTTGTGTGGCAAGGGACTTTATCACAGAGCCGTTTTGCCAGTCCTGGACCTTAGACTTTATCATATGCAAAATGGAGGAGGTGAAGAAAATGAAGTTGATGAACAGCAGGAAGTGAGGGTGGGGGTCCTACGGCCCCTGTGGCTTCAAGGTAGCCGCCATACTTGATGTTGGTACCTCCCAGGACCCTGGCTGTCACCTGGTCCCCCATAGAGGCAGAAGACATCAAGTCTCTCTCCCCTTTGCTCCCCCTACTATGTGATACCTGCACCTCAGCCCTCAATGTTGGCGAGGGGCGGGGGGGGGGTGTTAATGATGCCTGAGAGGCAAGTCCTGTTCAGTGTCGGGCACAAAAGAAGCTGATGGCTCTGCTCCTGAGCCGTTGGACTCTGTCCTTCCACCTCTACTCTCAGCCTAAGAGAGGCATGAGTGAGTTACTGTCTCCATTTCACAATGAGACTGAGGTGGGGACTCAAGGTCACTATGCTGGTCGGTCTCTGGCCATCACTCTGGGCAGAGCCAGCCTCTGGCCACACTTCACTGTAAATGCAGGCGCCCCGCCCTTACTGGCTCCTCCCCCATTTCCTGTTCTCTCCACAACCCCCTTCCCCCTACATTTTCCACAGTCTACTAAAGAGCTGACTGGGCACTTCCTCACCCAGGCCCACAGCCCAACAGAACTCACAAAGCCCTGTCCCGCCTAACCAGCTGGCCAGGCTAGGACACACCTGCCGCCTACTCTAGTGTGTGCGTGTTTAGTTGTAAGGCCCCATTGTCCTTAGTTAGCCCTGCTTCAGGTGTTGGCGCTGCCCCATGGTCACTACATTGTCTCCATAGGGCTCCTGCCTCTGAATGGCTCCCACAAAGCCTCCCTAGGTCCCACTGACCATCCCCCAGGCCCTGAAGCTCTCCCCAGGTAAGCCTCAGCCATGTTGGCTTCTTGCTTCCTTAATCATCCCAGGCCTTCTGTCTCTGGTTCCAGGTCCCTTGACCTCCAGGGTTATCTGACCTGATAAACTCCACACCACAGGATTGGCCAAGGCTCTATTATAATCTTTCCATCCAACAGAGCCCTGTCAGGGCCACATACAAGATCACCCAGGAGCTATAGCCCATCCTTCACTTCCCTCAAGACCGGTGCTGGGGTGACTCATTCTTTTACAATTCCCCGGAGCACCTGTCAGAGAACTTGTGTGCAGTCAGCCATCCAAATGCAACTATTCAATTGTACATGCTTAGAAGAGTAAACCACAAGAGAAGCAGGTGTCTAAGTCAGTGCATATTGGGCCCACAGGCAGCTAAGCCACACAGCCACACGGAGAGGCATGGGTGTCTAAGCCACACATCCACAGCAGGTCCACAGGGATCTAAGCCACACAGTCACGCCAAGCTCTCATACCCAGGAGTACCATACAGCTCTGATCAATACTTATGCAGAAAAGCAGTCGCAGCTGACCGACCAAGGATGGGTTTCCTCCCCAAGATCTATGCAGAACCCCTCTTTATAAAAGTTACCCCTCAATTTGCATGGCAGAGCACTCTCCCGATCTGCCTTGTCAGGGACTCAAAAGCTTTAACGTGCTCATCTGACACAGCCCTAACAGGGAGCAGTTCATTGTGTGGGAGTCCCCCAGAATACCCCTCTCCATTCCTGCACATGGGAACAATGGCAGAGATGCATCCGGCTGGGACTACAGGCTGTACGGATTCCAGCCACCTTAGATTTGGGGCGGGGTATGCAGTGGAGTGCAGCACTGCCTCCACGCCACAGACTCTCTTCACATGCTAAGCATCTTGGCCATGCTTGGTCTAGAAGTCTACCTTCTTCCTTCTCCTATGACCACTTCTCATCCCTGCATCTTCAACAGCTCACCTGCTGGATCCCCCTCTGCCACACCTGGAGACACACAGAGGCTCCACTCTACTGTTCTTATGCAGACCCAGCCACCAAACTAAGATCCTGGCCCAGCACTCTCAACAACTATGTAGCCACTAAACATTGTATCATCATCTTCTGCAGACCCAGAAACCAAACCAAGACTCTGCCTAGCTGAGTACTCTCATCAACAGTAGCCATTACACATAGTATCAGCACACCATCTCTGACCTCTGCTTGTGTCACATTGTAGTACAGCCACAGGATTGCCTGGATCGTGGTAAAAATCCCAGTGATCTCAAGGCTCCGGGTGTCCATGATTCCGGCCACCAATCTACAGCCTGAGAGTTGTCAGGGGCTAGCTGTGGGTCCCCTGTAGGATGGAATGACCACGTGACCATGTGACTGTCCAGAGGGATGATGCTTGACCCCAATCTACACCAGCACCTGAGCCCTCTTCCTCAGCCACTAGGTACTGACAGCTAGCTCTCTCTCTCTCTCTCTCTCTCTCTCTCTCTCTCTCTCTCTCTCTCTCCATCCAGCCCATCCACCCATGATGCTCACTCTAGTCACCATCAAGGTGCACTTAGCCACGTCTGTGGCATTCTTCCCCAGTCTGTGTCCTCTACAGTGCCTGTCCTCCATGTTTTACTTCCACTGCCTGGAGAAATACCATCCTAGCCTTGGGATGCTGGGTCCCAGGCTTGTGTGTGTGCGCATGCCAGTAGCATGTTTGCATGCACCAGAGGCAGAGGGAACATCCAACTCGCCGGGGGGCGGGGGTGGGGTCCTGCATGACCCCTCCTCCACTGCCCGAACCTTCCTCCTTCCCTTTGTTTCTTGGCTGTTTCTTTCTCATCCATCGAGATTCCTGGGGACCTGAAACACATCTCTCAAGTATGTTCCAATGCAAGTGGTCTACCCTACCCCCTACCCGCAGCCTTAGGCGTTAGGGCTCTGTGGTCCCCCACCAGATCCAGGCTCCTACCTAAAGAGTCATCTTGCTCAAAGCCACGTGGAGGTCCAGCTGAAGGTGAGGTGAAGGAAGGCTGTCCAGGCTAGTGCCCCAGGGAACTCCCCAGGGAACTGACCACCCCACCAGGAAATTTAGAGGCCTGAGCAGGTCCCAGGCTGGCACTGGACTTGGCATGTGGTATGGGAAGAGTCCACACCTCCCTGATTTATTGGTACTTCATTCTTCCTTAGCTCCGACCTTGGGGATTGGTCAACCCTGGGAGGGTTGGATTCCAGAGCCCCCCAGGAGAATATAGCCATTGGAACACTAGTCAAAGGGCTCACAGCCCCCTCCTAATGGCCAGCAGAATCTTTACCTTTGTAACCCGCAATTCCATTCCAAGTTGCTACATGCTTACCCTTAAATTTGGCACGTTTGTCACTTAGATTAATCATTTTCACGAGCTGCCCAAAGTTTGACTTTCTTTGCACCCTCCAGTGGCCATCTGCTAGCAGTTGGCAAAGGTCTGCGTGTGCCTCCTAACCTTGAACATTCACGTTTAAACCCACCTCCGCTGTGCCCTGCTCTGGCTGTGAGTCTTCCGTCCTAGTGGCTCATTTCTCCCCTACATCCCTGTAAGGTAGAGCCAGCCACTCTGGACTTGTCCATTGTAGACAAGCCCAGGATGCAAACCCCATGCCTGAGGACCAGGCAGAGCCTACACCGCTGCCAGAGCTTTCTTCAGAGAGCCAGGGTCCACCAAAACCCTGCAAAGCTCATAGGGCCTGGTGGTACCTTGCTTTGCTTTTTACACTAAACAAAGACAGACTCGTTACTGAGTGTGTGCTGCACGCTTTCTGGAGTGGCCACTCATACCTCTCTGGTCTCTATCACCACATATATAAATTCAAACAGGCTCCATAGAAAGCCAGTATGTCCTCACCCTGATCACCCTGGGACCCAGTATCCAGCCCTTTGGGTCTTGACTGTGACTTCAGGTCTCACTTCCTGGGTAGAAGAGTGGGGTTTTGTTTGTTTGTTGTGTGTGTGTGTGTTTTCCCTCTCTCTACTGACTACCCTGATGCCAGAGAGCAATCAGAGTAGCCAGGGTCTTGCCAAGTAGCTCAGTGGATTCTGTCACTCCAGCTTTCCCATGTGGTGCTGCCTGAGGCTTGCAGTAGGCAGTGAAAGACTCCATTAGGTGAGAGAATCAGACCAGCAGCATGCCTGAGCAGTGCCAGGACACAGGCACATGTTTCCAGTCTGTCCTGACCTGAAAATGCAGAGACTTGGGCCTTCCAAGAGTGGGCCAAGCCATCTCTTATCCCTTCTATGGAAGGGCCACATTCCCTTCCCCCACTACAGTTCCAGACCTGTATTAGCAGAGAGGTCCCTCCCAGGAATCCATTCCTGAGCAGATACTGTGCCAGTCAATAAAGCTGCACACAGGCCACAGCAACAGGGAAAGCCCACCTTTATTAAACACTGATGTGCCCTTTCTGGGCTCCAGCGTCATGGTTCTGGGTACACAAAATCTGAGATGCCTGAAAAACTATAGCAGCCGAAGTCTGGCCTGGGCCTTCTGTATTTACTTGGGAACCCAAGAGAGAGCAGTGAGCATTTCTGATCCTGGCCACACCAGGATGCCCTGCTGAGCAAAGTCACAGATCTGTAGCACTTCCAGGAGAACAGAACCTGGGGAGGCTGCTGCTGACATGGCGGGATCACTGCTTTTTCCTACCCTGGGGTGTCAGCTCCCTTTTTAGTCCAAGCTGGTCAATCCTGGAAGGGGGTGAGTGAAGCTAAGACAGAACACCCTGGCTGTGCTGAGTTCAGTGGTGCCCCTTCCACAAATTAATGACCAGTCAGAACCTGTGAATGCAACCCTATTTGGAAATCTCTGCTGATGTAATCAAGTCAAAATGGGTTCAAGCAGACACTGAATCCAATGGCTGGTGTCCTTATAAGAGGGGACTGAGCATAGCCGTATGTAGACAAGGAGAAGTGAAAGAGATTCATCCACCATCCCCCCAAGAACATTAAGGCGTACCAGCAGTGCCCCCCTCCAAACTGGGCCAGACTCCAAAAAGGAGCTAGCCTTGCCAGCATCTGGATTTCAGACTTCTGAACCCCGGGACCATGAAACAGTCAGTCCATTGCTTTGGGGTACCCATTTGTGAACATCTGTCACAGCAGCCACAGGGGACACTCTGCTATGGGATAGGGGCTCTGTGCTGGGATGAGTTTGAAGTCTTGGCTTCATGGTGACTTAGAGCCAATGCTTTGGACACCAGTACTGGGAAACCTAGGCAAAGGAGATCAATGTACGAGCAGAAAAGGGCCTCTAGGCATTGCCAAGAGCCTCAGACCTCTGATCCAGACTAGACCAGTGCAGTTCCAAGCCTGGCACTGCCTTGGCTGGGCAAAGGCAGAAGAGTCTTTCTAAGCACCCCCCCCCCTGCAGCTAGAAGTGTGGGTATCCCACGCCAGTTCTTTCCCACCCTGTGGACCAGGCTCCCGAGGCCTGCATGCTGCTTTTCTCTAAGTTCTCCACAACTTGCTGGTCAGACGTGTGGTCTTATGCCCTTGCACTCCCAAATGTGCCTGTACTCCCAAAGGATGCCCCTGGAGGAAAAACACGAATGATTCCCTCATTGAAGGGGGGCACTCCTCAATCCCAAATTCTGACCATCACGGAGCCAAGCTGCACAAAGGATCTCATTTAACCCCCCAATCAGAATGTGTCTGCCAACTTCTCCAACATGCACGCACCATATCCTATGCCCAAGCGGGCTGAGTTAGGAAGCTCCACAGATGGGATTGGCTAAAACCCTCCAAAGAGCTAACCAGGGTGGGGCTAGGAGACACAGGAAAAGGGCATCAAGAGGACATTTCTGACACCTGGAGAAACAGAGGAACTGTGGCTTCTGTCTGTGTGGAAGAGGGGCACAGGATACTCAGAAGAGATGTAAAAGCCCAAATCACAGGGAAGGCGGGCTGGGAGCCACAGTCTCACCTGGGAATACCTGAGTGGTGCAGGAGAGGCCTTCAGAGGCTCAACTCCAAGTGGAGCCTTCCACTTCTGCCAGCTTTTCCAGGGCCACATAACTATGTATGTTCCCCCTACCTGGCACGCTAGTACCCACCCTTTGCGTTAAGGAGTCCTAAGGGTACCATATATGCTGGGCAGTCTAGGCAGCCATACAATCTCATGACTCCATAGTCATCAAGTCGTTGTGTACATTCTAAATTTAAAAAAAAAAAAAAAAAAAAAAAAAAGCAAATACTCAGGCTCTTGGACCCTGCCTGGCCCTGTTGATGGGGCCTTCTAGGGGACACGCAGCGGGGAAGTAGACTGTAGCAGCCTTCCTCTGAGCTCATGGGATCTGCGTAGGGGGCTTCCATTCTGCCCTGCTAAGCAAAAACTCCCAAATGGCTGCAGAGGAGCCCTCCTCACCCAGCCAGCACCTCACCTGTGGAAGTTTCTTCCCGGGGTTCCCAGTCCTTTAGCCACCGCACCCCCCGCGTGTCCCCCACTCCCCCACCCCCAGCGCTGGCATCCCAAGGAGGCGGCCTGCCAACACCCAAGCGTTCCCTGGCTCCCCTTCCTGGGGCCGGAGCTGCTGCGGAATTTCGGTGGAATTTTGAGGTTGCCAAGCATCTTCCAGCTCAAAGGGGGTTAGAAAAGAGAGGAACGGTGGGGGGGATACGGGGGAGGGAGAAAGTGCGCTTGGGGCGTTCAGCTGCAGGATGGCAGAGGGAGAGCCCCAACCCGCTGCACGGGCAGGGAGGTGGGCCGTGCGAACCCGGGGACAGTCGCTTACCTACGTCTGCATTGCAAAACGCCTGTTGCGGGTGCACCGGGGAGCAGCTGCAGGCGTCGGCCGGGCGCAGCAGCGTGGCCAGCAGCAGGAGGCCGAGCGCCAGCCGGAGGCTGCGGGCCGCGGCGCCCATGGCGGGCGCGCTGGGGGCCTGGGTCCGGCGGCTGGGGCGCGGGCTGGGGCGCCGGGCACGCCCCTCCTCACCTGGCCCGCTCCCCCGCGCAAACTTTCTGTCCTCTTTGTCAAGGGGCGAAGCGGCGGGGGGACGGCGCAGGGCAGTGCACCCGGCGGAGAAGAAAGAGGCTGGGGGGCGGCGAGCGAGCGCAGCCCGGCTCCACCGCTGCCTTCTATGGCTGTGTTTGCTGCGGGCTCGGGCCGAGCCGTCGTTTTATTGCGCTCCGAGGATCCTCTGCTCCTCCTCTCGGTGGCTGGCGGCCAGTGCAGGCCGGGCGCTCCCAGCAGCCCTCCTCCCGCGCCGCGCCGCCCAGCCCTCCCCAGAACCCCGGCTTTTGTTGTGCCCAGCCTGGCACAGGCTGCGGGCTTCCCGCACCACCTGGCACGCTGCGCCGCAGGGCCACGCGCGCTGCGTACCTAACTGCGCGCTGGGGTGGCACCCACACACTTCTGTTCCCCGAAACGGCCAGCTGTGCGACGCGGTATGCCTGATGGGCCCCCGACTCTGGGTGGAACTTAGGCCTTGTCACTGAAAGGCCACCAGGCCGCCCCTTCACCCCCATCCCCACGACCTCCGGCCCAACTTTTTCCTCCAGTCTGGCCCCAACCAAGGTCTTCTTCACTTCTCTTTCCACAGGATATATTCTAAGCACCCTCTGGGGCCAGTGTCACTCCCCACGGCCCCCTCCCATGGGGGAGGGTGGAGTGCTTGGAGGCCTTAGAATTTCCAGCGCCTTTGGCTAGTTGTTAAAGGGAGGCTGGGTGTAGTTATGGTAGACAACAGAGAGTAAAACTGACCAGATTTTGGAACAGCAGGAGCAAGGAGTGGGCCCAGGGGCCAGTAAGCATTATGGAGCCATCTTTGCTCAGAGTGCCCACTCTTTGCCTATACACTTAGGCCAAAACACTTCTGTGTTCTTGGAAAGACCAAGGAGCTGAAAGGTGAGGTGAAAGGGACTGTGGCCATGGACGGCCAGTCCCCACAGCTGGCTTGCACAGGGGATATTACCCTTGCCCTCGGATGGTGGCCAGCAAGACAGAGAAACAAAATTGGGGGAAATAACACAAAAAGTAATGACAGCCAGGCACAGTGACACACCTGTCATGGCAGCCAGGCACTGTGACACACACCTATCTTGACAACACTCGAGGGGCTGAGAAGGAGAACTGAAATGAGTCTGAGGTTGCCTTGGGTTGTACTGAATTCCAGGCTAGCCTACAATACATAATGAGACACTGTATCAAAGCACACACACACACACACACACACACACACACACACACACACACACACACAGAGAGAGACAGAGAGACAGAGAGACAGAGAGAGACAAAGACAGAAAGAGGAGAAAGTAGGAAAAGAAGGAAGAGGAGGAGAAGGAGGAGGAAGAAGAAAAAGAGGAAGAGGAAAACAGGAACAAAGGAGGTCTGAATGAAGGCCTCGCACTTGAGAGAGCTTGCTGTTCTTCAGAGGACCAGACTTTGATTCCCAGCACCTGGACTGGGCGGCTCACAACCACCTGCCACTCCACCTTCATCAGTACTGGATGCTTCTGGCCTCCAAAGGCACCTGAACTCATGTGCACGCACAACGTGCGCACACATGTACACTTAAAAAATTCTAAAAAGTATAATTTCCCACTATAGTGTGTGGTGAGGATGTGAGCCAGGAAATGCTGGGAAACAGGAGAAGAATGGAAAAGTAAGTTTTTTGCTTCAGAGGCAGACAATTCAGACAAATGTTAGACGGGGTGGTTATTTTTAGCACCTTGACAAATCCAAAGTCATTTTTTGACTGTTGCTAACCTAAAATAGAGTGTGCCATCCCTAAAGTAATGCCTGGGCTGACGTTTTAAAGGTAGGATTGAGGGGCCAGTGCTGGCTCTATAAGCACAAGGATCTGAATTCCATCCCCAGAGCCCAAATAAAAAGCTCACCTTGGGGGGGGGGAGGTGTGGTTGTAATCCCAGTACCTGGGAGGTAGAAACAGGAGAATTCCTGCAACACAGCAGCCAGTCTAACCTGCTCAGTCTGCCATCTCCATAAGCAGGTAAAAGCACTCCCCCGCTTGCTGCTTTTTAGGAGGACCCCAGCATCCACATCAGGTGACTCGCAGCTACCTGTAACTCCAATTCCAGAGGCCCCAACACCCTTTTCTGACTTCATCTACTACCTACAAACACATGGCATGCACTTACATACACACACACACACATATGCACACACACAGATGCACACACATGCCCACCACAGACACACACAGACACAGACACACACATTCACATACACGCATAGACACACACACACACACATATAAACATGGAATACAGTTGATTCAGAAAGTTACTGCATGTCAGCTGCCTGTAGCCTCTTGCTTTCATTCAAATGCTATTGAATCTTACAAGTCTAAGAGAGTTTATAAGAGAAATGGGTAGCTTAGGAGCCCGCCTCTTAGAGTTTCAGGCACTCTGCAAGCAGTGACCAAATGTGGAAATATCTCAGAGGTGGGGCTTGAAGGTGTTGTAAGAGAGAACTAGTGCCGATGCTTGGAGAGCAGGGGAGGAGATGGGGCTGAGGTACATCTAGGGGACCACCCAGGGCTCCTCCCACCTGTACCCCCTCACCTGAAGCACCAGTTTCACGCCACAAGCCACCCCATCCATGTGCATGAGCCACCCCCATCCATATGCAAAGGTGCCTACTTGCTTTTAACACTCTATTTATGGGGCTGGAGAAACAGCTCACTGGTTAAGAGGACTGGTTGCTCTTTCAGAGGACCTGGGTTCAGTTCTCAGCACCCACAAGGTGGCTCACAACCACCTGTAACACCTGTCCCAGGGGATCTGATACCCTCTTCTGGCCTCTGAAAACATTAGACATCCACATGGTTCTCAGACAAACATGCAGATAAAACCACCTATACACATAAAATAAATAAATAAATTTGAAAATCTTAGTTTTATTTGTTTGTTTTTGAGAATATACCGAATCTCTTTACATAGCCCTGGGTGTCCTGAAACTCACTATGTAGACCAAGCTGGTTTTGAACTCACAGAGGTCTACTTGTCTCTGTCTCAGTCTTTATCTCCACCTCTACCTCCACCTCTTCCTCTGCCTCAAGTGCTGGGATTAAAGGTGTGCACCGCCACACACAGCTCTGTACTTCTTATTTTGGGCTGTGTTAGGGATAGAACCCAGGACCTCATGCACGCTAGGCAAGTGCTCTACCAGTTGAGCCCCATCCCCAGCAAGACGCTGGCTTTCTCAGCCACAAGTGGGCTTTGAGTACAATATATGTAGATATCCATTTCTGGGGCGAGAAAACACCCCGGGTCTATGCTCCCATCTGCAGCTGTCTTCTCCAAACAGAAGCCCCTGGGGCAAACCCATCCTTCCCTCTTGGTATCTCCCTTTTCCTCCATACTTGAGAGCTGTACCTATGGGCGATGGAGATCCCGCCATACCACATTTAGCTCAGTACTGAGGCTTGGTGCATGCTAGGCAAGCTTCTCAAATGAACTACGCCCCTAGCCCTTCACCTCTTCTCTTGACATGGGCTAACAGAGTTCCTGGTACAACTCTGGCTTGTTAGATAGTCCCAAGGCCCTGTGGCTGGACTGTGCTAGTCTTACTGAGGGCCAGTGCTGTACCCCTAGATACAGAGGAAGGAGAGCCGAGGGAGGCTGGAGCCGGGTCAGAGGGCTAAGAGAAGATGCCGTCAGGGAGGATAGGAGCAAGGGGGTGAACGTGTTCTGAGTGAGGTGGGAGAGTTTTGAGAGGAACAGAGAGAAACAGGACAAGACAGGACGCTTCTTCTGGAAAGACAGGCAAGTGGGGTAAGAACCTGATAACAGAAGCCACTCTACGTGCCTTCCTGCTGACTCCCAGACTTATCTGCAAGTTGAATGCAATAATAAAGATAAAAACCTTCCTAGAACGGTGTGTGGGTACTCAGCTGTGACCTCAGTCCTGCACAGACTGACGCAGGGAGACCTGAAGGCCAAAGTCATTTTCAGTTACATATCGAGTTTGAAGGTTCTAATCCCCCACAAAACAAAACCCTCCACTTTCTTAAATCACGCGTGTGATCCCAGAGTCCAGTAGGCTGAAGGTGGGAGGAGTTTCAACTCCAGGGTGAGACCCTGTCTCTGAAAAAAGAAACAACAAAACCCCCGGAAACCAGGGGCTGGAGAGCTGGCTCGGCAGTTAGGAGCTCTGTTGCTTTTGTAAAGGCCTTGGGTTCAGTTCCCAGCACCCAGATGGCGAGGCTTACAACGATTTGTACCTTCAGTCCCAGAGCATCCAATGCCCTTTTCTGACCTCTGCAGGCACCAGGCATGCATATAATGCAGACCAACCTTGGAGAAAGTGCTGTCACTCTGGCCCCCTCTCTCCTCTGTGGGGGTGGGGCAAAGACTGGAGTGAGGTAAGAGCACTGGATCTGGCCACTCCCCATAGTCAACCCCAAACAGCTTCCTCCAGCTCTCTGGTTTTAGGGGGTAGGGAGAAGGAAGAGGGTCTCTGTACGCTGGTACCCCAGGCTGCTCTCAGAAGATGGCCTTGAACTCCTGGTCCTTTCCTGAGTGTCAGGATTCAGGTGCCTCTCACTACTCCCCCCCCCCCCATTCATGCAGCTCTAGAACATGGTGAATGGTAGGCAAACACTAGCAGATGAGCTACACCCCTAGATAGTGTCTTGGGTACTCTCCTGACAGATGGGGGGGTGGCAGTGCTTCCATGTCAACAAACAGAAGGTCTGTGGAGAGGTCTTCTAGGCCGGTGGATCACACACTTGGAGCTATCACTTGGAAGAGACTCCCAGCCCAGAGCTGGGGCCTGGCTCCATGCAGAGCTGTCTGCCTATCCCTTCCACATCTGAGCACACCCAGCAAACAGGTGCTGGGTAGACCCAGTAAACACTGTCCTGGCTAGGAGGAAGTGGCAAGGTTATCTCTCTTATGCTTCTTCCAGGTAAACCGAGACAGGTTTGGGTGGAACAGGCATCCTGGTACTCAGGGTGAGTCTGCCTAGGGGAAGCTCTACCATCTCCGGACCCACCCTGCTTGCCCCATCTCCCCCAGCACATGTTCTCTCTTCAGCGACAGCTTGAGCAGAGCGGAAGCCCCCCCCCCCCTTTCCGGCAAGTTCCTGGAGAGCCAGACGCTCTTCTCAGACACAGGCATCAAAACCAGCCACACGTGCCAAGGAAGTAGACCTGAGCCAACAACAGGAAGCTCTAGAAGCAGTTGTGGGGGAGGGGTCTTGGGCAGGACTTAAGGGAGCTGGAAGTGGGAGGCTGTGGGGAGGTGGGCATGCGTTTAAGGATTTCGGTCTCTGGGAGGAGACTGTACTAGTGTAACCTGGAATTCCGGTCAACTCCATGATGAGCCTCCCCACCCAACCGGGCATCAGAGTCTTGGCTGCATCAGGCAGGTGGGGTCCGTCCTTCTGGTGGGGCTGTTTACTCAGGACATTCCAAGGCTGACAAGATGGTGAGTTAAGAGAGGCTGGACCTGCAAGACAGGGTGCAGCCCTGCCACAGCTTGACAGCTCTGTGGCGGACGCAGTAAAAAGCATTTCCATAGAAGTTTCATTTCTTAATCCACACTCTTCATTTGGAGTCTGGCTTCTAAATCTTGATGGGGGCTTCAGGGACAGAATAGCAGAATAGAAAAGAAGAGACTTGGCCTCCATGGCGTAGAGGCTGAGAGCCTCTGGCCCTCAGACAAATACTGTCCCATGCGCATGCTGGAACTCATGCACGATAAAATGATTGGCGGATTGACTGATGGACGAGTGCATTCAAAGAAAGAGATGGCTACAGATTTTTGGCTCCGAGGAAAGCAAGCAGCAGAATGTTGGAGAGCTTCTGTTTTGTGGAGCAAATAACACTCCACTTAGGAACGAACCAGGGGCCAGGCAGTGGTAGCGCGGCGCCTTTAATCCCAGCACTTGGGAGGCAGAGGCAGGTGGATTTCAGAGTTTGAGGCCAGCCTGGTCTACAGAGTGAGTTCCAGGACAGCCAGGGCTACACAGAGAAACCCTATCTCAAAAAAACAAAACAAAACAAAACAAAACAGAAAAAGGGATCAAACCAGGGACCTTGAGGCCAGGTGGGAGTCCCGTTCCACACTATCCACGCTGGTCAGGGACATAGGGGAGATAGGAGGCATACTGATTAACTCACAGAGACAGGCGTGGTAAGGCAAGATCCCTGTTATCTCTTTGTGTGACGCTGAATGCCTCTAATCTGAACAGATGCTCACCAAGGCATCCGGGTATCAGGAGCTGGGGGTGGGTGGGGTCAGGTGAGGGTGCAGGTTGGCAGTGACAGGACACACACACACACACACACACACACACACACACACACACACAACCACCTTAGAACTCTTCTCTCTGTGGCCGTGGGAAGGCCTTGGCCACAGCTCACTGAGTTCCCGCTTTTAGGTGACGTTTGCTGGGCCGACAGCTCCTTTCATTTTGGCTTTCCAGTTGTCCCCTCCCATCCATCTTTAAAGAGAGGGGGCTTGGCATCTCCCGCAACATGGCTCCCCTTTCCCAGGCCTGCATCTCATAAGCCTGAGAGGTCAGCATTCCATAGCCAACCTGCAGGCAGCCTTGTATAAGGTGTAACTCCACAGCGACAGTCCTGCCCCCACCCATGTTGGTACAGGGACTTCAGACTGGAAGGGAAGAGGGAGGGAGGGAGGAGTGGACAGAAGGAGGGAGGAAGGCTGTCTTGTGGGGAACAGGAAGCCTTGTGATGCTTGGCCCCAAAGAATTGCCACATCTGAACTATGCTGAATGGGCCAGCATCCCAGAGGAAGGCTGACTTGACAGTGACAGCTCAGCTTCAGCCTGTGCAGGCTAGTGTCATAGGGAGGGACCCTGCAGGGCCAGGTTCCTCCTCTCTCTTCCATCTTAAGAAGGCAAAGCCAAGGGTCCCTGCCCTCTTCCCAGAAGAGGAGAGCAGGGTGCTGTAGCTTTGGATTCTTAAAAGTCTCTGGCTTCCCCTTCCCCTCCTCTGCCCCCCCTCAACCCCCTGGCCCCTGTCTGCCCCACCCCCCCATCCCTCCTCTGGTCCCCCTCCTCCCTGCCCCCACTGGGCTCTACGGAACCCTCTAGACCAACTCAGTGCAGCACTCAGGAATGTAGCTGGTGTTAGGAGTGGCCGCCCCTGGCTGCTTTCCTCTCCTCATGCCCAGGCTATTTCCTCTTGGCCCTGGGCATGTGGTCATGTGCTTTTGCTCATGAGCGGTTGTGAGGAGAACCCTTCGCCCCTCTGGTCTGCCTTTCCTCAGGAAGTAGCCTTAGCTGGCAGGGAGGGGTGAGGGACCCAGAGTTTGCTGCCCAGTTCAGCAGGGGTTGCTTGGGGATGGTGGTTTCAGGTTCCCTGACCCGCTAGTCCCGGATGGGAGGCTCAAGAGGCTCGGGTTTCCCGCCACCGCCATCACCCTCTGCTTCCTTTGGTGTTGGGGAGTGACAGCTTTTGGCCATGATGTCATTACCTAATCCAAACAGAAGGGAGGCTGGGCTCTGTGGTAAGCTGCAGGCCAGCGCCTAGTGCTGCAGTAAATTGCATGGTAAGGCTGTGTAGAGAACCCACCGCTCTGTCTCCCAGGTCCTCTTTTCCTTCCTGTGCTCTTGACTGGTCTCTCCTCCCTTTCTCTTCTTTTCTGGAGATGCTGTAGCATCCCTGTGACACCACCCCTCAGTCAGGAGTGCACAGGGGCTGTCACCTCTAGATGCAAAGCCAGCATTATTCTCTCCAGAGGCAGAAGGACCAGGCTTGGGGTGGATCTTATCCTAGCAAAGCTATGAGGAAGAAGAGGAGGAGCGAGACTTCTTGGGAAAGGAGGCATGGTATCCTTCATCTCCTCTGCTGTCTGAAGTTCGGATCCAGCCTCTCCTCTTTGCTTCGGCCTGCTCGGCTCTTCCTCGGCTACAAAGGGCTGTTCAGCATCAAAGGCAAGAGGAGCTACTCAGGACAGTAGTATCCATTTGTGCCTGGAGTGTCCTGGGTAGAAATGGGCTCGGTGACTGACCCTGTCATCTGGTTCTGTTCTGGTGTTCTGTGACCCGGGAACACAGGTGATAGCTAGTCACCCTGCCTCCTCAGTCGCCTTCTCTGCTTCTCCTGGCTACAGAGTTGTGCTGCTATGCTCACATAAAGTCAGGGACACTCAGGGGGACCACAGCTCCCAGCACAGAACCCCTGCTGGGTTCCCTGCAGAGGCAGGAGGATGCTGTGGGCACCTGGTCATTTGTGCTATTATTCTGGTGCTGTGGGGAGGCAGGGGATGTCTGGGACATGTCCCTCTAGTCACTCTTGGTGACCACGCCCTGCTCCATTACACATCCCTTCCCTGTGGAGCCTGCTCAGCCCTCATACACCTCCACCTAGAATCCTGGCCATCTGAACACAATAGAGACTTTTCCAGTCCCAGAGCTGGGACAGCATGGTGACAGAGAGTGGTCTCGATGAGGGATTAAAAAAAGGACACTGTACCCACTGGCCTACCACAGTGGCCTTATTTTAGACTTCTGTGGCTTGTCTCGCAGCTGACTTGTTTCCAGGTCTGTCTTCCCAATCCACTGAATATTTCTTTTACTTTGTTTTGTTGAGACAGGGTCCCTGGCTGGCTTGGAACTCACTATGCAAACCAGACTGGCCTTGAACTCAACAAAGATCCAGCTGCCTCCAGAGTACTGGGATTACAAGTATGTGCCACCAGGCCAGCCTCTGAGTGAATGTCTCTTAAGGTCGTAGTTCACACAGCCTCATTCACTGACTCAAAAGTATTTTCTCGGGCACACAAGCCATGTGCCAAGGCTGTTCAGAAGTCGGGGCTATGAATGGGATAAATGGGATCTCTGCTCTTGTGTGGCACGAACCCTTGCTCAGTAGGAAATAAAAAGCACGGGCGTAGAAGACGGCTCAGTTGATAAAGTGTTTGCTATGTGAATTTGATCCCGTGTAAGAGCAGGGCGTGGTGGCTGTGCCTGCAGGCCTTGTATTGGGGAGACAGTCAGGCTTATCTCTGGGGTTGTGTGGCCGGCCAGTCTACCTGAACCAATAGCTCCAGCTTCAGTGAGAGACTCTGCCTCAAAAAATAAGGGGGAGAATATTGAAGAAGACACCCCAATGTTGACCTCTGTCCTAAACACACACACACACACACACACACACACACACACACACACACACACTACAGAGTATAATGGGCCTGTAATGGTGGTGCCTAGAGCCTCGTTGGGACCCAACTGAGGGGATATGGCTGCTGCCTGGGAGAAATAATGGTTAAGAAGAGGGGTTAGAGGCAGAGTCCTCCAGATAGCAGGGTAGGCCCACTTGGAGAACCAGTGTGCTGGATTGGGAAGGCGAGGGCCCAGGAGCCAGGCTGGCTGTGAGGAGGGGATGGGGGTGGAGCCAGCGGTCAGCAGGGTCTGAGATGAGCCTTGGTGGAGGGAGCCGGCGGCAGCTGTTGGTGGTGACTCACTGCTGAGCAGAGAGATTGGAAACACATGTTCTCTCGGAATGGCAGGCGTATTCATTACTCAGAGCCGAGGGTTTCTGCTGAACCTGAACCTGGGTGGGGGTTCAGCTGGCAGCAGACAGTGGTGAAGCCCAGCTCACTGTCATCACCTGAGGGACCGTGGCTCACCTGTGACCAGACCATAGGAGGCACTGAGGGTCCATTTCTAAGATGATCACTGCAGAGTGTCACACTAGCCAGTCTGGTCTCCCTGTTGTCTACCCAGTAGGAAGTTCTTTTGTAGTAAATACCAGATATCATAGTTCCTTTTTTTTAAAAAAAAATGTATAAATGCACCTCTGTGTGTGTGTGTGTGTGTGTGTGTGAGAGAGAGAGAGAGAGAGAGAGAGAGAGAGAGAGAGAGAGAACGAGCACTCGAGTCTGCACTCCCCTTACTGCCTACCTAGCATGGCTCCTCCCACTACCTGGTGTGGCTTCTCCCGCTTCCCAGCATGGCTCCGCCCCACCTGTCTTGTCCTTGGGTGCTTTCCCTGCACGTGCATTGCCTGTTACCACTGTCCCTCCAACTCCACCAGCACTCTTAGTTCAAATCCTTCCTTGCAGTCTTTCCTCTCCAAGGCCTGTTCTCTACCTGAGCGTAGCTGAGGATCTGACAGGCCAACTGACTGCCCCATGCCTGGCCCCATGGCTGTGGCCACATCTCCAACAGGTGTGCAAAGCTTTAGGGTCTGTGGGATGGGTCTGCACGGGTGGGAGAGGAAAAGAACACCATTCTAGAGAGATCACAATGTCCCCTCAGTAGGCCCCCAGGTGGGAAGGAAGACACTTGGGCCATGACAGCCTGCTTAGGATACAATAGCCCCCTTGGACTCTTCCAGAATGGAAGATGCTCTCAAAGCCTGGCCCCAGAGGATGCACCGTACTTTCTGACCCGATGACCCTGTTCCTGAAGCTTGAGAGAGGTCTGGCCCCAGAAGGATGTGTGCAGCCCCACTCCCAAGGCCTCTGCTCGCCCCGCCCTGGTAGAGAGGGAAACCAAACAGCCGGCAGCTGCTCTGGGCTGGTGGGTCATCTGGAAGGTGTGTCCTGGCTGCTGCTCTCAGGCCGCCGGCTGCCAGAGCAAGTACTGCTTTCAGGTTCTCTGGGAGCTGAGAAGGAAAACAAGAGCGGGAGGGAAGGGGGACTTGGCTCACAGACTCAACGATGCAACTGTGACCCTTGGCCGGCTTGGCAGAGGGAGAAACACAACAGATCTACATCTGAGACTGCTGGCTTTCGTGACCATCCTCTCCCCTGGACCCAGGGTGGCAAGATTCAGTCTGCTGTTCTGAGGGGCCGTGACATAAGGCAGTCGCTACTGTGAGCATTGTCCTGAGATGTGGAAACAGGAACGGTGGAGTCACCATAGCCCAAAATTTTCCCATCAAAAATGTCCATCACCACCACACCACTAAACCCAGCCAGCAATCAGAAGGCAGAGGCAGGTGGATTTCTTTGAGTCTGAGGCTAAGGAAAGCTACATAGTGATACCTTGTTTCTAAAAACCCCAACAGAAAACAGACAACCGCAAAGTCCACCTTAGCTGGAGAGATGAGCCAGCAGATAAGAGCTGGCTGCTCTTGCAGAGGACTTGAATTCAGTTCCTTGTTGTGGATTTGGTTTATGGCTTATATTTGGGTTCACAAAATTACATGGCAATTCCCACCTCTGCATGTAAGACGCTGAGGGCCCCTGCCCCCAGTTGGCTTTGATTGGTAAATAAAGTTGCCTGTGGCCAATGGCTGGGTAGGGAGACAGAGGCAGGACTTTTAGGATTGGGGGTGGGGGAGGAGGGGCAAAGGAGGGAGAGAAAGGAGGATTGCCATGGCAGGAAAGGGTTAAGATCCAGGTTTGAAAGTGGCAGAAGAGAATGTTTACAATCCTGTAAGAGCAGGGGAAAAGCAGCCCCCCCCCTCTCTCTCTCTCACACACACACACACACACACACACACACACACACACGCCCACCCCGTCCCATTGAGTCTAAGGTAGCAAAGATGAAATACAGATTTTCAGTAAGTAATAACTCAGGAGTATGGGAAGGGAGGCATCAGCAACGTGGAAGTTTAGGAGTGGCCCGGCCACTGAGCTGATTAAGGCATGTTAAACACAAGGTCGAGTGTGTATCTTTTTTTTTTCGAGACAGGGTTTCTCTGTGTAGCCCTGGCTGTCCTGGAACTCACTCTGTAGACAAGGCTGACCTCGAACTCAGAAATCCACCTGCCTCTGCCTCCCAAGTGCTGGGATTAAAGGCGTGCACCACCACTACCCGGCCAAGTGTGTGTCTTTCATTCAAGAAACCACAACATTGAGGCGGTAGAGCAGGTTAATCAACCACAGCATCCGTTCCCAGCACCACACAGTGACTTGCAATTATATATATAACTCCAGTTCCAGGGGATCCACTCTCTTCTGACACTGTATGTACATGGTAATTAGACACACATGCATGCAAAAACATCTATACACAAATGAAAATAAATCTTTAAAAACTGTCCATCTATCTTAGTCAGGGTTTCTATTCTTGTACAAACATCATGACCAAGAAGCAAGTTGGGGAAGAAAGGATTTATTCAGTGTACTGGCTGGTTTTGTATCAACCTGACACAAGCTGGAGTTATCACAGAGAAAGGAGATTCAGGTGAGGAAATGCCTCCATGAGATTCAGGTGTAAGGCATTTTCTCAATTAGTGATCAAGGAGGGAGGGCCCCTTATGAGTGGTGCCATCCCTGGGCTGGTAGTCTTGGGGTCTATAAGAAAGCAGGCTGAGCAAGCCAGGGGAAGCAAGCCAGTAAATTACATCCCTCCATGGCCTCTGCATCAGCTCCTGCTTCCTGACCTGCTTGAGTTCCAGCCCTGACTTCCTCTGGTGATGAACAGCAATGTGGAAGTCTAAGCTGAATAAACCCTTTCCTCCCCAACCTGCTTCTTGGTCATGATGTTTCTGCAGGAATAGAAGCCAGAACGTCCTTGGTGTCCTAACCAAAAGGGAGTGAAACAGGACAGGCTTTCAAACCAACACCACTGCTGCCAGCTTCCCTGGAACAAGAAACCACGGGAGCCTTCACTGCCGCTTACAGTAGTCCAGACCACATGCTGTGGGCTGTGGGCTTGGGGGCTATTCTCTGACTGAATCACTGGGGAGGGAGGTGTCAGGATGGGGTAAGAGCTGTGTCTCAGTCGTATGGTGTCTTATGGGGATGATTCTAGAGCTTGGGAGGTCGAGGCCGGAGGATCAGGAGTCCATGGCCATCCTAAGCTACATAGCCAGCCTGGGCTACATGACACCCAGCCTTCAAACAAACATACAGAATGCCCTCAGCTTCTCACACTGAGCCCCAGAGAAGCAAGGCTTTGCTGGAAGACTGAACGTTGGGAGCAAAGCTGTCCAGGGGGCGGAGGGAGAATGGCAGCAGCTAAAAGACTGAGAGGGTTGATTTGGGAGACACTGGGGCAGGAGGTGAAGGCAGTAGGCAGCCATTGTAGACGCCATGCAAGGAGAAAACAGAAGAGGGGAGCAGCAAGGGATGGGGGTTCTGCAGAGTCCTAAGGGCACCGGCTTCAGTAGATGCACACACTGTCTGTCTGTCTGTCTGTGTCCCAGGTAGCACAGCCTGGCTTGGAACACCTCATCCTCCTGCCTCTACCTCCTGAGTGCTAGGATTACAGTGTGCCACCATCACACCCAGCTGAGAAGCTTTACTGTATGTATATGAGTTGGATGAGTTGGATGCTTGGCGTTCATGGAGGTTATAAGAGGTCACTGGGTTCGGTTCCCAGTGCCCACATGGTGGCCTCATAACCGCGAGAATCTATGGTTCCATGTGGGTGCTGGGCACTGAACTCAGGTCCTCTGCAAGAGCAGCAAGGAGAAGGTCTTTTTTTTTTTTTTTGGTTTTTCGAGACAGGGTTTCTCTGTGTATCCCTGTCTGTCCTGGAACTCACTCTGTAGACCACGCTGGCCTCGAACTCAGAAATCCGCCTGCCTCCCAAGTGCTGGGATTAAAGGCATGCGCCACCACTGCCCGGCAAGGAGAAGGTCTTAACTGCTGACCTTCTCCTGGTCCCACTAGTAGAGAATTTATCTTGATATCTTGAGGCAGGTTCTCACCTAGCCCATGCTGACTTCTCACTATGTATCCCATGGTGGTCTCAGGATCTTAATCCTCCTGCCTCAGTCTCCCAAAGACTAGAACAAAGTACATTTTAAAGTATTCATTTTCTGACAAGCAGACTAACTTAAAACACACACACACACACACACACACAGTTTCAGGTTTACAGAAAATTGCTCTGGCAGTACACAGTTCCTGACTGTCCCCTGCCCCAGTGGGCTCCCCATCACCATTTGCCTCTCTCCAGAGTAATATATTTAGTACAATCGATCCTATATTGACATGTGAGAGTCCCTCAGCCTTTCCACGATGTTCTGTGGGCTCTGCCAAGTTGGGAAAACATGGAGTCACTCTGTCGGTGTCTCTCAGAGGGCATCACTGTCCTAAGTGTCACCTCTTTGCCTCTACCTTTGGTGTTCCTACAGGGTGAATGACATTCACTCAGATGGGGCTGACACAGCTCAGCAGCTGCCATGTGCCACCTTGCTCCAGTGTAGTGCCAGGGGTCCCTCATAGGGCTCCTCAGGATTCTTGTGAGCTGTGGGCTGCAGGCTATCTCTTCCCTTCCTGTTCAGGGCACTGATGGAATAGAGGATCATGAAGGCAGGCAGGCAGCCCTCAAGGCTAAGGTAGAGCTTCAGCTCTCTGCGAATGTGCACATCTTCTGTCAGCCCACACCTTAGTCTACAGCTGGGGGCGGGGGGACAGCATCAGGCCAGGAGCTGGCTGCCACCTGCATGACTTTAGGAAACTACTCTCTAGTGTCTGACAACTTACTTAAAAATGGTTTGCTGCAAGCCCCAAGCAGAGGCAATGCCCTCTATGGTAAGTGAGCGCCAAGGAGTCCTGGAAGGGGCCCAGGGCAGAGCTGCTCTCACTGTAAGACTGGACAGCTGTGTTGTCTCCCCAGGACATCTTAGAAGTATCACAAGAAGGGCCACTGGTCTTGATAGATGTGGCATATGTGACCCACCCTTCCTCCTGGAAGTTGGACCTCACGGGCCTTCTGTCATTCCTTAATGCTGGCTTCAGCTGCTCAGGGAAGAGGCTGACTATTCCAAAAGGAGCATCCAGGACCCCCAGTCCTTTCCAAGACCATGGGCTTCTTTCCATTCATGGCCAGCTTCCACACAGAGATGGTCCAAGGCCCATGCTAGCAAAGTGGGTCGCTCAGTAAACACCTGCTGTACAGCGTGATTCCTGGAAACCATATGAAAAAAAGATGATGTGACGTGTTCCATAATCCAAGGCTGGGTGAGTGGAGACAAGTGGGTCCCTGGGGCTCACTGGCCAGCTGGCCTAGCCTACTTGGTTAAGTTCCAGGCCAAGTGAGAGTCTATCCCCCAAAATAATATAGGCCTCAGGCCTCCACATACATGTGAACTTATGTGCATTCATAGGTATATGTGTATTTGCAAGTGCACATAACTGCATGCACCACACATGTATACACATGCATACACATGCACACGTATGCAACACACATACACACATGTGCACGCCACATGTGCCCACACACACACGCACACCACACACACACAGTACCTTGGTTCTAAGAAAAGAGTCTCTTGTATCTTGGCAGCAACCGTGCCAGGCACAGCCTTTGAGAACAGGAAAAGCATCATGGGGCTGGGTGTCACCTCTCTTAGGCCCCTCCTCAACACTGCCCCTGTTTAGAAGGGACCCCTCGCCGCTTCTTGCACTCTGGACTCATTTTGCATGTCCTTGTGTGTTATAGCAAGCCTTCCCAAACACACAGCCTGATTAGCCAGACACCTGTCTAGTCACCTTTCCAAAAGTAATGACTTTTTTCTTTTGAGGCAGGGTCTCCTGGGTAGTCCTGTCCATCCCGGAACTCACTATGTAAATCAGACTGGCCTCAAACTCACAAAAATCCTCCTGCTTCTGCCTCCCAAGCGCTGGGACTAAAGGCTTGAGCCACCACTGCTGGCCTAAAAGTAATTGGTTTTGAAGTAGAAACCAGCCACTGCTAGGTTGGGTTAACTTTCCGTTTCTTACCGACAATGTCCCCAGTTCTATTTGTCTAGACCAGGGAGACAGGCTAGGGAAAGGCTGACTGTGTGTCTAAAGCTCTCACATCTGGAGCAATTTCCACATCCTATTTGCAAACCCACATTGCCCATTCTGAGGAGCCAGCTCTGACTGGAATCAGAAGACAGACAAAGGCCATGCTGAGTGGTCCCTGAGGCTGATCCCAGCACTCAGGAGGCTGAGGCAAGAGAACCAGGGACCCCATGCTGGCAGGAAAGGCAGATGGAGTCATGTCCTCAACCTGGGCTTCAAACGCTGTGACAGGGATAGCCTTCTCTCCCGAGAGCAGGCAGCATAGACAGCCACTGTCCTGGGATGTTTCCAGAACACTCTGGTATTTTCTGAGGTTTTCTTTAGTCCTGCTCAGCAAAGTGCTCGGTGCCAGTGCTCCCTTGAGGGTGTGGTCAGGAGAGTGTATTTTCGAAAGTTAACTTCAACAAATAAAGATAGCTGGTAAGAAAGCTGTTTCACTGGATCTGCCCTCCTCAGGCCGACCCCGCATCACAGCCCACCAGCAGCCATGCCTTGCTTCTCCCAGGACCCAGGGGAAGCAGTCTGTGCTACCCAGGATGGCCTTGAACTCTGGTTCAAGCCAGTCTTCCATGTAGCTGGGACCATAGTGCACACCCCTATACCTGGCTCCTCTTCTTATTGGGATCTCCCTCCTCACACAGCTCAGACTCTTTGGATGAGCTGAGTTATCCTGGTTCCAGCCGTGACCCTGTCCCCTTTGCTGGCCTTGGCTTTGGGGGTTGCATTGCACCTGAGAACAGAGAGGCTCAGCGGAGAGCAGACACCGGCCATGTCTCTCCTTTGGGTCCTCCAGCCACCATGGGAGCTGAAGCCCCACCCATTGAATCAGGCTGGGTTTTGTAACTACCTTGCCTAACAGAGTATGCAAATAGGGCTGTGTCTTAGTTAGGGTTTTCCTGCTGTGAAGAGACACCATGACCAAGGCAACTCTTACAATGACAACATTTAATTGGGGCTGGCTCGGGACCTCTTTCCTGCCATGCCCACTGTCTGGCAAGGTGAGGGTAGGTGACTCCCAGAAAATTTTTGGAAAAGGCCCTGGCTAATGTCAATTTCTGAACCTACATTCACAGTCTCTCCACTGTTCTGGAAGAGACAGTACCCAGCTAGTCTCTGGCCTCTCATATGGTACTCTAGGGAAGTCTCCACCCGAGCTGACCACAGCCTCCCCCACCATCCAGCAAGCTCCTAGGTGTCCAGCAAATCCCCTGCCCATCCATGCAGCTCAGGGTTTTAAAGGACCAGGCTAGCCTCCTTCTTCAATGACTTAAGGGTTCTTCTCTCTGAGCTTCCCAGGAAGCCGTAAGCCCTGCTGACTCCAGGAAAGCCCATTTGTGGGAAGAGAAGGTGCCAGGGTCTCTACACAGCCAGAGCCAGCTGGCTGGCTGAGTAACGACCTTCGTATTCAGTTCTGAGAGCCACGGGTTGGCAGAAGCAGGAAGAGATACTGAACCACTTCTTCTTCTGAACTGAGAAGGCATTTACTCCCCTCCCAGGAAGCTCAGGGTCGGTCCCCAGAGACTCATTTCTCAGGAACACAGTTCAGAGATCTGCCCAGTCAGGATTCCTTCCTGGTGCATGAGTCAACAGCCAGCATCCATCCTAGCTGAAGACACCTTCACATGCTGCTTCATCAAGAACTCACAACAATCTCTGTCCATACCCAAGGCTAAGGTTCAGAAGGGAGCAGATTCTCCCTAACGTCACATTGCTGAGGGGCAGGACTCCAGAGCTTGGACATTTGGTCCTAAAGGTACACACGGAAAGAACCATTTTCGATGATATGTCGGAACTCAGTGGTCCCGTCGATGGCCAGGCAGCAGTTGCTAAGTGAGCCACAGGAGTGGGAAAGGGTGGTTGAGGGTACACCAAGGCTCAACATTGGCTATTGGGTGCAGATGACCTTTAGGATTCCTGAGAATTGTATCCTGTAGGTGGGAGCGAGGGGCTGCCCAAGGCCTCCCCCAGATGAGTCTCATTGCAGGCTTAGTATTGTCCCCCTCAAGAAAGACGTGGGAAGTGATACAAGTACATCTGAGGATGGTGGGTCAGGCCAGCTCAGTTACCATTGCTACCCCTCCCCAAGACTGCTGCCATGGCAACATCACTCCTGTGGTACCCATTCTCACAGGCACAGGGCCTCCTGTGATGATACCCATCTGCCTTCAGGGGCTTCTTGCTGAGGAGGGCGTGGCTACTCTAACACCGATCCAGCATATACCAGGCTCACAGGGGAACAAGGAACTAACTACTAGTTCTGGCTCCTCCCAGTTCCCAGGTACTATCTTGGTTAGATGGTGCTTTCTCTTCATGGAGCCGTCTCCACAGGAGACACTGTCACACCTTGGATGTCTTTTGTCTATCTAGCTCTCCCTAGTGTCAAGGCCAAGGAGTCTCCAGGATAAGAGCCAACTCGTTTAGAAGTGAGAGCCGACTCAAAGACAACCTACAGTTTTCTGAGCTCCCAAACAACTTAGCACCAAGCCACACAGTCAGTCTCCAACAGGGGCTCTGGAAATCCAAGTGGCAGCCCCGCCCCTGACTCCTCCCAGGGAAGTTCTGCACCACCATCCAAACTCACATTGCCAGCTTAGAACCTGGCTGATGGCTGCTGCTGACAAGGACCCTGCTCCCTCAAGACCATCTGCTTTAAGGTAACTCGTGAGGTTCCTAACATCACAGCCCGTTCGAGTGTCTCCATTTGTATATAAGCTGATACACCGTAGTCTTGTTAGAGATGAAGTCACACAGACTAAATAAATCCCAGGAAAACCATTTGGTCATTTCAACAGATGCAGGGTCCCTGCCGTGGGGCTTTATGCTGAACAGAGAACCTTCATTGGCTCAACTCCCAGCATAACCTGGGGGGGGGGGGGGGGTGTAGATCAACAGCTGTCGAGAAGGCAAGGTTGCTGGATGAACAAGGAGGAAACCTGAGGGACCAGAGGAAGTCTGGCTGAAGGAGCCTGCTGAAGCCAGGCCAGGGGAACCAGAAGCCACCCAGGGATGGAGGAAGCCAGGGAACCAATCAAACATCTAGAGCATGGCTTCTTGCTAAGCCGATGGAGTGGGCTCTCTTTGCTAAGACTGGAGTTTGCAAGGCTAGGTAGGTATGGGCCTCAGAGAGCTTGAGATGGCTTGAGTTTAACTGATCACCTGCTTTTCCCAGATTGTCTCAGGAGGTGGAATGGCCACTCAGATCCCAGGAACAGACACACTTCAGAAGGCCTGGCCTGGAGTCCAGGGTCTCTATGTGGCATCCCCTGTCAGACTTGTTAAACAAATATGCTGACTTTGGCCACCTGGACACTCTGAGGTAGCAAGGTGACTGCTTATCTCTTGGCTTGTCACTACATCATCAGCACTACCACCTGGAGAGGCAGGTGGCTTCCTATCACTACACCTGAAAAGGCAGGTGTCACAGCACTACCACCTGGAGAGGCAGGTGGCCTCCTGTCACTACACCTGGAAAGGCAGGTGCCACAGCACCACCGCCTGGAGAGACAGGTGACTTTGCCTAAAGGGTGGAAACTTATGAGATGTCTTGTCTGGGGACCCAGCTTGTAGAAGTGGAGCCTGGTTGGGGGAGGGGACCTCAAAGCCCAGTCCCAGCCTGGCCATCCCCTAACTAGAGGAAGGTTTCCTCACTAGTCCCAGCAAACAGCAGGTTTCTGTCCCTGTCCCATGCCAGTTGCTGGGATCTTCTTCCTTCTCTTCATCTGCCTTGTCTTCCTCTTCTTCCTAGTGCCTCTTCAGTCTCCCTGCTTTGGCCCCTTAGACCCTTGGATGATGCTATGATCAAAACCCTCCCAAACCTACCCAGATAGCTCTAAATCAATTGAATCCAGTAGACAGCCTGCAAGAGTCTACTCTCTCCGTCAACCATGTGCATCCTGCGGCTCGAATTCAGATTGCCAGGCTTGGCAGCAAGCGCCTTTGCCTGCTGACCACACCCGGCCCTACCATCAATTTCTAAGCTGTCCAAGAGGCAGCTTCCGGATGCCTCCCACAAAGACCGTCACTGAAGTGGCCACGCACCAAACACGAACTAGGTCCTGTCAAGGATCCTGGGGGCACACAGGAGCCCAGGAAAGATGGCAGCCTTTGGAACCCCGAGGTCACTTGCAGCTAGCGTGGGGATGGGGATGCAGCCCAGTGGGAGAATGTGCTGCAGGTTCATCCACTCTGACATTAGAGCACATGCGATGGTCCCCAGGAACAGGTCTATACTCCTGTGGCACCAGCAGCCACGGGCTGTCAGCCAGCTTTGACCAGGAATGCCTATGGCCTGAACAGTGCCTTCTCCATACGCCAATGATACGACTAAGTCCTAACTCCCCGGGACTTGTGAGTGTGGCTTTTGGACCCAGAGTCTTTACAGTTGTGACAAGGCAAAGAAGGGTCTTGAGAGGAGATTGCTTGTGTTTTGGGAGGCCCCAGGCCTGACTGGTTTCCTTGCAGGAGAAAGGAGAGAGGTCAGTGACACAGACAGGCAGAGACACAGCAGATGCTGTCCGAGAGTAGCAGCAAGGAGAGGCATGTCCACATACCAAGGGTGTGAGGGGACTTCAGAAACACTGTCCCTCAGAGGCTGCTGATGGAACAGACCCCAAGACAGATCTCAGGCTTCTGGTCTCTGGAGCCATGAAAAAAGTATCCCTGTCATTTTTAGGACCTACCCTTTTGGTCTTTGTTTTTCCTAAGCGTTGGGGTCAAACACACACCTGAATTCCCATTCCTCCTGAGTCAGCTGGGGATCCAGCTGGCACAGGGGTGGCAAGCAGGTTGCCAGCTGTCCCTGCACAGATGGAGCAGTGGACAGGACCTTTGCTCTTTCCCTCACCTGGACAGCATGAGGATTCTCTAGGGTCTTGGGATGGCCCTCTGGACCTTTCTAGCCCCCAGCCCATACCTCGGCATGCTTGGTTTTACCCAGACCACCTTAGGACACTTCCCTCCTCTCGTCTTGGCGAGCATGCCCTGAGGTCGTCTTTGGCAGAACCAGGGCTATGTTCCTCCAGTTGAAACCAACTCATGCCCTCTCCCTGCTCCAGGCATATTCTCCACATGCCAGTTGTGTGTGTCTCTGTCTGGTCCCTGTCAGGCTCCAAGTGAAATCTGTCTATTACCCCACTTTCCAGGCTCCCCCAAGCAACGTCATTCACCAGCTCCTCCTGACACCCTATGATCTGACTACAGAGCCCACATAAAAAGTCCCCGGGGTTTGGCTCAGGCACACAGGAGTCCCTATCAGATGTCAGTCTCACACAGCGGGGGTCCAAGCTTCCCACGGC